>CM028759.1:15054098-15618294 GCA_016801395.1 Leptodermis oblonga
CAAATGGGAGTGAAGCTATGCCGTTAAACAAGACAAACCAATCGCAGATGTACTATCACGCGAGGAAGGCCCCCCATTCTTGTTGAAAAAGGACTTCAGTATAATCGAATAAGCGAAATGTATCTGGTCTGGAGAATCCATTGGAAGCGCCTGTGGGAGCAGGTATACTTTAAAAAAAAGTCCTAGGGATGCAAAGAAGGGGTTGTTTAGATAATAGTAAGAGTTCGAGCAGGTAGCTGAGCGAACAAACTAACTAAAAAAAAATTGCAGAAGAATACTTCTTCTTCCCAAGAAAAGGGGCGCAGCTGAAACTGCCGCCTCCGGTGGGGCGGCCATGAACTACTACCCTTCGCTCCCGGAGCAAGAAGGGGAGTCGGCACCCCCTCGCCCCCCCCCCCCCCCCCCCCCTATCTCCGTCGGTGCCCTAAAGGGGTTTGGGAAGAGGTAAAAGCCCTAGTGGATGGTGGGTGCCCTCCAGGGATGGTCCTAATAGACGATGGATGGCAATCCATTCGCCACGATCATGATGACGTCAGCGATGAATCAGAAGGCATGGATATGACATCAGCTGGAGAACAAATGCCTTGTAGGCTAGTGAAATTCCAAGAAAACCACAAATTTAGGGACTATGAGTCGTGGGGTATCCCATGAGACGGGCATGGGAGCCTTTGTTAGGGACCTTAAGGGTGCATTTGGGAGTGTGGAATATGTTTATGTTTGGCATGCGCTTTGTGGGTATTGGGGTGGGGTTAGGCCTAATGTCCCAAACATGCCGGAATCTAGGGTGGTTAGTCCTAAATTGTCACCGGGATTGGAGATGACCATGGAGGATTTGCCCGTTGACAAAATAGTCAACAATGGAGTGGGGCTGGTCCCTCCAAGTAAAGTGCACCAGATGTATGAAGGGTTGCATTCACATCTTCAATCGGCTGGCATCGATGGAGTCAAGGTGGATGTTATACATGTAAGTACCCTTGATTTGTGTGTGTATCTACCATATATAATAGAAAGTAATATAGGTTTCACCTCAATCTACTACTTGAATGCCATATAAGCGCCACATAAATCTAACATTTAATGTAATATATCTTATCACTAGATGTAACTTACCTCTAAATAATGCCACATGGCTGCCACATTAGCACATAATTTAATAAACTTCCATATAAAGGCAATGTAAGAGAATCATTTAATAGTTGTTTATTAAAAACATAAATTTTATTTTCTCTATTTTAATTAGATAACATTTTCTTTTGTCCGTTTAGCTTCTTTAAGTTATTTTTCAAATTTCTGTATTAAATTAACCTCCACCGTATTCAACTTATATAAATATAAACATATATATATATATATGCATATATCTTTCATATATATTTTATCAATATAATTTAATATAGAATATAAGTTAGTCATATTTGTAAAATATTAACCATTTATCATGATGAATAAGCTGATTTTGTTACAAATAAATATATTATATACTTTTTATTATTTTCATTTACTCTCCTTTTTTGACTTTTCATATACTATAAGTTTTAAATATCTGTAAAGGCTATTAATTATATTATGATTATTTACATTGTTCACATCAAATTCGTTTATTTTTTTCACATCAAATTCATTTATTTCTTTCACTTAAACTTCTTTATTTAATATACCATTATTACTTTCTATTAATTATAAGAAGACTCTTGGTAATCCATAAAAAATATGAATAGACACTGACAATCTATGTATATCTTCAATCCATTCAAAAGAAAAACAACTTCTTATTGTTTATAATCCTTATGTGCATGCCTAATTCACGCTAATAGTGCAACTTTTCGTAATATATACGTCCATTTAGAACATATTTTTTGTTTAGAGAAATTTTTTAAAAAAAATTATTGATTTTTCTCAATCTCTTCTTCAAATTTGCAGGTTTATGCTTGTTCAACTCCAATGAAAAACAAAGTTCCTCTATTCAAAGCTAGAAAATATGTCTTCAGGTTCACCTCATCTGACAACAGAGTTTCTCATGCCGTCGACGTCTACTTACAGCACGCATCATATTCATTCAACAACTTTGTTCATTTTTAGAAGAAGAAGACTAAAGAAGTTGACAAGAGACGAGGTGAAAAGGTGAACAAAGGGAAGAGAATAGGCATGCCAATTCTATATTTGATGAAAAGTCACAAGTATTTGTGTTATAATTAACTCATGTTTCTTGTTTTTAATTATATATTTATAATAAACTGATTATTATTTATAATTTTAATTTTTATATTATCACATAATAATATTATTGGGCATTCACTGTTCAAACGCACGGTGTTTACACCAAGTATATATATATATATATATCGTAAAAAAGTTACAGTAGTATAATTGTTTATAGATTACGTGTTAATATATTTGAAACGGGTATATAACTATTTATAAATATGATCTGTTTTATTAGAAAATTTATTTTGACTAATATATAATTTATTATGAATGTTAAGGTATAACATTTAAAATAGTTAACACTAGATTAATTGTGAATTATACATTATTAAAGTAGAAATAGTAAAAGAAATTGAAAAAATGACTCTTCTATTTGAACGAAGAATATATTTTAAGAATACAATTTTAGATGAACAAAACTTTTCTATCACAACAAATAAATATTAATTTTATTGTGCTATTTTTGAATTGATTATATATGTATATAAGTTGAATTAATTTACTTTGCTATTTTGGCTACTTTGTATTCTTTGCTCTTATATGTGTCAATATATACGATACGAAGATGACAAGTATGTAGGCTGAATGTGAATCAGCAACTGCATCAGCGTACTTGTCCTCTTCATAAGTCATAAGTTCATAACCAACATTACTCATCACTCATCAAACATCGCTGGCTCACTTTGCTCTATACTTATTGTTAGCGGAACTTTCCCCTGCGCTAATCCGAGCCAAGGAGTGGCGCGGAGATGTTGGCCAGGAGGGCCAACGCTGAGGTTTGGTGGCGCTGGCATGGTGCTGCGCCAGGCGTGCTAGGAGGGCGCGCCGTGTTGATGAACTTGGCGGCGAGGGCCAAGGGAGTTTGGGGCCAAGGGATATTCCCCTAGGCTAATCCGGGCCAAGGAGTGGAGCGGAGCTGTTGGCCAGGAGGGCCAACATTGGCGCTGGCATGAGGCTGCGCCGGGCGTGTTGCGAGGGCGCGCCGTGCGGAACTTGGCTACACGGGCCAAGGATGTTTTGGGCAAGAGGCACCAAAACGTGATGGTCTTTCATGAGGAAGGGCCATGGAGAAGGTTCGGGAAGGATCTAGAAGTTTCTGGGAAATTCTGGGTTCTTCTACGTGCTGGTTGCCCAGCCTGGCACTTGGGATTTTTGCCTTGGTACAGTACTAAGGAAGAATTCTCTAGAATGGTCCGGAAGGACCTAGATGGTGTCAGAAGGCTTGGGAAAGTCCTAGAACATTCGAGAATGCTCTAGGCAATGCTCGAAGTCACGAGGACGTTCGAGTGGGGCGTTGCATAGCGGGATCTGCGAGAGGAGGGTCTGGTGCGCGCTGGAAGATTCTAGATGCAGCTAGAATCTTCGTGAAGGGTCTAGCATCTGCGAGAAGGGCCGCGATGGGTCGCGAGGGAGCTGGATGGCGCGAGAAGGGACCGGAAGGCTCTAGACTTGGCGCGAGGATGCTGGATGTTGTTGGAGAATTCTAGATGAGAGTGCGGGCTTGTGCGGAGAAGCTTCTAGGCGCGGCTAAAAGGTGCGGGCAAGGCTTGGCGCTAGAATTCTTTAGAACCTACTTGGATGGGGTTGTCATCCAAGACATTTGCCTATAAATTGGCAAAGGGGCACTTGGGGGAAGGCACCTCGAGACTTCGACTTAGACTTAGAATCGAGTAGCTAGCTTGAGTATTCTAGAGAGAGAAACTCAAGTGTAGTGAGAGAAAGTCTAGCTCACGGTGAGTTGGGCTTGTGTCTTCCCCGCGAGAGTGCTGTCCCAAGTGAGTTAGGACCTTGTGTATATATATTCTTGGTGAATTGTATATAGCAAGGTTGGGCCAATTTGGCTAAGTGTTCCGGTGTTGTGCCTTAGTGCTTGTTTTTCAAGTCTTCCGCTTTGCTCGTTGCTTTAGCCGGGTTACGGGAACCTCGGTTGCTTCGAGTGTTTGGCCGAGTCCTTCCGGGAAGGGGTAGGCACTTATAGGAGTTTTTTCATAGAGGAGAAAATTTTCTATAACACTTATCCAGAAGCTACTATCAGCTAAGCTGGCAAAACTATAGCCCAGAGAAGTCAAATTAGATGATACCGATGCTTTTCAAAAATTGTCCAAATTGGTGAATGTCGATTCACCAAATATTTTTTTAAATACTATAATTGAGTAATTTTGATATTTGACCATGGTAAAACATAATGATAATTTGAACACATAAATTTATTTTCGGTAATTGTGTGAACGGATAAGAGGCGGAACCATCTTAATTGCCCCACCAACACTCTTAAATTTTCTTTTTCTTACTATATAGAATTTAAAATTTTTGTATTTTGCCTACTAAAAATTATAATAATAGTGGTAAAATTTTATAACAAATAATTTATAAGGACCCTACCTCCTTTTTTTTTTTTTTGATATTATTATAAAAATAATTAAAATTTTTCGCAATTTTAGCTTTGCTTAGATAAAATGTCTTGGTTCCCTAGCTATAATTTAATACCATTGGAATTTTTCCCTTAAAAAATAAAATTAAGCAAAAGAAAGTATGTGAAATTTGATACCGTTCGAATCAAAGCAAAAGTTGGATTAGAGAAGTGTCTTGAGTTCTCTGGAACATTCAGTTGTTTTATAATTTTTAATATAAATTGAACGGAATGCAGTTGTTGGAGACGTTAAGCGAAGAATACGGCGGTAGAGTGGAGCTGGCCAAGGCTTATTATAAGGCGTTGAGCGCTTCTATCAGAAATCACTTCAAAGGGAATGGCGTGATTGCCAGCATGGAGCATTGCAACGACTTCTTTTATCTTGGGACCCAATCCATTTCTCTTGGACGAGTTGGTATGAAATTATATACATATGCAGTCATTTTTCCTTCAAAAGCCCCAATATATATATATATATATAATTTGATCATAAACTTTAAAACAAAAACTTTCCGTTACTCAATATTTCTTTATATATATATATATATATATGTATATAATAATTTGATCATTTAAACTATTTCATTAGTCTCTTAATTTGAAATGTTATCTCTATTTGGTTTTTATTAATTTAAAATTATTTTATTATGATCCATTAACTTTAAAAGTCATTTCAAAATACTATGAATCTCAAATTCTGACAATATTTGGACTAGTTTTAGTTAACATATGAGATTCATACATAATACATATTAATAGGGATGATAAATAAATAAATAAAATTTAGATCACTTTGTCCACCTTTAATTTAATATAACTCACGTATTAGTTACAAATATCTCAAATATTATAAGAATTTAGGTTAAGAATTATTTTGAAATAATTTTTAAAATAAGTTTAAGTTAAAAGACAGACCCAATGGAAACAATATTCCAAGTTAAGCGACCAAGGAGTGATTTAACTTAAATTTTAATAGTTGGATATATTGACATTATGTTGAACAATCTCCATGGGGGGTCCAAGAAGGGTGGGGTGCTCTCTGGACCTCTCCAACCCCCTTCCTCACTCTTATTAATATTGTGTTTTTTAATGGTAACAAAAAATTTATATATGTATTTAACTCTTAAAAAAGTTTGTTCATATATCAGACCCTTTAAACATTTTGTTCTGGTTCCGCCACTGACTATCTCTCTTTGATGCAAACTTCTGAAATTTATCACAAAACTAAGAGTAGTAATTTTAAATAGTTAAACATCAAATTATTACTTAAAGAGTCATTTGAAATGCTTATCGAGTAGATTTACCCACTAAAATATCATTAAACTTTCATAACCAGAGGGAAACTGGATATAAAATAATACTTCGAAATAGAATGTAACTTATAATAACTTAAGTTTGTGACATCTTGTGTCTTGCTGGCTGATCTACACACATGCACACCTCACCTCACCTCACCTCATTTTCTAAACGTTTCTTCATATATATATTAATTTTGAAGGAATTTAAACTACATATATATATATATATATACATATATTTATTAATTTTGAAGGAATTTAAACTACATTATTTTACCTACAATTGAAACAATAAGGAAAATATTGAAATTTACCATATGCATATATATATATATATATATTGAATGAAAGAAATCAATTTAATTTAATTTTTTAACTAACAATGTAAACCATTGTATTGTGTTAGATAGATAAAAGTTAAATAATTTGATATGTAACAATAATTAATCTACTAGACCAAAGAATAATAATACAATTGATAATTGGAAATACTATAGATGTAACAAGTTCAACAACATACACAGTCTCTCTCTCACGCACACGCACACGCACACGCACACGCACACATATATAATGGGAAACCTTATTTTTTTTCACAAATTGAAATATACAATTAATAGACCTTTTGTCATTCAAAGTCTGAAATATACAATTTTTTTAAAATTCATTTGAGGAATTATTTTACATACCACTATATTGCTCAATTTCATTGAGTTAAAAATTTTAATATTGTAAAAAGCTTTTCTTTTTTTTTTTTTTTCTTTTCTTTAAAGGTGCTAAAATTGGTCTAGCCACGATTAATTTGTTTACAGTTTTTTCACAACAATACATCTAAGTTTCTTGAAACAGGGGAAACTCATTAGCAGATTGATTTTTCTTTTTTGATGCCCAATTTAGGCTATAACTTCACGCAATATGCTCTAATCGATCAATAATAATTAAATTGTATATATATCATGCGGCCTGTTTGTTTGATTAATTATCTACATCTGAAATTCTGCATCTATATCCTGATTCTGTATATTTTTCTTTGTGGTTTGAGTTGAGCCTTTCAGGAGACGACTTCTGGTGCACTGATTCATCAGGAGGTCCAAACGGGACCTATTGGCTGCAAGGTTGTCACATGGTGCACTGCGCTTACAACAGCCTCTGGATGGGGAACTTCATCCAGCCCGATTGGGACATGTTCCAATCAACTCATCCCTGTGCCCGATTCCACGCCGCTTCCCGGACCGTTTCCGGTAGCCCGATCTACGTTAGCGACTCGGTCGGAAACCACGATTTCGAGCTGCTCAAGACTCTGGTTTTGCCTGACGGTTCCATCCTCAGGTGCCAGCACTATGCCCTTCCCACCAAAGACTGCCTCTTTGAGGACCCTTTGCATGATGGGAAAACCATGCTTAAGATTTGGAATCTGAACAAGTTATGTACTAACTTTTTTGGACAAAGTTCTTTTTTACGTTTTGCATGGAAACCATAACGTGTTGCATTGAAAATATAACGAAGTACAATCAGAATATAAAATGGTGGTTTTACATGGAAAATGATAAGAATAACAAACATAATGTGTAGTTCTTGGATTTCACATCCTCTGTCTGATTTGTTATTGTGAGACAGAATAAGTAACAAGACAAATGATACAAAATAAGATGGGAAGTTAGATAGAGGATCTAAACTACACTAGATTTTTTGTAATTTTGTCATGTCTTATTTTGTCTAACAATGACACAGTCAACTTTTTTGTATTCTATAATCAAGTGGGTGACGAAATGGGGCACACATCCTCTGGTCTAGAAGCAGGTGTCTCTCTCTAGATTGCCCTGCACAATCTTTTGGGTTTTGGGGGAGAGGGGGGAGCAGTGTTTGGATGTAGGCCCATCACTGGATTGTGCTGCACAATCTAGTGATGCACCGTCATCCGGGCCAGAGAACTCTTTGCCGACGGGATGACTTTATTTTACTATGATTGGGTAGAATAAGAAATAAAAATTAGGAACTTAGAATTCAGACCAATTTAAACTATATAGATTAGCCTTTGCCAACATTAAATTAAGTTACCTATTTGGAGACTTTCTCATCCTCTGTTTTGTATAAGGCCTATAACGAAGAGTACACATGAACTCCAATCATTACTAGATGTACTTCCTTCCTAATTTGCTTAAACTGCAACAATGTTTGTACTAATTGTGGCTGCATTTTGACAGTTTACTGGAGTACTCGGACTATTTAACTGCCAAGGAGGGGGATGGTGCCCGGAAGCCCGGAGAAACAAAAGCGCCAGCCAATTTTCAGTCACCGTTTCCTGTTTGACAGTGGCGAACGCAGAACAAAATATGAGAATGGGCGATTTAAGTGGCAAATTTTTTTTTCGATGTCGTTAAATTAGATACATACTATAAAATATCAAAATAACTATATTGATATATGTCCCCCAAAAAAACCTTGATGATAATAAGTATATAAATATATACTAGTAAAATAACTAATTTTTTTTACTTGAACAATCAATACCGAACACGCCAGTAAGACGAGATAACTGTGTTCTACATGGCTCATTTAGGGAGGGAAAGATGGAGAGGGAGAGATTTGCTGCTGGAGTTGGGAGAAATTTTAGGGAATTGAAATTTGGATTCTGGGAAAGGTTTTGTTGTTTTTGCATTCGTTGTGAATGATATTGGGTAATTGGATAGTTGGGTTAGTGGGTTTGGGCTTGACCCACAGTGAAATGGTTTTTTTTTTTTTTTTTTAAACCACTTAAGTGGAACGAACCTCAACCTTCAGCAGCGGCGGGGATGAAAATTTGCAACGGCGGTGGCCAGGGCGGAGCTAATGGATAGTATTACTACTACCCTTAGCTCCCGGTGGAAGGCGGGGCGTCCGCACCCCCTCGCCCCGCCTTGTGTCCGCCACTGAGTGTTTGACAAGTCCAAAGGATATTGAATGGGAAAACGGAAGGAATCCAGTTTCTATCTCCCCAAACGGGGGCGATATGGTTTTCGCGATCTACGCTCTCCGCCAAAAGAGCCTCAAACTGATGAAGTTCTCCGACAGTTGGGAAGTCTCTCTCGAACCCTTCGAGTTCGAGCTGTTGACGGTTTCCCCGGTAACTTGTTTAGGCCAAAAAAGGGTGGAATTTGCACCTATCGGGCTGGCAAATATGCTCAACTCTGGCGGCGCCGTGGAGTCCCTAGCGTACGACGATGACCGGAGCACGGTGGCGATTGGAGTGAGGGGATGTGGTGAGTTGAGAGCTTTTGCATCCCAGAAACCTCAGTGTTGTATGATAGAGGGAGTTGGTGTGGATTTCAGCTATGTTGCTCAAATGGTGATGATTCAGGTTCCGTGGCCTGGCTCTTCGAAATTGTCTACCGTGAAATATGTATTCTGAAAATTTACTGTAAGTTTTTGTAATACTTGTTTGTTTATGAAGTTTTTGATTGTGGCCTTAGCAACTTCTCTTTCAAATATGAAAAATAAAAGGATCTCTCTCTGTTCAAGTAAAATGGAGTCTTTCCTCAAGGTCATATTTTATAAATATCGGGGCCTTATTTGAATGCAACATAAAATTTCAGACATATTTGGCCCTAAAATAAAACAGTAGAGGCTAAAATGGCATTTGCCTATAGTAAAAGGTATTGTGAGATTTGATCCTCCTTGGTGCTTTTTCTAAACATTCGAACTTATGAAGTTATGTTCTTAGACTTGTGGTGTTCCATACTTATCAATCAACTTTTTTTTGGTGTGTTGGTTGTTGAGTGGCTATACCAAAGTTTGCGTCTATTGCACGGCGTTGGATCAATGTTACACCAAAACAACCCCGCAAATTTTTAGAACAATCAGCTTTCATGACTTTGCGTTCCAATCCTCCCATGCGATTTCACATCATTTGGTATCAAAAACTATTCTATCGATTTGCATATCATTTTATTTTGATTTTGATTTTTCATCTTTTCAGCTTCCAAGTTCGCCATGTTGGTGGTGGGTTTATCACATGTTCGCAAAGTTCATGTGAGAGAAGTTGGAACTCCTAGCTCGATTCTTGAAAACTAATAATCACACCATTAGTAGTTGTTTTTGTCATTGTTTGTAAGGTCGTAGAGTATTGTGATTTGGGAAATAATCTTCTCATCTATTTCTTTTCTTGTTTTTGTAATTTCTTGTAGTTCAACAAAAAGAAAAAAAAAGAAAAGACAAACAAACAAGGAGAGAGGAAGAAAGAAAAGGGAAAGCAAAAGTCCACAGTTCTATGTATTTTGTTTCATGCCAGGGTGTCTTCGAAGAACAAGAGATCTGGAGACAAATCTTTTTTCTTAAGAGGATTCAGGACCATGATTGGGCTGAATTTAAATGAAGATTCTCAATTAATTTGTTTCTTTTAGGCATTGAAATTTAGGTCACGCTACGGCTCAAAGGTGCAAGCCCACAATCAAGCATTCGGCTATCTGTCATGATTTTCAGTATCCCACATAAAAGGTATGAGACTTCCATGTGTGATATAAAAAAAACTTTAGTCTCTTTCCCTCTCTAACTAGCTTTTAAGGTAAGTTAATTTCCAATTTCCTGACACCATCATCATTGTCATGATCAAATATTCTACCCTCTAAAATACATTGAAATGATTGGGCTAAACTAAATTCAAGATTCCCAATTAATTTGTTGTTTCTTTTGGGCCATCAAATGAAATTTCGGTTGTGCAAAGGCTTATACGTGCAAGCCCATAATCAAGAATTTGGCCATCATCATTCAAGAAGTCCAAGAGAGTATTCATTGAGGTAAAAAAAATATGCAATATCATTCTCTTGGAGCCTTCAAATCCAGTCAAAGGGTGCAATCAAACATTCAAGACTAGCTTTTATCTTGTTTAAATTAGTTTTCTTCGTAGTCAAAGTTTCTAAACTGTTCATTAGGGGTAAAAAAGTATTTTCAAAGACATTTTAAAGCCTTATCTTTATATGATTTTGATACATGATCATGAACATTTTAGTAATGAAAAGTACTTTGAGGTTTGATCTCATTAATTAGTTCTTTTTGGAACATTCAACTTATTAAGTTTAGTTCTTAAATTTGTTTCATTCAAAGCTTATCTCAATCAGCTTTTAGGAGTGTAGATTGTGGCATGATTGTACTAAGATTCACGTCTACGGCACAGCATTGGACAAAGGTTACACGGAAACAAATCCACCAAAATTTTAAAACGATTGGCTTTCACTCTATGTTCAAACTCTCCGAAACAAATTCACATTAGAGCTATACTAGCTAGTTCAAGAGATCTATTTGTTGGGATTAGTACTTTTTACTATTAAAATTTAGTTAAATTTATAATAATAATTAAGGAAACAAAATGTAGTACTCCCTCTGGTTCCTCTGGTCTAGAATAAGTGTGGTTTTAGAAGTTTTAAAACAAATTAAATATACCTCATATTATTGTAATATGATACTACAACGAGTCTAGAAGTTGTAATCCAATTTGTAATATTTTGTATCTATCAAATACATGATTAAACATCATCTTCTTTCTCTCTCCTTGTATTTTTGTATAAGTAATGATAGAATCAGCAACAAATCATAGCAACTTTTTGATAGCAACTCATGTGGCATGCATTCATTGGCCTATTATGTGATATTAATAAAAATGTAACCAATGAATGCATACCACATGAGTTGCTATTAAAAAGTTGCTATGATTTGTTGTTGAGTCTATCATTACTCTTTTTGTATTCTTCCTCTGGTAGGTAGTGATAAGATAATTATTATGTATTTAAGATAATCACAAACTCTTATAGATAAGTTAAGACAATGGCAAATTGGGAAATATTTTATGTTTTTTTTAAATCATCACTTATTTTGAATATTATTACAACTTTGAATATTATAAAAGAAAGAAAAACAAACCAAAGCGTTTTGTATTTTTAAATCATAATTGATTACCCTATTTTAACAATAAAGCATGAGCACCAAAGGTGCGTTTCGCGCACGAGAATGGAAATGAAGGAATGAATATCTAATTTCTAAAATTAAAATTTATATTTTTGATACGTACTGCAATATAATAATTTGAACTATTATATCATTTAATATTCTTTAATGAAAATTTTATCTATTTTCGGATATGAGATGTCTCATTCCCACTTTCATTTCTACACGTAAAATGCAGCCAGAGTTTACAGCTTTGCATGGCTGATGAGACTGTCCTCTGCATGTTTGGCTTTCTCAGGAACTTTACACAACAATGTTACTCTTGATGATGCTATCAAAGACTTGCTCTCACAATTATTGGGATCAATTTTGAACAGTTTTACTTCCCATACCTGCACCCAGTAAATACAACAGATATACCCTTGTTTAATTGGTATACTTTTTCTCTTTTAATATCAAATGGAACAATAAGTAACCAAAAAAAATTTTAAAAAAATAAAAAATTGAAAAGAAAACGGAATCATTACTAGTAGGTTATCATTTTAGGCTCCTCTCTATTAACAAATAAAATCCTCTTGTAACAAAATATAATTAATTGAAAATTTTAGGCTTAGTTACATTTTATTCTATGCATTACTGTCATTTTACAATTTACCCCTCCTTGATTTTAAATCTAACACTTGTCTTTATCGTTTTGACATAATTATGAAAACATATTTTAAAAAAATAAAATTTTAATGTAAAAAGTGTATTAAAAATATAAAAATGTCTCATTAAATAATAAAATATTATATTTAAAATGATGAAAAATATTATAATATATAAATCTACCGTTCACAAAAAAAAAAAAAAAAAACAAAACACAAACAAAATCGATGAAGACGAACCGCGCCTTACCCTTTGGCCGTTAATCAAAAATTATAAACCACCTAAACATAATCGTAGAATACTCTTTGACCGATAATAAAGAGGCAATGTGTTAATTTTAAAAATAAAGGGTAAAGTGTAAATTGACGATAATATAGAGGTAAAACATAATTATAATACATAAAACAGATATTTTTTTGTCTTTTACTATTTTATTTTTAATTTTCCATTTTACAACAGACTTACTGTTATTTTTTGTTTTAACAGTAAATTTAATATATTATAATTATTTTTCATCATTTTAAATATAACTTTTACTATTTAACTATATTTTTTTATTTTTTAATATACTTTTTACACTAAAATGTTATTTTTTAAAACATGTTTTTAAAATCAGGTTTTAAAACATCATAACTAACCCTAAATAAAAAAAAAGAAAGACTTTTATGGAAATAATTTCAAAAATAAGAAATTCCATTTTTTTAATACTCTCTTCGACACATTCAAAGTAAACTCTTTAAGTTGGACTTTTGAAGTATCCTTTTTTTATAGGTGTAACAAATGGAAGTTTCAGAAATACCTGAATAGTTTTGCCGGCATTGACCGGAGTAGCCTCAGCAATACAAGATCACCTACTTGGGCACTCTTAAGATGGTTAATACTGATTTTAAAAATAAAGGGTAAAGTGTAAATTGACGATAATATAGAGGTAAAACATAATTATAATACATAAAACAGATATTTTTTTTGTCTTTTACTATTTTATTTTTAATTTTCCATTTTACAACAGACTTACTTGTTATTTTTGTTTTGTTTTTTGTTTTAACAGTAAATTTAATATATTATAATTATTTTTCATCATTTTAAATATAACTTTTTACTATTTAACTATATTTTTTTATATTTTTAATATACTTTTTACACTAAAATGTTATTTTTTAAAAACATGTTTTTAAAATCAGGTTTTAAAACATCATAACTAACCCTAAATAAAAAAAAAGAAAGACTTTTATGGAAATAATTTCAAAAATAAGAAATTCCAATTTTTTTAATACTCTCTTCGACACATTCAAAGTAAACTCTTTAAGTTGGACTTTTGAAGTATCCTTTTTTTTATAGGTGTAAACAAATGGAAGTTTCAGAAATACCTGAATAGTTTTGCCGGCATTGACCGGAGTAGCCTCAGCAAATACAAGATCACCTACTTGGGCACTCTTAAGATGGTTAATACTGAGTTGGATTCCGGCAGCCCCCCGCCTCCCGGAGGCTATGTAGGCTCCGAAGCTTCCCAGCTCCTCAGCAATCATTGCAGACACCCCTCCATGTAAAACCCCAAATGGCTATTCTTGGAGAAAAGATTTCAATCATTATGAAATTAAATCAATTCTAAGCTCTTTTCATGAAACTTATGAATAATTAAGTACCTGGCAACACTTGGGCGTGATTTGAAGGCGGCCGCTGACTCTCTCCGGCGATATCTGGTCGATCTCGAACCCGAACGCTCTGAGAGCTTGAGTTGGGAAATCAATCTTCGATGTTCCCGGAGACGGAACTCGGCGGTTTGAGGCGGCGATACCTTCGGTCATTGTATGTGCAGTGGCGGCCCTGATGCTGAAAGTTCACTCAGGTGTACGGCGGAGGTGGCAAGACCTTTGGTTTTTCCCTCCTTGAATTAATCGAAGACTGAAGCGCCGCCGGGCATAGATGGAGTCATGGATTAATTTATAGTTGTTCTCACGCCTTCATATATACTCTCTCCGTTTCCGTTTAATAAGAATAATGCACTTTGACAAATATACAATTTGTTAACAACTTAAAATTATTAATTTGACATTTTTAATTTATTTATTAAGTATGAATTAATCATGAATTGATATAATTATATTAGTAAAGATAAGTTGAGTAAAAAAATTGAAATTAGACTCTTTTATTAAAACAAAAAATATTTTTTAAAATAAATTCTTCTAATAAAATCGACGAGTATATGGCATATTTGATTTCACAACTCAAACTATAATTTAAGTTTTATTTTGATTTTATAATATTAAAATTATTTTTAAAATATAAAATTGTGTGTTAAAAATATAAAAATATTTAAAATAATTATTAAAAATAATAAAAATTATTATAAAATTATGATAAAACTCAAACCAGTTTGAATTGTGATACTAAACATTGCCTATATATTTATTGGAGGCTAATCTGATTGAATTCAGTAAAAGTATGATAGTTTCTGCAGCCACGGTTGACCAAACTAGTAAACGTGAAATGTGTCGACTGTCCAACAATCAATATTGGTGGCTATAGGTTTATTTATTTATTATATTTTATTTATTTATGGAAGGAAGGTGACATTGTGCTGTCCACCAAAATTTATTATTATTTTAATTCAAAACTAAAATAATTTTTGTTTTAAAAATATATTAAATAAATAAGATTTTTGTTTATTTAGTAATTTTTAATTGTTAAATAGTTTATTAAAATAAATTATATATTTTTTATTCAAAATTTATGTTAGTTTATATATAGAGGATTATTTATTATCATGTTAATAGTTTTTTTTTGTTCAAATAATATTATCACGATAATAAATATTATTTTGTATATTTTCACATTTTTTTATAATAATTACAATAATAAAATACACTAGTAATTGAATAGATTAACACAATTTAAAATATTTAAATTTTTGAATACGTCACACATAACAATACAACATATTTGAAAAATCTCATTTAGGTATAATTAATTATGTAACAAATGTAATAGTGAATATATTTTTTTATAGTTATAATATAAAGTATTAAAATTACTAAATTTTATAAAAAATTTTGATTTTTGATAGAGTTAATTGCAAAAAAAACCCCCAAACTTTACACTGATCGCAACTTACCCCCTAAAGTTTTAATTTTTGCAATCAACCCCTTGAAGTTTAAAACTTGTGTAATCAACCCCCTGAAGTTTTACTTTTTGTAATTAGACCCTTGAAGTTTAAAACTTTTGTAATTAACCCCCTAAAGTTTTAGTTTTTGCAATTAACCCCCTAAAGTTTTAGTTTTTGCAACTAACTCCCTAAAGTTTTAAATTGCACAACTAATACCTTGAAGTTTAAAACTTTAGCAATTAGCCCCTAAACTTTTAATTTTTGCAATTAACTCCTTGAAGTTTAAATTTTTTGCAATTAACCCCCTCAAATTTAAAATTTTTGCAATTAAGCCATTAACATTTTATTTTGCAACTAACCCCTTGAAGTTTAAATATAGCTGTAGTAAAATGTAAAGACGGATCCCCAAAGAAATAGCAACACCGTAATAACAGGCCTTATATAGTAATAATCAGTGACCTTTGATGGCAAGATAATCGAAACAACAGTCACAGATTAAAATATTAATTGGGCCTAGTCTGTGACTGTTGTTTTGTTTATCTTGCCATCAAATGTCACTAATTATTGGTGTGTAAGGCCTGTCATTACGGCATTGCTATTTCTTTGTGGATCTGTCTTTACGTTTTACCATAGCTATATTAAAACTTTAGGGGTTAATTGCAAAAGTTTTGATATTCAAAGGGGTTGATTGCAAAAGTTTTAAACTTTAAGGGGTTAATTGCAAAAAAATTAAACTTTAGGGAGTTAATTATGAAAAATAAAAGTTCAGGGGGCTAATTGCTTAAGTTTTAAACTTAAGGGGTTAGTTACAAAAATTAAAACTTCAGGGGGTTAGTTTCAAAAACTAAAACTTTAGGGGTTTAGTTACAAAAATTATAACTTTAGGGGGTTGATTGCAAAAGTTTTAAACTTTAGGGGGCTAATTACAAAAACTAAAATTTCAGGGGGTTGATTACAAATGTTTTAAACTCCAGGAGGTTAACTACGAAAATTAAAACTTCAGGGAGTAAGTTGATATCGGGGTAAAATTTGGGGGATTGTTTGCAATTAATAACTACTATATAAGATGTATATAATAAATTAATGAGAATAACGATATATAGAAGTATATTTTAATAATAGTACTACTTGGTATAGGATATATATATATATATAGTCCAAAATGTTATGAATGAGGTGGGTTTTTAGTCCGGACCAAAATGATTTGCTCTAAATTTTTGGAGATGGTTTTAGAGCATCTCCAACCCACCTTACCTTTAATTTGGGATAAATTTCAAATCAAGGGCCTATTTTCCAGCCCGAGTTTAAGTCCTGGTTTGAGTTGATTTGGCAGTGTTTTAAAAATCGGACCGATCATTGACTCGGAAAAGTAATGGATTTAGGAGTCAATGGGTCGGACCGGTCAAATTGAGAGTTGAACCGGTGACATCATCATGATGTCATAAATATATTTATTATAATTTTAAATACTACATATTATTTTATAATTTAAAATACAAAATTCAGAAAGGTTTTAAAACAATAATATTTGTCTCTAAATTTATATTATTTGAAAATTATTTCACTTAAAAAGAAAAAAGAAAAAAAAAGACATATAAGAATAAGATAACAAAGAAAGAAAATTAAAAAAATAAAATAAAAATAATACATAAATACTAACATTTTTGACCTAAACCCTATTAAGTATTAACCCTCTCTTTTTTTCTGCCTTTTTTCCCCACCGCCCACTCCTCAGACTCTCAACTGCTTCTGCTTCTTCTTCCTCCTTCGTATCTGCTTTTCCAATTCTTCTTTTTTCTTCTTCTTCTCCTCTTATTTTAACTTTTATGTATTTGAGGTAAAAGTATTGATAAATCTTTTATACATGTATTTTTCTTTTTTTGCATTTCATTAACTTTTTTCTGTTCTTCAATTTTTTAAAAAATAAAAATATTATATTAAGCAAAAACAACAAAATATTTATATGAGATTTATTGATTTAAAAGTAAAAGGTTAAATCTTCTACTCAAAAACTGATAGAAAAGAACAGAAAATAGAAAATACATGAGATTTGGAAGTGAGAAATAAATAAATAAATAAAAACGTTGGAAAAATAGGAACAAGGAAAAATTGGAATTTGTAGGTTCAACCCAGTTTTGACCAATTTTGACGGATTCTTTAGATTTCCAATTTTAAGCCAATAACCAGTCCAATTCAATTTTGAAAACACTCGGGCTTCAAACCCAAAATCAACCCAAACTAGTGTTTGGTACGCATGGGTCTTAACCCTAATCTCAAAATAGGGTTGAACCCAAAACCAATTTCTCCACCCCTCTTTTCAATAAAGCAGAATCGCGACTGTCTGCGTCTTCCTTTCTCCCCAGGCAGCCGTTCATAGCTTGTCCGACGAACTCCCCGATCAATCCGAAGATGTCTGGGCAAAACGACGTTCCCCTCTGAAGCTTGCGTTCAAACTTTTCGGTTGCACTCCCACTATGCACAAAGAGCATATCCGGGCAACTGCTCATAACGGCAATGTCAGCAACGATAGCTTCTAAGCTTCTATTTGTTCGGAAATGGAAACATCAACAATGGCAGCTGCAAGGTCTGCAACGACAACCTCATCAACCAGAACTGCTCTTCGTCATATATTCGAACCAATTGAAGTGCCGGAATCCTTAATTCGACAATTCAATTCAAAGAGCAGGTATAGCAATTGCTTAAGCCTTCTACAAATTTTCTGCATTTTTTTCATTACGGTGCCGTACGTTGACATTTCTGTTTTTTGTCCGAAACTAATACTAGTAGGATTACTAGTTTTTCTCCGTACCTCCATTGTCGTGGACATCGTGCTTCTTCCTCCGTTGCTCAGCGAAAAAGGGTCTCCGGAGACGACAGGATTGTTGAATCATTAAGGCATATCTTCATCAAGCAAGTCACAATTTTAACCGTATGGTTGTTATGTTTTCTGTTTTTCTTGGAATTCTTTATGCTCTATTTCGGAATTTGACTGTTTCTTGAAGAGCATTACACTTTCTTGAAGAGCATGAATGCTACAGGGTTTATTGGTTTGGATATGAATGATATGAATAAATGCATATAGGGGTTTATTGGTTTAGTTTGGTTTTCTTGTCTTCCTTGATTTCTGAGCTGAACTACACAATGATGTTTACGGTGATTATGTGCTTTTTGTTTTCCCAAAGAGGAATGTTCAAGAAAAAGTGTTCTTAACTGCTAGATGGCAGTTTGATTCACTGGATTGTATTTTTTGAAAGGGTAAAGTGGTAGTTCTGTTTCTTAATGATGATTAGTTATTGATGTGAGATGGTTTCTGGAGTTCTTTTTCCTTTTGTTGTCGGAAATGATGAATTTATTATGTGGAGCATAGGATAGACAAGCCCTTAGGAATATAGAAAATAATTCTTGATTCAGCGATAAATGGCCTTAGGGATTGTTTGAGTTTTTATTCATGTGATACTTGTCCTAATAGAAGAGACAATGTAAGCTTGTTAAACAAGGGGGGTTTTGTGCACTTGGGAATGCTGAATTTAAAGATTCCTGGTATTTTATACTATTTCGTAAGTCTCAACCTTTGAATTGGATCGACTATACTACGTTGTTGGTACGTTCAGTTCATGTTAAAATGAATGGTTTCCACGGCTTTGATTTACTTACCCTGTTTCTGTCATCTCTTATTATGTCTCACCAGCCTTTTGGTGATATAAGTAGTCAAATTCTTTATATCTCGTGTATATTCTTATTTGTGGCAGTTGGGATATAAATGTGTGCGTGTGTAATTGCATAATCTTTATCAAATGTGTTGTTCTCTGCACTCCTCAACAGCCAATGGCGTGATGAATGATAATCTTTTTCGCCTTATTTTGTTTTACTTTATTCCAATAGCTAGCTATTTAGGTGAAATTGATTTCATCTTGTTCTTGTTGTACTAATTGTCTACAATCAAAATAATATGGAATAAGAAGACCTAAACAACGGGGTCACAAGGGTATACTATTCTAAGCATCCATTTCAACTTCATGTGACTAGCTAATTGATCGTTTCACAATGAATATGTATGAATGATAGTTGCATGTTCTTCTATTAGGAGGTTTGAAAACAAGTTGCACCACAATACATTTTGTGATGGACAGCAACGATCTATCAATTTGCATTTGTAATTCCACAGATTACAAGGTTTTTTCCTATCACCTTATTGCAACCAACAATTACATTAATATTTGCTGAAGTTGTGCCATTTTCCATATTCATAATCATTGTTTTTCAAGCATTCGGTAAATAAATTGAAATGGAACAATTCATTTGTTTATTTTAGGCTTTACTTGCATATATGGTCGGTGATATTTTGATTTGTTCATTACTGGAAACCTTAGTGTGTTTTAAGTACAATAATATTGTTATTTATGTTTTCAATTTGGAAGAGTAATAAAATGGAAGAAAATTCAGTGAATACGGTGCAGAAGGCATCATGGCCACCTCATATTGAGCATGTACTCTTGGACACTATAAAAAAAATGATAAAACCCCTCAGGGTCGAAAGAGATTGTCAAAGACTGAGATTCGTTTAAGAGTTATTGCTGATGAGGTAAATACTGCAACTGGTATGTCAATGACATGGTCCCAAGTTCAATTGTGGAGAAAGAAGTAGCGAATTTAGAAAAGAATGTTGTTGCACCAGACTGGATTGAGGTATTGTGCAGGGACTGGGACGTTCCTTTGTGACAATTGGGCTGCAATTCAGAGGGTAAGTAGAAGATTTTTATCATCTACATGCCATTTACTTATTAGTTATGCTTCAGTTTAATATGTTGTTAATGTCTCTTTATTAATTGGGCTTTACCATGTCTCAGATGATTCCTGGAGCAGGGAGCTTCAAGGGAAAAACATTCCCCTTGTTATGCTTAGTTGGATGAATTGCTTTCAGGTGAAATGGCTGACAAAAGTATAGCCATTAGCTCTAATCATATCCCACAAAGATCAACGACAACTATTGACCCTTGTGATTCTGATGGTTACGTTGACTTTGGTAATGTGTCTGATGAAGGTGAGAGTCATCAACCAAAGGAGAAAAGAAAGGGAAAGTGGTTTGCCCAAGGAGATAGGGGTTCTGCTTCAAAATCCAATCATGGTGCTACTCCTAATGACATGCAATCTTGTGTTGATGCATTTAATAAGGCCATGGTAAGGCGTAGTAACCAGGATAATATTGTGGATACTTTTGTTGCCGTTGCTGAAGCGTTGAAAGCTTTGAAATTGGATTTGTCCAGCTAATCTAGTAAAAGTTTGTCCAAGAACAAATTTATGACAACAATATTCATAAATTCGAATGAAGCGGATCAGCGAGCAATCATTGTTGAAATCTTGGCTTAGTGAAATAATAGTTCCTGTTGAATGGGATGAGTTGGGAAAATGTTGTGGTTCTTCATGTGACACCCCCAGATCCATCACTCCACATACAAGGGGTTGGCTTCACCGAATGCCTGCCTGATTCGCACAAGAACTCGGAACTGGCAGAACATAATAATAATTTTTTTTCATTTATTACAATAAAGTAAAACTTACATAGCCTTATAGTACATGAATTATCAGAGTATGAGCTCATCTAAATGATCCCGCCTTTTAGACGTATCCGGGTGATCTTAGTGAGCATAATCATCTCCGTACCAAAGATCTGTAGTAAAGTTTTGAATAAAAGAAAATGGAATGAGCTTTTGCTCAGTTGAGAGTTCACCATTTTTGCAAATATTTATTGAGTTGCAAATATTATCCATGCATACAGTTCAAGCATATATTAACATATAGAAATCATGACGTGTGTGGGATTCATAAAACATATAATGAGAATGAAGGGCAGTCGCTTAAAGTTCTATGTGAACCATAAGCGAACTAGCCAATTCATCTCGAGAATGAGGGGCGATTGTTAGCATGTACATGTATCTTCAACGATGGCAGCTCATCTCGGCATACATAAAAAGGATGAGGGGCATTCGCCAATGTGTACATGTAGGATGAACGAAAGGCCAGCTCACCTCGGCATAATCATAAATGTGCATATAGGTATCATATTCTCCATACCGCCAATATTTGAGTTAGCTGAATAATAATCTCGAGATTATGAACGCAAATGATCAAACGACCAAGCCCTATGCTGGCTCGCGGGATCAAATCGTATCAACATAATGGATCCGACACAACTTATGCTCAAATAACAGATTCAGTGTCCAGAGAAAGTACAACTGAAGCATAACAAATACACATGCGTTCCAGCCGGTAAGTAAACACAACTGGCAGCTTTAAAATATCCATTTTTAGTGACAAATTCACTTCAGTTCGAAGATCTAAGCTCACGTACTAGCTATTTATCAGATATGCATATATTTCAAGTTCCGACAATTTAGTACTATTTATACTTAATAGAATTATAGTTTCTAACTTATTTAGGAATTTTTCTAAATAAGGGCATAATGGTAATTTACCTATTTTTCCATAAAAGACACACATATAAAGAAAATAAGTATTTTAGAATTATATCACTTGAAAGTAACTATGAAAACATAATAATTATAACTTTTAAAGAAAATATAAGTTTGGTGCCGTAAAACTTAAATTTACTTATTTTCTTAGTTAGAAAGAATTTATAACTTTTAAACATTATTTCTAATTCATTTTGCAAATAGTCCAAAACTTATAAAATTAATACTTAAGAAATAAAGGAGTAAAATGCTTTAAATACTCATTAAAATAAATTTAACAAAACTTTATAAAAGGATTTATAACAAAAGAACTTGAAATTGCAGAAAATCATTTTTCCCTATTTTGGATCGGTTTTACCCAAGGGTAAATTGATCAAAACCGATCCAAAATTTCCAGAAAACACTGGATCGGTTTTTCCCTATTTATAATCCGCTAAAACCGGTCCATTATTCTAAAAAAAAAATCCTTACTAATTTCAAAATCTTAAAAAATCAGCAAAACTCATTTTCAATCGGCTTTTCCCGATTGAAAATCAGCCAAAACCGATAGGAATCGGTTTTTCCCGACTCCTTTTGGGCATTAATCGATTTTTTCCGATTCCGAATCGGCTAAAAACCGATTCGAACCCAGAAAACTTGATTTCCAATTTTCTTTCGGGTTTTTAGAAAAATTCTCTAAATTCCATTTCTTCTGTTTTCTTTTGCCTAAATCCATTCTACAACATTCATGCATCATTCCTAATACTTCATAACTAGATTTTCCATAATAAATACAAGATCTAAACCTAAAAATTCATAGAAATTCCTTAAACTTCAAAACTTTAAAAATATGCATTATTTCCTAAAAAGTAACGAAATAATGCGTTAAATTCCTTATCGATACGTTCTGAACTCCTCCTAACAACAAATCCACGGCTCCGGAATCAATTCCTAGCTTTGAGCTTCGTCCCTCCAATCTTTTCCTTCCTTTCTTCTTCTTCCTTCTCCTTCCTTCCTTCTTTTTTCCTTTCTTTCTATTTTGGCAAGGTTTTGGTATGATTTTGGCAGAGTTTGGGAATGATGTGGGTGAAGGAAATGGTGAAGGGAGGGGTATTTATAGGAAATGTTTGCCTAATATGCCAAAAGGCTCGAGCTTATCTTCTTCTTTTTTTTTTTTCATTTCTGGCACACAATCGGTTTGTCCAGATTGCTCAATTGGTAAAACCAATTAGAATCGATTTTCCCTGATCAATAATCGGTTAAAACCGATTCATGAGGCGGTACCAATCGGTTTTCCCGATTGTAAATCGCTTAAAATCGATTCGTTAACCGGTGTTTTTTTATTATTTTCCAATCGGTATTATCGATTGGTGAATCTGTTAAACCCGATTCTTCCCAAGTTCTATTCATTCCAATCGATTTTACCTGATTGGACTCAAATCTTATCTTTTCCCAATCGGTTTTTCCTAATTGAAAAATTGGTAAAACCGATTCATACACTTTTTATTATTTTTCATTTATTTTTCTAATTTTCTTATATTCTAATTCCTATTTCCCAAAAATTCCGTTGAATCATACCTTTCTAGACAAATCATGAAATTATGAATCAAAGTTATCAACCTAATTCACATAGATAAAGATTTGAAATCGAAATAACGAAATTCTTTTGAAATAAAATATTTTATAAAGTTTATTAAAGAAAATAGTTTTAGATTAAAATTCGTTTAAAATAGATTTCTATATTCTAACAAATGCTCATAAAAATATTTTTAAATACCTCAATATATTTTTGAGGTGAATTCAGGTGCAAAAATTTTACAGGGTCTAACACTTCATCTCGGGGTAACTCGTATTGTGGTATTTCTTTGTTGTAGCTTGATTGAGAATGTTGTCCATATTTTTGTCTCTAGTTTATTTGTATTGTTTCGTTGTTGTTGACAATTTGGTAGTTGATTTAAGTGGAATTTCATTGTACGACATGTCTGGTTTTTTTTTTCTTCTAATTATGGCATTGTTTTTAGCCAAATATTCTATTAATAAACAAGGTCTATGCATGCAGTGAATTGTTTTTCTCATGCTGAAGTTATTAATTGATATATTTTATTTTAACAGCGTATAATATTTGTTTTTCGCTACTCGTGTGGTTGCAAAGTGTGTATATTACTTTATATCATTTTGAAATACTGCCCTATCATGGTTGATGATGAAATGAATTCGGATGTTGAGTCCACAAATGAAGGAAATGATAATACTAGTATCGGCGAAGAAGATAATGATACTAATTCATCAAATTAGGAAGTAAAAGTAGATTTCTATCAACTTATGTTGTTATAAGAGATGAGCAAGTTGCAAAGTCTTCAACGACCTCATAGAATGATCACTACAAGAAAATACAGTTTTAGAGACACCGCCAAAACTGTCTTAAATAGTGCACTTACTGTCTGAAAGCTGTTTTTGATACAGTAATTGTGGCGTCTCCATTATAGCCGTCGCAAAAGAAATTTGAGACGATAAATCTGTCTCAAATAGTTTTTGAGACGGGGTTGAGACATTTGTTCAAATGTCTCAAAAGTATTAGAGACAGTCATTTTTCTGTCTCAAATATCATGTCTCAAATTGTCAAATATTTGAGACACTTGATTGAGACAGTGATATGCTGTCTCAAATAGGATTACA
This sequence comes from Leptodermis oblonga, assembly GCA_016801395.1. Classification (NCBI taxonomy): domain Eukaryota; kingdom Viridiplantae; phylum Streptophyta; class Magnoliopsida; order Gentianales; family Rubiaceae; genus Leptodermis; species Leptodermis oblonga. The sequence goes on from CM028759.1 coordinate 15,078,804, forward strand.
GACAGTAATTTACTGTCTCCAATATTTCATCTTGAATGATTACAAGTTAGAGATGGTAAATCGAGACACCACTATGCGATCCCGAATATAATTAAAGACAATAGTCATCTGTCTCAAATATCATGTCCTATTTTATTAATAGTTTGGGATTCTGAAATCGAGACGACAATAATCTGTCTCAAATAGAAATAAATATTGTAATGTTTTTATTTTATTTTATGATATTACTATTAATTGAAAACACTATTCTTTGAAGGGACATAATTGCTCATTTAAAAACTAATAAGTACCCATTGTTGATAAATTAAAAATAACATCCAAGATAAAAATAAATAAGTAACACAATAAAAAACCATAGTTGATCCAATCAATGTAACATCTAAATATTCAATCTGTACTTTTTAAGAGCAGGATACTACTATTATAAACGTTAAAGAAGAGATCATTCATCAATGTGATATCTAAATAATTTGGTTGTTTCATAATACTGACTACTATCTTGGATAAAACAAAAAAGGTGATGAGTAATAGAACAATGTATGCATAAGTTTCACGATTTTGAAACTAACTTCCATTAATTCATTCATTCTCATATTCCTGAAAGAAAAAGAAAAAAAACAGTAAAAATTTATTTATTAGAACATCTATAAACTTCTATATTGACATTTGCAAATATCTCAATACTGTTATGATTCAATAGATAATAGCATTCTTACACAAAGTGGATGTTAAGTTCTCGACATTCGCTCAACCTTTATGAGCAGACGCGCCTAACACGTCCTACTTTTGATGCCCTCCTTGAGAGACTCCATTCTAGTGGATTTTATTCTAAAAAAGAGAAGGGTGTTTCACGAAAAGAAGCACTGCTTATGTTTCTGATGTACATGGCCAGAGATAAATGTATGCGTGATCTGACAGATAGATTTCAACATTCCACTTATACATGCTCTCGTGTTATCAGGGATGTAAGGGTAGACATTTGTAAAATCAGTGTGCAGGATATTGTCCCACGCAATCAAAACAATATTCATCCCATGATCCAATGGAGGAGACATCTATACCTGTATTTCATGGTAAGTTGTGGTCTTATTCCAAAATGTTGTTGTTAATTCTATTGTTCAAATTGTTAATTGTTTTATTTCAAATAATTGAAGAAAAGTTAAGTTTAGATATTTAACACGTACATCTCTAATGACAATGTTAGTTTTAATCTTATCGCACTAGCAATTAAAACAGGGTTTGTTCGATTGTAGGGGTGTGTCGGCGGTATTGATGGTATGCACATCGAGGCTTGGGCTAAAAGTGAGGTATAAGTACAGTATAGAAATCGCAAAAGATAAGTATTTCAGAACGTATTAGCTGTTGTTGATCATGACATGCGTTTTGTGTCTGTCTTACTGGTTTTGGGGCAGTGCACATGATGCCACAGTTTTGCAAATGGCAATTGATAACCCCAATCATGCATTTCCAATGCCCCAAGGGTAAATATTGTGCAGTGGATTCAGCATATAGAAATATGCCTGGTTTTCTAGCCCATTTCCGTAGCCATGAATACCACCTTTGTGCATTTCGTGGATAGGGCGAACATTATAACTCGTTGAAGGAGTTATTTAATCATAGGCATGCACAGATGCGGAATGTAGTGGAGCGCACTTTTGGAGTGTTAAAGAGTATATATCACTTTCTCTCGACCCCGATGTTTAGTTTTGATGCAAGAAGGCAGGCCGAATTTGTGGTGGCATGTTGTATTATCACTGATTTGATTAAAGATAATAACCTTGCAGACGAGATTTTTGCAGAGTTTGCTGATAACTATGATGATAATGTGGATGTGGTGATTGATGAGGATACAAATAGGAATGTCCCGATAGAGGTGAATCAATCTCAGGCGGGGATAAATTAAATGTCACAATTGCGCATGAACATTGTGAACCAACTGTTGGAGGGCCTTCAGAGATATAATTTATTTGCTATTGACTTTAGGATGTATGAATTGACCTTTTTTTGTTTTTTTTTTTTTGACAATACAGGGGAATATTTAAAAGTATCTTTGTTAGATGTTTGAATTGTTGGATGAATTTATCTGATATTTATTCAATTTATAATTATCGTTGATGAATATTACGACTAATTATTAGTTACCATATAATCAAAATATTTTAGAATTAACTACATTCATTTTTTTAATCTAACAACAATAGTTTTAGAAATTTTTTTATGAAATATATTGTTTCAAATCGGGCTTGTGAATCATAATTTTTTAGATCCCATTTACGTATAATTATTTTTTGGAAATTTTTAAAAAATTATTGAAAATAAATTTTTATTTTTTTAAAATAAAAAAATGGTCTGGAAATTGGGTAGAAAATAAAAAATAAAATATATATTACGAATAAAATTTGTTTGAAGACCTTATTCTTTACCCAGGTTTCAATTCTGGTTTGAAAATAGGTTTCAAAACCTTGTTTCTTAAAAATGGTCAGAAACCCATTTGGACTGAAACCAAATTTCAAATCAGAACTGAAACCTAGGTAAAGAACAAGCCCCAAATAATTCTGATCCATACCACAAACTTCACACAAAATACGGGGGGGTTGGAAAAGTAAACTCTTTAATTTTGATTTCTCATATTTAATAAAGTAGAGGATATTTTTGTGAAGTAGATCTATTGAAATCAGACAACGTTAAATTTTTTGTGTATTTCTTTTTCATTTTCAATTTTGTTGTGGTGCTTTTGTTGAAACAAGTAGTATCAAATATCCTAATCAATATTATTTTCATGTGACTTGACCGCTAATTCTTGCTTTAATTTTATTGTTATGGAAGCCGACAAATGATGGACACTTTCTCAAAGTCTTCTTTTGAGGGCATGCATCAATGTTTTGAGGAATTTGATAGCTTTGTCATTTTGAATCTAGTGCTCAGGCTGTTAATTGGCTTGTTGCCTTTGATGATGACCTTCAAAACATGAGATTTTATCTAGGTTCGAAAGTGTAATTTATGTGAAGAGGGCGGACTTTAACATGCTTTCTTCTACTTCAAATTTTTGCAAGCTATATAAAGGTATGAAAAATGCAAGTTGCACATATTATGTGCAAATAATTGTGCACATAAAGTACATTGTGTGGGCCATCTATTTTGCATACTATTGTTGCCCCTATAGTGGAATATCCAGTTGGATTGTCACTATGTCACAATAACATTTTTTTTTTTTTGAAAAAGAAAGTACTATATTAAATGGCATTGGAAACGTCCAGCAACATTCGAGATACAAATTTCGGAACCATAGCCCACCGATACCCATAACTCATACTTAACTCTAATGCTTCCTGAACCGCAGCCTCCATCACTACCTTAGCCTCTATCTTAAGCTCCATATCCCGATCCCAATGACATAAAAAGTTCCCATCACTCCTACGCAGAGGGGCCGGCAAACTGAAGGAATTAAAATGCGATCTTGGTGCCCCAACAACCGCCAGACTAAGCTTTAATAAAACGAAGTATTGCCATTGCGAGATCCTAGTGCCCCAACAGCAACAACAACAGGACTAAGTTTTGATTTTAACGGGAAAATAAATAAAGCCCAATAACATTTTAACACGAAAATAAATAAAGCCGAATAATGATAGTACGACCCTGTGCCTTCATAGGAAACAAGGCTAAGTTTTGTGTCTGACATCAAAAAAAGTGAATCAGGGTTCTTTGAACGGATGAGCCCACCAACTCCCGAACTGTCGTAGAATTTCTTGGAACCTGAACCAGAACTACCAAAATAATTCAAGGAAATCCTTGCATCATTCATCATTTTATCACCCTCAAAACAAATACAACCCAAGCAAGAAGCAGCGCGACTCAGAAGGCAAATCGAGGACAGCAGAGACGAACCAAAGCAGCGAGTGAGGACACACAGCAACGAAAGACGATAGCGAGTTTTATGCAGTGGGCGAGGCCGGAAGCGACGAATGCCAAGATTCTTGCAGATCTGGACAGAGATGCGAGCAGCAGCCGCACGCCCTGGGAAGGGGAGAATCGAGTATGGACTAGAGAGAGAACAGCAAGAAGGCCGGACAAATCAACCGTTGTGGCGTGTGTAGCAGAAGGCGGACGAAAGAAACTCCAAGGGTTTCAGTGAAACCCTAGAGAGCAAACCCATGTCACAATAACATTTTATTATGCAAGTTATGCATAATCAAATTTCATAAGTTTATTCATGAATTCATGCATCCTTCTTCCACACAGTCGATTAGTAGGCCTCATTATTTTATCTCATCATTCTGAAATGAATGAAGTGCATTATTAGTCATGTAATTTTGTAGAAATTGCAAAAATAATTTCACAAATTTGAGAAGTCGATTTTTGGTCACGTAACTTTCATTTTTGAGCAAAAGTAGTCACTCCGTTAAGTGCAACCGTTAACTCCCTAACGGATGATTTTAAGTGGAGGCAAAATTGTCCAAAGCTATAAAAAAAAAAAAAAAAATCTCTCTCTTTCAATATTTTTTAATTGCTTGTTGCCGTCACCGTTTTCATCCCTCAAATCAAATCAAATCAAATCAAATCATAATTGCTGCTCTCCACACCTTCTTCCACAGAGGATTTGAAGATTGGGACTTCCGAATATGGACTCCGAGAACACAGTCGAACTTGCGTTTTTATTACATTTAGATTTTTTACTTTTTTCGACTGAAGAATGGTTCTTCAAAACCCCAATCTTGGGAATTTTTTCGTCTTATTTTTGGTTGAATAATGGTTCTTTAGATCTTCAAGCCCTGTGAATTTTTTTCTGGAACTATGAGACCCATTACTAAGGAGTTTGGTGGTGATATGGTAGAAAACAAGTAGTGAGTTATGGCTAAGGGGTTGGATGAGAGGGAGAAAATGTGTAGGTTTGAAGGTGCTGGTATTGGACAAGGTGAAGGTGAAAATGGTGGTGTTGGAGGAGGGATAAGTAAAGATGGTGGAGTTTGGGAAGAGATAAGTTTCGTGGTGGTAGAGGAGGAGTAGATGGTGCCGTTAGAGGAGGAGATGACAGTGTCGTTGATTAGGGAAGACGATGAACAGTGTCACTCGACACTGTTCATCGAATTTACAAATTGCCCCCCTATTATTTTATTTTTCTTCAATAAGTACCCTAGTTTATTTTTTAAATTAAGACTAAAATATTTAAATAAGTCTTTTAAAAATTAAATATGAAATATTAAATATTAAACTATCTTAAACTACAAATATTATAATTTAAAACACAAATATTCATTTCAAAACTTAAATTTATCATAATATTAAATATAATTACTATTTAGTAATATTATTATACAGTAAAATTTATTTTAGGATGAATATGTAAAAAGATGAAAGATTGGAGGTTTGTTTGCTAATAAAAGTAAAATAATTGAAAGGTAAGACAAAGGAAAAGAAAATCGGACGATTTTGCCCTCAAAAGTTAGCTTCCATTAGGGAGTTAATGGGAGTTAACGGCCGCCTTTAACGGAATGACCATTTTTGCTCGTTGTTTAAAGTTACATGACCAAAAATTGGCATTTTAAAGTTGCGTGATTATTCCTGCACTTTCGCAAAGTTACGTGACTAGAAATGCACTTCACTCTTCTGAAATTTAATAAGTTATGGCTACATGGAGAAGAGTGATGCTACAAGACATCAATGGATAACAAGTGTCCATGGTTAGTATGATGGTTTTTGGTGGAAGGAATTTATTAAAGATGCCATTTTTAAAATAGGTAAAGGTTTAAGATGATTTGTAGTTAATCAATGAGCTTTCAAAACGCAAGCACAAAACGTAGCCGGACCTTCGTAATCCTCTTCGTGAGATCGGATGTTTTGACCGAGGGAGGAAGACAAATTCAACATTTGCACCTATGTTGAAAGCCAGGTAATTAAGCACTACAACTCCACCATGTGTCATCCATCCTTTATATTTGGGCGAGTCAAATTGGGTTATGCAGAATCTACATAATAGAATGTCATTGTAACATAGAGTAGTCCACATCATTAGTTAAGTCTTTTTTTTTTTTTTATAATTATACTTATCCTAGTGTCAATCCAACTGGATGTTCCACTATAAGGGCATCAACAGTATGCAAAATATAATGACACACAAAATGTACTTTATGCGCACAATTATTGCATCATAAAGGTATTTCTATGACATTTTGAATATAGGACATCTCGGAGGGGCGACTCCACGGGACTAGATCACCTTTGGGGTCCAGGATGTGACTGCTCAACCCAACCCCATATCTGATACGGGAATTAAATATTTACACTACAATAGATATTGTTCACCTAGTTCAGTGTCATAGTCAATAACATTATCTTTGTAGTAGGATGGTTGGCCGTAAATGTAGCATTCTATCATCTTGTCAGGGGTTGACACCACTAGTATGATGACTACGTTTCATTTCTGAGATCAGGTCTTTTACTTTGTGTAATCGCGTGCACATTCCATCACTACTAGAAAAAATATATATACACAAATGAGCTGATGCCCTGTGATATTTTTTGTTTAAAACACTTAAAGCAATAAAACAAACAAGATACCAAATAGCATGTCATTTCATGAATTCAAGTAGTAAATGGGAAAAACTATGATAACATGTCTTTTAATGATACTTATGAGATCTAGGAGCTCAGAGGTGATGTGAACCCTTGATTCCAATTTGTGAAAACAAAAACTCAATATGGAAAATTGCCAAGGAAAGTCTGTATGCAAGACGTAACTCTCAAAACTCTAGAATCCTTACCCTTGGATTCGGTAGACTACTAATTTAACAAGTTAAATTAAACACGCATTTCAAACCAAGTGTAAAATAATAGAGGCGAAACAAAGCATGCAATTAGATAGGGCAATTATCTAATTAGTCTATAGTTCCTGTACTTTAGCAATTAACAAAGCATGCAAATTACTTAAGCCAAAATAAAGATGAGTGAATTAATAAAGTATAAACTTATCAATCAATTAATCACCGAGTAATAATGAAGTGCAGCACCCTATTTATAGGTCATAGGGAGCACGAAATTTACACAAGAAAATAAGGAAAGAAAACTCAAAATTGGAACTTAATCAAGAGATTAAGTAACTCACAAAAATCAGCAAGAAAAAGGAACTTACTTGCTGAAAAAGTAAAAGAAAAGAAAGAGAAATTTTGGCTGCCATAAGGAAAGGCAATGCACGAAATTCTCAAGGAAAAAGGAAGTGAAAATTCAGATTTTACCTTTAAAGAAAAAGGAAAAAAACAAAAGAGGAAAAACTATGTAGAGAATTAGGTAATATGCACAATACCTTAATTACTCTAAAACCCTAGTAACTTAAGTAAACCCTAGCTGCATGCATATGGGCTTCTCTTGGTTCCTTGTGGGCTTGTTGGGCTTGGCTGAATTATTGAGGAGTGGGCTTGATGGAATTTGGCCCAATTGATGTAGCATAATGATGTAGATGTAGGAAGCTTCTGGAAGCTCCCGGAATCATTTTGGAAACTCAAAAACAGTTCATTCCCAAAATTCTTCAAAATTGTGAAAACTCCATTTCTTCACTGGAAAGACTTGTAGTTACCATTTCCACCATTTCCTTAGCTCGTAAATACCATTTCCACCATTTCACAACTTGAAAATACCATTTCCACCATTTCCTCAACGGAAAAGATTAGTATTCACCATTTCCACTTTGATGGAGAGTAGGGTAACTCTTGTAAGCTTCATTTCCTTCTCATTAAGTTCATTGGAGCTTTTGGTTGACCTCGTGGATTCTAACTCCTATTTTGTGTTGTTTTATCCTTGGATTTCCTCATCAAGAGGTCTCAAAACCCTTATCTCCAACTACCGTCACATCCACATTGGTGTCTCGTCAACAACACCCGATTTATAAAGTATTTTGGGCTACAGGTGCTCGAGTATACACAACTCCCTTCCCTATCTATCCAACCACCAAAACTCGATGATGGCCCAATGGAGTAGATAGGTTGACAGAGTTTTGGGATCCCATAATGAAAAGTCAAGGCAATCCATGCATAACAAAGCAATTCATCTAAAATACTAAAGTTAGGATGATAAAGTGCATGTGTCATCGTTAATCATTTAATTTCATATATCATAGTAATTCATGTATCATATTCAACAATCTCATAGTAATTCATGTCATCATATTCAATAATCTCATGGTAACTCAAGGCAAATCCATGTATCTTTATACTTCATGTTTCACACATTTTTCATATCATTATACTTATCTTCATTGTCCCGTTTTGCATATCATGGAAAGACATTGTACAGTCAAATTTACCCGAGTCGAGTGAAAAGTAGTCACTTGCTTCCTCTTATTTCAATTTCAAAACTTTTAAAAATCATTTCACAATGAAGCACAAGTATACATATATACTACTTAGGCACAATTAGACAATTTTCATGTAACACATACTGGGTGAAATACAAAAATAACCCTAAAGTTTATCGTAAGAACAAAATAAACACCAATTTTAGAAAAATACAAATAAACCTTTAATATAAATATATATTTTTTATAGACAATAATACCCTTTACCTATCTCTCTCCCCTTGTTTCTTGATCATTATCTATCATTTGTGATGTTTAGTAATATTTAATTTATTTCTTTCCTTGATCTGCATGATATGGGCAGTAGATGGAGCACCAACCATCACAAATTCAATATTGAATTTTGAATGGAACACCTCCCCCACCCCACCCCCACCCCACCTCCACCTCCCACTCAAATCGATGAAACATCCATCCTTCCCCTCCATCAATGTTTTCTGCATTTTCCACTCAACCACAACACGATTGGATTAAGGCATTCGATGATCACAATTTAATGTTGAGGTTCACAGGCACCTACTTCACCAAAGCTTTTCTCTGCTTCATCAAAATCTTTCGGAATCTATAATTTTGTCCAATAAAATTGCCTCGGGACTGAAATAACATTATTTGATAGATCTTTGTAAAACATGATGAAGAAATAAAAGGTAATGGTTCAAGAAAATGATGAAAGAAGATGGGTGAATCATATATTTATTGCAGCTCTAAGGATATTTTTGTCTAAATAATTGTATATAGCTCAGTCAATGGTTTAGTTTGTACATTTTTTAAATTAAGGGTTAATTTGTTTTGTTCTTTCGACAAATCTCAGGTTTTTTTTTTTTTTGTATTTCGCCCACACTTATATTGTGAAAATACTTTCATAGCAAAAATAGTTTTAGTGAGAACATTTATCTTGAGAGTCCAATTCAGTCAATGATGGGTCTGCAAGCAATATTCATGAAATTTATATTAAATTCTCATATTTGTAGAATTATAATTTAGTCCTTATGACTAGTAATTTTTTTTTGCGAGTTTATGAATTGAATCCATGTGTGATTTTAACAATAAGCTTTAATTTTATGCTATCATTCATCTTGGCTACCTTAATTTATACAATTATTGTTAAGTCCTTTCATTTTGTACAATTTGCATTTTAGTCTCTGAAATATAAAAATTTAGAAGTGTTTCATTTTATGATCAACACTTGCTTTATACATTTAGTTGATAATCTTGTTTTAGGCCTTACATGTGTATTTTATAGGATTTGCATTTAAATTCCTAAACTTTTTAATAATTGCATTTTTGTCATTGAAGTTTATGAGATCACCTTTTCATGTCGTTCACTTACTTAAATTTAACAATATTATCATTAACTATATATATATATATATATATATATTCAATTATTAGTTTTGGTTCAAACTACAATAAGTTGTATATTTTGTAAAGTGGACTCTTTAGTGGGATGGGGGAGTATTTTCTGGACTTATGAAAGATTCAAATTGATCAAAATGTTATGTTTTATAAAATTGCTTATAAGCCTCTCAAGTTTTAGTTATTTACTTTTTAGCCTATACAATTCCAAGGTTGTAATCCAAAATACAACTTGAAGGATTTATATAAAATGCCTAAATATATACTTCTCTCTCTCTTTTTTTTTTAAATCTCTTTCATATTTTATTCTATTTCTAGCGATGTTTTACAATTTTTCTTTTTTACCCAATTTAATAATGTCTTTTATTTCATTTGAATTTTATAATGTGTACTAGGCCAAAATTACTTATTATATCTCCAAAAATAATTTTATATGTATTATATGTTGGTTAATGTTTTTTCATTATAACAATTGCTTAAAAGGATTTAGATTCGGTTTTTGTTCTCTTTGAAAAACCCATTTCCCTCTAATTCTAAATCTTTAAAATAATCATTCAAATTTCCAAAATTTTAATTTTCGTAATAATAAAGTCCAGCAAGCTTTTCATGTTATTTAACTTATTTTAGCACATGTTCATATTTTTATTCATTTTAAGATCATGGAAATTGGTAAAATGTATATATCTCTTTATTGCAATTTTGGGTTGTTCTCGGGTTTGGCACTCTTTCTCTTGTCACCAGTTTAATACATATGAATTCCACAATCAAAATACAGTCTTTACAATACCATGAATCATCCGTATCATTTTTATAGTTTTTAAAAATACCCATTAATTTTATGGCATAAAAACAGTACCTCGAGAACGAGATAAATCTCATGTGTGCTACTATTTTATCCTCCTTTCACCATACACACACGTATATAAATTTATTTTCAGCATACAAAAATATAGAAATATGGTATATCATGAAACATAGCATTAATAAGATCAACATCAGTCCATAAAATATAAAAGCATGCAAGAAGTTATCTTTAAAGAGTTGTTCAACCTATCAACGTCACTCAAAAAATTAATCTAACACTTCAGTAATGTTTACCACCATGTATACACTACATATAATTTTCTTACAAATTCTAAATACCATTTTAAACCAAAAAAAAAAAAACAATAGCTAGTTGTGCAGCATTAATATTTCAGATGAAATAATTGTTCTTTTTTACATTTAACATCATTTTAAACCCATCTAAGAAATTATCTAGGGCTTATAACATGTCCTATGCATCAACACATATATTAGGGAGTTTCAAATTCAAAAGTATCTTAAAAGACCTGTTTTGAGTTCTTAAATGTGAGTCTCCTGAAAATCGAGAATCTTCCATCCTCCGATTTTTAGGATTTGAATTCCTATAGAAAATTCTAAATATTATGAAACTGGTTGGAGATGAAACTATACTAATAAATAAGTTCAAAGACACCGTTCGCACGGTCGGAGTATAGAGATATAGACTAATATTTCGGATTGTCCTGTTTCAAGCAGATGAAGGTTTACAACTCAAGCAAACCTTCATTGTTTTGGGAATAACTCCCTACATAAAAAATCTAAAAATTATGAAATCAGTTGGAGGTGAAACTAGACTAAAAAATGAGTTCATCAATATCTTACCCACATTCAGAGGCAGTCGAAATTCAGAGATACAAATTTTTCTCTGGAATTGGATAGAATTTTCGCAGGGTGTGGTCTGTGAAGATTTCTTGCTCTTTTTGAAAACGGTTTTGAAAATATATTTTTGGAAAATAGTTTTATAATGTAAAAACTGTATTGAAAATGTAAAAATGTATAGTTGAATAGTAAAAAGTTGTATTGAAAATGATGAAAAATGAAAATAATAATTTGTTTGCTACTTTTGTGGAAAGAATTTCAGTTATTAAATAATTATTTATACAATGAATTTATTTTGAGTGATTGCATTAGATTAATTTTCATAAGTTACAAATATATTTCAATACTATTTATTTGTCATTGAATATGAGCAACCACTCTTTATTCATATATGATATATGTGTAACTGATTTTCTAATATTAAATTAGTGATTCCAATATGTTACTAAATGGATTTAAACTGTAGTAAACTTTGAGGAAATAGATTTAAATTTGTGAATTAATAATTATTAATGGTTGGTGCATGAGTTACTAGCCTATAAAAATTAACCAACATTATATAATGGTTGGCATGTGATGTTTTGTAATAGAGAAAAATTCCTTTTTCAGTTCTAAACAAATTTTATATCTTTGAGGGGTGTGAAATTCACTTTACATATGAGAGATATGTTAGAAGGATTAGTCTCCGGTATTATAGGGATATGACAAGTAGACATAGTGTATATTCGTAGACATGACCCCGGTTCCGGTTCCGGAAAAGTGGGAACCGGAACCTTAGGGGGACAGTTCCGATACGGTTACGTCATGATTCCGATTATGGTTCCGGTTCCGAATATGGTTCCAAATTTTTGTCATTTTTTTTGTTCATTTTTTAAATTTCCTTTTTTATTTAATTGTAAATTTTAAAAACTAATTTTTTCAACATTTTGAATGTGTTGTAGTTTATAAATTAATTCGATGTTTTAACATTTTAATTCATAAATATTGTTTCTTATATTCTCACCTTAATTTTATTTTAATTTTAGATACTAATTTAGTTTATTATATGTATAGTAAATTATATTATATATATTTATAATATAAGTAATGTAAATTAGACATTTAAGTTATATATTATTATAATGTGTAATTATTATATATTTATATACATATATTTACTCTGGTTCCTAAGGTTGGGAACCGCCGGTTCCGGTTCCTCAATAGTTAGAACTGGAACCTAACCATCTAAGGCCGGTTCCGGAACTGGTGGATACGGTTCCGGTTCCTCAATAGTTAGAACCGAATCAGAACCGGGGCCACCGGTTCCGATTCGGTTCTAGTTCTAACCGGAACCGGGGCCATATCTATATATTCGTGTTACCCTCAATTAGCAGTGCAGACTTATGAGTAGTGTACAACTAGTGTAATGGGTTATTGAATCCTGGAGTGACAAGTTAAGATATAGTGGTCTGCTGCACCATATTCTTCCATAGAGGTGCTGGAATTACCTAAAAATAGCGATTATGTGCCTCAACCCAGACCGCACTAGTTTTATCTAAATTATTGTTATTTACTTTAATTTCTTATATTTATTATTTCTATTAATATTTATTTTTTGTTCGAGCAAGAATAATAAATTTATGCTAAAACCAAAATCAAAACAAAAACAAAATAAAAAAGAACAGGCTTTTTCTTCAACTCTAAGAGATTGGGTGAGAGACATGGGAGGGGTAGAGTGTTGTTGTGATGGGGGGAGAAGTCTCTTGGATTCTGGGAGTCAAAGAATGCCGATAAAGATGGGAGAAAATGAAAGAGGGTCTCTTTCTTCAAAAAAAAAAAAAAAAAAAAAAAGAAGGGTCTCTTTGTCTAGGTCAGAGCTCATGAATCATGGTGGTCTAGAAGTGCACGTATTCTATTTGATTGGTTTGGGATGAGGTGGAAGTGTGAGAGAAGTTCTAGTTCCTTATTTTCTTTGTTTTATTTCTTAAACTCGAGTAAACTTTGTCTTCTACGTCACCCATCTCCTAAGTAATAGATAAGTAATAGTACTAAATTTAAAAAGGAGAGAACAAAGAGTCAGACTCCACCCACACCTCTCTATTCATAAAGTTCGTCCATACTTCTTCCCCTTATCACATAGGGTTAATTACTTAATTGTGAGACAAATCCTATTGTATGTATTGAATTTTTGGTCATATAACATGTTGGAGGCAAGATATTGTGGTTAGATTTTATAATTCTTAAATACTACTAATTTGTAATTATTTTGGTAATTTAATATTTATTAGTGATTTTAATATAATATTGTGTTCTATGATAAATTCTGATCTATCTCTTTCTTTTCTTGGATGATTGATATATGTGTCATTTTTGTGGGGTTTTAACTTAAATGTAGTTAACAAATAATTTCTGAAATTTGGTAAATCTACGAATCTAAATTAATATAGTTCTTTGGTAGGCTTATTTTATAAATTTGGTTTATGTATTGGCCTTTCCTGATTGATTACTTACTTTAGTCTTTTGAGGATCTAAGTGTAATTTCTAATTCGCAAAACTTAAATTCACAAATTTCTAAGTTCTAATTATTTTAGTCATTTTTATTGAATTAATAACTATAGTTAAAGTGAGATCAAAGTATATTTTATGAATCATCTCAAAGTTAAGTGGTAAAACAGTTGGTGTATAGACAATGAGGTTAAGGGTTCGATTCACACCTCTGACAAGATTTGTAAACTTTAAACAAATTCATTTAAGGACTTTAGGGGCTACTCCCCAATAGTAGTGTGTCGATGTTATGATGTTACACGTCCCCGGTGATGTGGTTCCCACATGGTGTGCAAGTGTCCCTGACAATGGGGGGTGTGCGGTGCCCGTCTTTGACGTGGTGTAATGTGTGTAGATATCCCCATCATAGTGCCCCAGAGTGCGTGGTATACAAGTGTTCTCGTCTCCAATGTAGAGTTGGATGTCCCTAACATAGTGTCCCAAAGTAAGTGATATCAAAATGCTATCTTAACAATTGTCAATTGTGATTGGACAAATTTTCAGCACCTTTCAAAAATAAAAAAAAAGTTATATAATTTTTCATTTTACTAATAATGCTTTTATTTCTAGCAAGGTCCTTAATTGTAGTTTCTAAAATAATGTTAAGAAATTTTATTTCACTTTTCAACGACTTCATAATAATGATTACTTTTACAACTAATTACTCTATAGTTATGAGGTATTTTATATAATTTTCAATTCCTTATTTTGGGTATAAAAAAATGGAATGAGAGACATCCACCGAAACATCTTATGCCGTTTATAATGGGAGCCATGGAAAGCGCATTGTTTGGCTTTCCACGAAGACCCTGCATGTTAGACTTGTGGAACATGCTCAGTTGGTTGTGTGCCTAATCATAATGTGGTTTGATTTATCATTTTATGTACCGGTCAAAGTCAAACAGCTGTTTTTATTTATTTTATTATTATTATTATTATTTTGATAATAAGTCAAGCAGCTGTTGTGCACCGAAGGGGCGGAATTTCTGGTTGGCAATGATATTATCCATAGATAGATAAGCATCCGGGAACCGTAAGGGGGCGAAAATTTTGAATTGCATGGATAACAAAAGTCGTGTAATTCTTGACGCTCAACGTTCCCTTGTATATGGGCTTAATATATTTACTTATTACACTCTTAGGCTACGTTTGGGATGCGAAAAACGGAATAGAAATATAAGCATATCATATTTGAGAATGGATAAAGATTTTAAATTGTATTTAAGATGATATAATAGTTCAAATAATTAAATTTATGTACGTATCAAACATAAGAATTTTAATATTATAAATCAAATATCCATTCCCGCATTCTCATTTTCGTGTGCCAAATGCACCCTTATTGATGATGAATAAATAAAGTTGTGATTCTTTGCTTAAAATTAAAAGTAAAAAAAATTATCTACCCAGTATCACTATCTAACTAACACAAACAAAATCCAAAGCACCAAAATAATTTTACTCTTTCTGCCTTAAAAATATAAGTCATATTATCTTTTCAACTTTCTTTTTGAATATAAGTAATTGTAATTTCTTGTTAGCACTTACTTTTAACATTTGCCCTTATCAAATAAATATATAATTACTTACATTAATTTAATTAGTG
The DNA here is from genome assembly GCA_016801395.1 of Leptodermis oblonga. Lineage (NCBI taxonomy): Eukaryota > Viridiplantae > Streptophyta > Magnoliopsida > Gentianales > Rubiaceae > Leptodermis > Leptodermis oblonga. Next base: position 15,094,295 of record CM028759.1, read on the forward strand.
GTATTTCACATGACATATTATTATTAATGATCTTTCTAAATATGTGTATAAAAAAATTAAAATGTTTTATATTTTGAATGCATTGATGTGAATAAATTAAATTAATCATGCGTCTTTTGGGAGAAGTACAACTACTGTACAATGATTCATATCTTGGCAGGCATGACATTCTTTTGTGAATTGTTGCTTTTGTTTTCTCGAATGTTGCATATAATTGTGACTTTTGATGATGCTATCAAACATTTGTTCTCTTGGTTGGAGGAACCAGTGGTCTTCCAAAGCTGCACTTCCCACACCTGCAAACAAGCACAATTATATGAGAAAAAGTGAGATATAAAATGAATTTTTATGGGTTTTTTTTTTTTTTTTTCTGCAAACAAGCACAATTATATGAGAAAAAGTGAGATATAAAATGAATTTTTATGGGGGTTTTTTTTTTTTTGAAAAAAAAAATTCTGAAATACGAACCTATGATGTAAGTATTACAATGTTCTCCCATTATTTATCATCCCAATCCCGAATTTTTATAAATGTTCATACTACTCTAATCCAATTGATATATATTTATATATATTTAAAAAAATTTATTACTTGATTAACAAGCCAATTTTATTTTTTAAAAATTTTCATGATAAATAAAATATTACTCTTTATTCGCATTTTCTTTTTACATTCTCTCCATCCATACTCATCTAGTGTCTATGCAAAACTATCCATACAAAATAATCAACTGACACAAATCCCTTCCCAATATCTATACCTTTCCCAATCTTTAGACACAATACATATAGGGCATGTTTGGTTCATGGGAAAGTAAAGTTTTTAGAAAATATAATTTTTAGAAATTTAATCATAAAGAAAGTAAAGTAAAAAAGAATATTTTTTTTTGTATTTGGATTGGTTAAGAAATGTATTTGAGAATTTAAACATGAACTAAACTAAATATCGAAAATGCCCTCTCGAATTAAGCTTAATGATTTTCTCATAAAAATATTATTAACCTAAATAAGAGCTTAATAATATTTAATTATAAATTAAACTACAACTTTAAAACTAAATTACATGCCAATTACTCATCCAAAATTACTTTTAAATTTAAAAAAGTTATATATTTGATTATTGATCTATCATGTAGTTATTAGTCTAGCGAGAATTCAGACGAGTAAGAAAATAATTGGAAAACAAATTTTCTTGTTGTAAAATGAAATATTAAATTTGTCACTCGATTTTTTCCAAATATAAAAGGAAGAGAATTTAGACCTTTTAAATATGATACATTAATTTTTATTAAAATATTATTTAGTTTTGTAGCTAATTAACTATAAAGCATATTATATGTGAAAACTATATATGTTGTTTTAAGTATATATGTTTGGATATAAAAATTAAAATAAACAAAGTTTAGTTAGATACAATATATACTAAAGTAAATTGTGATATTGTGGACGATTAGTTGCAACCAATTAGTTAGACAACTTTTATACATAGGCAATTTTTTACTTTTTTCAAGAAAAATAATATATACATATATATTTCCTTTTTTCATTTTATGGTTTTTTTAATTTTATGGTTAATATAACAATAATATAAAATATTTGAAAATAAATAAGAGTAAGGGTAGTGAGTATCTTTTCTGAAAATTTGTGACCCGAGAAAAAGAATACCAAATTAGAACAAGGATTCTTTTTCCAGGAAAATAACACTTATTTTCCCTGTATTGCGGATTTATTTTTCTTTCCCAACCAATTAAAATCAAATCCAAATAAAGAAATTTAATATTGAGGAATCATATTACTTTCCTTGACCAGAATCCTTGTAAACCAAACAGGCCCTAGTGATTAATTAAAAAAAAAAAAAGTGTATATCTTTTTCCAAAGTAGAGGAGTTTCAAATATGTGAAGTCCTTACTTATGAAATTTCTAATGTTGATCAAATCATCATGAAAATTCCAATAACATAATTAATCGAAATTGAAATACACGTGTACGAAAAAGTATTTGCAATATTATAAAAAAAATATAAGAGAAACAAAAAAATAAAATTATCCAATGTTCATTGCTTCTTAAACAAATTTTATGGTAGTTTCTCAAATTTGTGTTGAATCACATTTGAATCCGAATAATAAATGTTATTTCTCCGGTCTCATTAGAACAGTCCGTCTTTAAAAATACTCTTTGTTTTAATATAATGAAACAAATGGTGTAAAATTAATTATTTTAACTATTATACATTGACATTTATTAAAACGAAATGGTACAGTTATGAATCTAGATTCTTCTAGTTGAAGAAATGACCTATAACATTTCAGTTTTCGAACTATAAAATTATAACATTTAAATTATCAAATAATAAAAATTTTGCTCCCTCTAAAAGATAACATCGACCCTCGTGTCCCAAAGGATTATTTTGTAATATTTTGAACTTGCAAAATTGAAATCCAATTTAATGAAAATCTTAATAATTCCTTTATGTATGCAATTCACCCATAACTTTTTACCTTCGATTACATATACGTTGTTGTGATTTAATTTGGTAAATTGTTCTACTTAGGTGAGCCAACGCTGAACTGATAGATCAAATTGCAGTGTTTTCAATATTAGGGGTCAAAATGAAATGTAGAATAAAATTAATTGGCAATTGGCTTAAAATTAAAAATTAAAAATTCTAGAATAAAAAAAGGAAGAGTAAATAAATACAGTAAATTTTTAAAAAAAGAACAGAATCACGTGCTCCCGGAATACTTTCAATTTCGAAGCAACCAATAACCAGAGATATACCTGAATAGTTTTGCCGGAACTGACGGGGGTGGCCTCTGCGACCACAACATCGCCGACCTGAGCACTCTTTATGTGGTTGATGCTCAGTTGTATTCCGGCCGACCTCTTCCCGGAGGCTTTGCAGGCTCCTATGCTCGCCACCGCCTCCGCTATCAGCGCCGACACCCCTCCATGCAATACATTAAATGGCTGCAGCGTCCACACAAACACCATATATACATACATCTCAATTCAAAATTCTTCCAATTTTATCTTTCCCAAATAATTCATCCTCGGTATTAACAATAAACCCACGAAATAAGCAGAAAAAAAAGAGGAATAAGATGCTGATAATTAACCTGGCAACACTTTGGGGTGACTCGGAAGCGGCCGGAGACTTTTCGAGGCGAGATTTGATCAAACTCGAACCCGAACGCTCGGAGCGGTGGGTCCAGAAAGTCTACTTTTGATATATCTAAAGGCGGCGGCGATGACGACGGCGGTGGCGACGCCATTGGTGGCTGGCTTTTTCGCTTTTGGTATTGGGTTTTAACTTATTGATTGAGGTGAAGTTTCAGTACTGGCTAGGAATAAAATTTAAGGAAGGCTTAAATAAATGCATTTCCTGACGAGGTTTTTCTTATTATATTTTTTTCTTTCTTTTTTTTTGCTTTTATACATCATTGGTAGGTTGTCATATTCTTAATTGGTTTGTTGTATGACTTTTCGTGGTTTTGATCCTTGACTTTTCCCTCGCAAAAGATGTGGTATTGTGGTTAGTTACGTTTTTTTCCTGAGGAGAAAGGGGGTTAGGATTCCACACTTCATTATTAATTAATGTAATTAATTTTATTAATTAGAAAAATTAAATTTATAGAATTATCTGAACTGCAAAATCAGCCAACAAGCCAATGAATCTATGGAACCGTATGAGGCATGTCTGATAACCCAACTTAATGCTTAAAATTATTTGATCAACAGATAATGATTTTAATGTGTTTGATAACGATTATTGTAGTCAACTTATTGATTATCTCTTAATACTTATAAATAATTCAGATTTGATTTTTGAAACTATCCCTTTTATTTTATTCATATTGATTTAACTATAATTATTATTATTTTTTCTTCATTAACATATCATGTATTTAAACTTTTTTATTATAATATTGTCAAATAAAAATTAATTTATGGCTTAAATCCTCTATACCACCCTGTATTTGTTAGTATATTTGGCATTTGCCCCCTGTATTTTTTAAATACATCTTTTGCCCCCCTTGACCACTATTCAACCTTTTAAAATCATATAAAGACATTCATGGCCTTCCATTTTATTTTACATTTAATTTTCACATGTATTTCAATATTATATATATATATTTTTAGCAACAAAGTTTATATTCTCCATTTAAAATATAATCGTGCAATTTTTATTAAAATAAAAATTTTATTTTTATTTTTATTTCACTAAAAATCTTTCTTTTCTTTTTATTTTTACAATAATAAAATTTTACATATATAGTTTGGTATTTATTTCATTATTAACTTTTGTATTTAAAATGAAGAAAATATTTTTAAATCGTCAGATGATGAGAAAATTTAAATTTAAAATTTTAAAATATATTATATTAATTTAGTTGAAGTTGGTAATGTATTTTCCTATTTCTTTCAAAACTTATAGATATAAATTTTATTTGATTGTTTGTTTGAAACTGTAAAATACCATAAAATGGAAAATTATGAATATATTGTTGAATTAATTTCTTCTTTTTATTATATACTCTCTTTGTTTTAACAAAATAGTCATATTTAAAATTATATTTTAAAATTCATTAAACGTTTCTCACTAAGTTCTAAAATTAAAATTTTCATAATTTATATAATATATTTTTGACATTTAAGTGAATTATTAATATAAATTAAAATTTTACCATCTAGCCAAAATTTTAAATATTTTAATTCACTGAATTTTGTTTTTTATAAATTGTAAAAGAAGCTTAAATATAAAACGAACAAAAATAGTGAAAATTAAAATAAAATGAATTATAGCATTGTATATTTTAAGAAAAATATAAACTTTATTGTTCAAAAATATAAAATATTTACATAAATGTAATAATTATGGTAAAATAAAGTATAAGGGTATGGATGTCTTTATTTTCTTTTTAAATGGTTTACTAGTGGTCAAATGGGATGCAAAAAATGTATTTAAAAGAACACAGGGGGCAAAAGATGTATTTAAAAAATACAGGGAGGCAAATATCAAATACACTAACAAACACAGGGTAATTTAAAAAATTTAAGCCTTAATTTATTTTACATTATTATATTTTGGTATTAAAAATTTATTTAATAAACTATATCATTTATATGTTTTTATTAATCTCATTCATACGATATGCTTTATATCACTTACTAGGTGAATACCATGCATTTGCATGGTGAATGCCCAATAATATTATTATGTAATAATATAAAAATTAGAATTATAAATAATAATCAGTTTATTATAAATATATAGTTAAAAACAAGAAACATGGGTTAACTATAACACAAATACTTGTGAGTTTTCTTCAAATATATAATTGGCATGCCTATTTTCTTCCCTTTCCTCGCGTTTTCACCTTGTCTCTTGTTAATTTCTTTAGTCTTCTTCTTCTAAAAATTGACAAAGTTGTTGAATGAATATGATGCGCGTTGTAAGTAGACGTTGACTGTATGAGAAACTCTGTTGTCAGATGAGGTGAACCTGAAGACATATTTTCTAACTTTGAATAGAGGAACTTTGTTTTTCATTGGAGTTGAACAAGCATAAACCTGCAAATTTGAAGAAGAGATTGAGAAAAATCAATAATAATAAATAAATAAAAATTCTCTAAAACAAAAAATATGTTCTAAATGGACGTATATATTACGAAAAGTTACACTATTAGTGTGAATTAGGCAAGCACATAAGGATTATAAACAATAAGAAAATGTTTTTCTTTTGAATGGACTGAAGATATATATAGATTGTGAGTGTCTATTCATATTTTTTATGAATTACCAAGAGTCTTCTTATAATTAATAGAAAGTAATAATGGTATATTAAATAAAGGAGTTTAAGTGAAAGAAATAAACGAGTTTGATGTGAAAAAAATAAACGAATTTGATGTGAGCAATGTAAATAATCATAATATAATTAATGGCCTTTATATATATATATTTAAAACTAATAGTATATGAAAAGTCAAAAAAAAAAAAAAGAGAAAAGAGTAAATGAAAATAATAAAAAGTATATAATATATTTATTTGTAACAAAGTCAACTTATTTATCATGATAAATGGTTAATATTTACAAATATGACTAACTTATATTCTATAGTAAATTATATTGATAAAATATGAAAGATATATGCATATATATATATATATATAAATAAATATAAATGTTTATATTTATATAAGTTGAATACAGAGAGTTAAATATGGAGGTTAATTTAATATAGAAATTTGAAAAATAACTTAGAGAAGCTAAACAGAAAGAAGAAAATGTTATCTAATTAAAATAGAGAAAATAAAATTTAAGTTTTTGATAAACAACTATTAAATGTTCTTCTTATATTGCCTTTATATGGAAAGTTTATTAAATTATGTGCTAATTTGGCAGCCATGTGGCATTATTTAGAAGTAAGTTACATCTAAGTGATAGTGTATATTACATTATATGCTAGACTTATGTGGCGCTTATGTGGCATCCAAGTGGCGGATTGAGGTGAAACTTATATTACTTTTTATTATATAGGGTAGATATAATTTTATTAATTATAGATGAGTTTTATTGTAAAAATTTTAATTTCTTTTAGACTACAATAATGGATTCGTTTTTCATTTTAAGGATTTTAATAAATTGTAATAAATTTTTTTTTTGTATTTTAATCATTCAATTTAATGTGTTTTATCTTATTTTGTTTCTTTGTGTTCTTTTATTAATCATAATTTATATTTTATTATAAAATTTGATATTTCGCATATATAAATATAAAAAATTCAATGTAAGGGTAAAATGGCATATTTTCAAGATTCCAGCATTAAGATCAACATATTTATTAAACAAGATCGAGTGATTAAGATATATATTTCAACATTATGATTCGGAGGTTCGAAATATATATTTTAGCATTAAGATGTTAAATACTTAATCAATTCAGAGTTATGGTTTCAGCATTAAACATTTAGATATAATAATTTATTTTTGTCAAACGTTCCCTTAGATCTAAGTGAGCATCGTGAATTCCGGATGAGATGTGACCAGGTTTTGAAATCTCAAACGTTGTTGTGCGATTTTCAACACCATTAATATAGTACTGCATTTTCGTTTAACAAAAAAGGAAAAAAAGGAATCGATCCTTTTTCGAAGAAGATATTCAATCCAATGGTACGATTTGTAATGCATTTCAATATTGAAAATAAAATGTTGGAAATATTTTTTGGGATACGGTCTATTTTTTAAACGATATGTTACTTGTGGTGCATATAATAAAAAAGGTGCAACATGAGATTGTTACTTAATAAAAATGTGATTTACTTTTAAAAGTATCAAAATAATAGGAAGTCAGAATTCTATTATGGGAAAATTAATAAGTATGGGTAATTTTTAATAAAAGACAGTAAATTATTAACAAAAATTTTAAAAGTAAAATTGTATTTACACAACCATAAATACCCTCAAGTTCTCAACACATTAAAATTAAAAAAAAAAAAAAAAAACATCCCTGAGTCCATCGTTTCTTATCATGAAGTGTCAATAAACCCTTCATAATTTTGCGAGGCTAAAATCTATTTTGCAATGTAGTAAGTTCCTTTCCTTCTCTAACTTGCAATCAAGCGCATAATTAGATTTTCTCCATTACTGTTTTCAGTAATACAGAGTGGATTCTTCCAATGGAACAGAGAGAGTACAATTTATTAATAAATTTCCCTAGTCTTTCGTCAATTCCATTCATTTGGGACGGTGCCAAAACCACTCAATTCCATTCATTTGGGACAGCGTCAAAACTAGTGATTCCAACATGTTTTCTGTGGAATTTAGTCTCTTTAGGTGGGAGGATGAGAATGGGTATCTCATGTTTGACAAATTGATCAATCTTTCGTTAAAGATGTTTTAAATTACTTTTCAAAAAATATAATAATTTAAATTATTAGATTACTATACTTACGAGACAGAGAAATTTTACTTTTAAAAATCAAATGTGCCCATTCTCTTGTTCTGCTCCTGCACGCCAAACACACTAAAACTTGAGTTTTCCTTATTTCCAATGTCGGTCAATCAAGAAACTCAGCACCTCACTGACACCATATATGCCGATGGACATATATATATATATGTTGTGGTATCTCCTTAAATTCCTAATACAATTAGGATTGAGCCAGACAATCTAATTATGAATAGATTAGGAAACTAAGTCTAACATGGTTTCCCTAGTTTTATTATAAATAGAAGATGTTTGTAATAGGTAATAGACTAGAGGCAGTAGCAGAGCAGAGAGCAGTAAATAGATCTCATTCTAGACAAAGAGTGTGCTAGAGAGAACTGTAGAGGGGAATGGTAGAATAGAATTGAGGGCAAAGAATTAACTTTTCTATTCTGTAATTCTATGTTTGTTTGGAATAGTGCGTATTCCTATGGATTAAACCACGTTAAATTACTGTGTTTTTTTTTTCTGTTCTCAATTCCGCTACAGTGTGTTTGTTGGAATATTTCTTCCAATGAGTGGTTCAAAGATCCTGAGGGGTGTTTTTTCTAACAAGTGACATCAGAACCAGTAACCAGAAGAGAAATCAGAGACAAGTTCACAAGGCAGAAAGTAAAGCGGGGAGGCACTCAAATAAAAGCAATGAACTTTTGTTCATGAAAGTAAAGCGGGGAGGCACTCGAATAAAAGCAATGAACTTTTGTTCATCGAGGTAGTGGTGGTGCTGCACGGTTCTTCTTGTTGCTGCTTGTAGATCAAATTAAAAAGGAAGGAGTTTTTTTAAATTTTGTTGTGGGATTCGGTTTTGGAAGAAAAGGAAAAGGGAATTCGTTTCCGCCGCCGCAATTGTTGTGGATGATGATTGAATACTGATTGCTCAATCATTAGTGTGTGTGGGTGATAGAAATTACCAAAAATCAAAGCTTCATGCTTTTGCTTTGAGTTGTTGTTATTGTCAGAGCAAAAAATAGCAGTCAGAGCAATCTTTTACCCTTATTCCTAAAATATCCTTTTTATCTCCTCCTTTTCCATCGAAATTTACTCTGCTCTGTTTAGTCTCCTGCAACACTAATTTCTTTCCCAAAATTTTATCCATTCCCATCCCAATTAGAACTCATAATCAACACCAATCTATTCATATTCACATGAAGCTTTGCTGTTTGCCATCATTCAAAAAAAGAAGTTGCCTTCACCTTTTTTGGGGGCATAACATTGGCTCTATTGTTTAGCTACTGGGTAGAGGCGAGAGACTTTCAACCCAACTAACATAAGGATTCAGGAAACTCCCAAACACCCAATGTTGCCGAAGAATTGGCCTTGTGGGGATCTCAAACTCACCAAACTACAAACAACAACAACAATAGTCATAGAATCACCGATCACTTTACAGCTACCAATAGTAAAAGAATCAATCACTTGTCATCTACAGAGGCAAGGTAAAAAGATTCCAACAAATCGTATACTTCATGGAACCGCTTAGTTGGCTACCATATCAAACCACAAACCATATAGTAGTACAACCTTTTCTACATCTTTGCTGCATTCTTAAGAGTAAGATATTTACAAAAATCCTCCAGAGTAAAAGGTACAACATTTGCATACCAAAAAAAAAAGAAAGAAAAGAAACAGAGAACAAAATAAAACACTTAGCGCATTTGTTAACGTTTTAGTCACCTTACTTTTTTTATTATTTTTTTAGTCACCTTACTTTTTTTTTTGCATTATTCCAGTCACTCCGTCAAAATGTGGTGTTAACCCACTAACGGAGCCATTTATGACCTTTTTGGTGAGGGCATTTTCGTCAAAAATTAAACAATTCACTCCCTTTCTCCTCCTCTCTCTTTCGTCATCATCTTCATCCCTTCTTCTAATTTTCTACTCATCAATCTTGTTTGAGCCGATGACAACCAAAACAGTGACCGTTGCAGATGCTGGTCCCACCCTACTCCTCTGTCTATCACTCTTCTTCACCATTCTTCTTCTTTTCCTCCACACTTCAGTTCATTCAGATTCCTTAATTCCTCAAATAAACCCTCAACCCATTAACAATAATAACCATCCTCTTTCTTCTTCCTCACTTTTCTATGATCCCATCTCTACCTTCCTACCAGATCTTATCTGCTACCCTTTCCATGCTTATGGACATCAAGCTTCAGATCTACTAGTCCTCTTTTTAGATTCAACCATTCATTCTCTTTTTCTCTCCACTTCTAGATCTATCCTTCCCCCCCCCCCCCCCCCCTTCATAATTAAATAAGCCTTCTCCGACCTCAACCCCTTTTTTATCAATCGATCGTTTACCCTTTTCCCTTCTCACTGTATTGGATTGGATTGAATTATATTCGGATGTGAAAAAACAAACAAATCTAGACATCGCCGCTGCCGTTGCTGCTTTGTCCTCGTTGCGGCGCTGCCCCAAATTTTTTATTTACTTTTAATTAGTTCTCCCAGATCTGCAGTGCTACTTTGATTTGTATTTGAAACCCATTTGAAATTTAATTTGTAATGATTATGGTGGAGATTGTGATATTTGAAGTGGGTGTAAGATATGAGTTTGGAAGATGGTTTTGGACTTTGAAGAAGGTGATGATGGCGGTGGTGACGGGTTGAGAAGAGAGGTCGGCGCTGGTTTTGAAAGATGCTTTTTGGAATGATGATTTAGGATGGAATTGGAAAGATGATTATGTTAATTGAAGTGGGTGAAGGTGACGATAATTCAGTCAATAGAATTGAAAGATGACTGAATCATTGGAGAAGAAAGATACAATTCACCCAAATAATAATAATAATAATAACAAAATAAAGAAAAATTCATTGAAGAAGAAAACTTTTGGAGGAAATAAGGAAAAAAAAAAAATGAGCCATATTTTTTTGTTTAGGAAACGACGTCGTTTCAAAAATGACAAAAATACCCACAAAATAATTGTTCCGTTAGTGGGTTAACGTCCCAATTTGAGAGAATGACTAGAATAATGCAAAAACAAAAGTAAGATGACTAAAAAAATAATAAAAAAAGTAAGGTGACTAAAACGTTAACAAATTCAAAGTAAGGTGACCAATTTATGAATCCACCCAAAAAAAATACACCCAAACTTGCTATTCTATATTATCAAACTTGCAGCAGTGATAGGGGTGATTGAAGCTGGCAGCAATGAAGGTTAGTCGTGATTGCGGTGAGCATAAGAGTGAAGAAAAGAGGCCAATAGTGGCGGCAGAGGAAAAAAAAGAAAAAGGAAAAAAGAAAAAAGGAGACCTTAATAGAAAATAGTTTTTCTGTAACAGTAGAGTTTTTAACCTTTTAGATAAGTATGAAAGTTAATAAAAAGGGTATATTAGAAAAATTAGTTAAAAATTGCTTTGGCTGCTATTTTTTGCTTTGGCAATACCAACAGCCTTTGCTTTGACCGAGACATGTGATTACGGTTAGGGCCTTCTAAATTGTGTGTTGCTCAATTTGATAAAAGAAAGGAAGCTTTGGTTTTTGTGTGGTTAATTAATTTGTTGCTGTTGAAGAAAAAAGATTCAGCAGTCTAGGAGGAAAGCTTTCAAGGCTTTAAAATTTGGGTTAGGGGCTGTTTGGGTTTTGAAGAGATGTTTAGGAAAAAGTTTGAAACTCCACTTTTTAATGGGAAGATGGATTTTACGATATGGCAGTGCACGATTCAAGATTTACTTGTGCGGGATAATCTTGATATGGCGCTTGAAGATACAAAACCCAAAGGGATGACTGATAGAAACTGAAATATGATGAAGAAGCAGGCAGTTAGTATGATTCGACTTGCACTTGCTCCATAAATTAAATACAGTGTGGATCTGGGACAAGTTGGCAAGTATTTATGCGTCGAAGTCACTAACGAATAGGTTGTGTATGAAGATGGACCTTTACACTTTAAAGATAGATGAAGGAGGGAATTTTCATGACCATGTGAATGTGTTTAATCAGCTAGTATGCCGACTTCAAAACACAAGAGAGGAAGTCGAAGATGGAGAGCAGGCTTTTTGTTGCTATCTTCTTTGCCATTATCTTATAAACCGGTTGTGCAAATAATGCTTGTTGGGAGAACAAGCTTGACACTTGATGATGTGGTTACACAGCTGAGAGACAATGAGAAGATAATGCAGAAAGAGATTATGCCTGGGGGAGAGGAAGCACTAGCTGTTGCAGAGAGTTCGAATCGAGGGAGGAGTCATTCGCGAGGTAAGAGTGACATTTGTGAAAGATCTTGGCCGAGATACTACAGTAATTTAGAGGGTTATTACTGTGGGGAGAAGGATCACGTCCAATACACTCGCCCTATGATGAAAGAAGACTTGAAGAGTTTGAAGGAGATGAAGAGAAAAGGCAAAGAGAAGATTGACGACTCTTCTAACGCAAATGTTGTGTGCGATGATGATTTGTTAATGATGAAGGATACTGAGTCAAGCAACTCAGGTTGGGTGATGGATTGTGCAGCATCTGCGCTCATATGTAGAGATAGATCATGTTTTGATACTTTGCAGGCTGATGGAGATTTTGGACACATCGCTGTGGGGAATGGTCAAAAGATGAATATTGAGGGTGTTGGTACCACACTTCTCAAGACTCACAATGGTGCTATGAGAAAATTGACTGATATGAAATATGTGCCTGCATGTGCTAATAACATAATTTCATTGGAAAGATTATGTTCTCGTGGATACAAATTCACAGGTGATCACTACTAAAGTAGATTCAACGATTGTACTTTAACGGCAAAAAAGACCAAAACCACCATTAAAAAGAAAGTACGGATTTTTTACGGCGGTTTATATAGAATCGCCATAGAAAGTCATTATCTACGATGGTTACAAAAAAACCGCCATAGTAAGTGATACTTTCTATGGCGGTTTCTCAATAACCGCCATATAAAGCTACTTTCTATGGCGGTTTCTTAATAACCGCCATAGAAAGATCTTTTCCATGGCGGTTCTCAAATAACAGCCATGGAAAATTGCTTTCTATGGCAAGGTTTTTCTAACCGCCATTAAATATACGCATAGGGTTTTGGGTTTATAACCTCCAGTAAAATTGAATTTCCTTTTTTGGAGTTGTTTAAAACCCCAATAATGGTGATGTTTGTAATATTCAAATTTATACATATTATCTGCATCATCTGAATTTTGTATACAGGGGTAAGACGCATTACGCACTTCCACCTCTTTCTATTTTTTCGACTCTTAGTTCTAATAAAAAAAGGTATATATAGATGCAAAGGAAAATCTAACTAGCCTATATATGAGAGATACAGAAACGATAGACAATTAATTAAAACTTTACATCGATACGACATTGAGTTATACTTGTAACCAATTGTGAAGAGTATTAAGTGCCGCTATGAATTTTTATTTTCACATAATTGAATTTCTTGATTTACTTTATTGAAATAGAGATAAGTAGATAGAAATTCATAAGTAAATATCTTATTAGTAATTCAATGAAAATTGCTATTTTTGAAGTTTTTTTATAATTATTATGTAACAATACTTCAAAAATTTTTTAGGGCCTAAAATAATGGATTGGTAAACTAAAAATTTGAAATTTATTTATTGTTTATCATAACATAAAATCTGGCGTTTGTATATAATTAATAAATATGATGAATTTTACAATAAAAATTGATAAATATTAAATTGCATATTTATTATTAAATTTTTTTAAAAATTTTTTGGTTAATTTACAAAAAAATAAAACTAGAAATTAATAGGAATAGAGGCGCGCGGGGGGATTTCAATTGTTTCCAACACTTTCTAAGGCGGTTTAAGGTACACCACCGTAGAAACACACTTTCTACGGCGGTTTAACTCAAACCGCCATAGAAAGTGTGTTTCTATGGCGGTTTTAATACAAACCGCCGTAGAAAGTGTGTTTCAAAAATCTTATTAGTAATTCAATGAATATTGCTATTTTTGAAGTGCTCTTAATAATTATTATGTAACAATACTTCAAAAATTTTTGAGGGCCTAAAATAATGGATTAGTTAACTAAAAATTTGAAATTTATTTATTATTTATTATAACATAAAGGCTGGAGTTTGTATATAATTAATAAATATAATGTATTTTACTATAAAAATTGATCAATACTAAATTGCATATTTAATATTAAATTTTAAAAAAAATTTGGGGTTAATTTACAAAGAAGAAAAACTAAAAATTAATAGGAATAAAGGCTCACGCAGGAATTTTCTCAATTTTTTCGGATACTTTCTAAGGCGGTTTAAGGTAAACCGCTGTAGAAATGTTTCTACGGCGGTTTTAATTCAACCACCATAGAAACATTTCTATGGCGGTTTGAATTAAAACCGCTGTAGAAAGTGCGTGAAAAATATGACCAAGGGATAGCAAAAGCGCATAAAGTTTTTCCTCTTTTGCCAACCCTATTTTTGTTTTAGCTGGATTTTCTTCTTACCCCCGCCTCCGGTTGGAGCCATCTCTCCTACACCATCGCTCCCTTAATCCTCTGTCTCCTTCGCAGCGGAGAGGAGACTACCAAGTTGCCGCCTCAATACTCTTGCTTTTTGTTCCATAGCCGTAGTAGTTGTTTCCTTCTGACGTCCACATCCCTAATTTCAGCGCTTAATTTGTGTTATTCCTTCTTTTTTGGATTATAAAAATGATATTATTCCTATTGTAAGAGATTTCTTTGATGTTTTGTTTTAGGGATTTCTACTGCGGCCTCTGCTTGTGATTTCAAAGTACTGCAGCGGCCACTCTCCATCCCCTTCTACCTCAGGCAGCACAAGAATCAAAAATCCATAGAAAGCATGTCGAAGAGACTATCGAAGCACATTCTTTGCTTCCCTCTCCAACCGGTTGCCACCACTGCCGCCCAACGCCTCCTTCACCTCCTCTCTCACAAAGCAGCATTTTTTTTTGGGTGAGTAAATAAATTTGCTTTTTTGCTATGCTATGAACAATTTGTGAGAGTTTTATAGAATATAAGCTGCGGAGTAGGCTTAATTATTTCTTTTTTAAATATTAATTTTTCTGAAGTGAAGCATTTTATTTTTGCAGGGGTTGTTCATCCTTGTCTACTTGTATTATGTTGAATCAGTAGGACATTAGTTGTTTTATGGTGCTGAATTTTCTACTTGTATTCTAGGTTGTTTTTCTGGTGTTGAACTGAAGGAATTTCAATGATATGAAATTTTTAATTTTTAAATTTATTTTTTAAGTCTTTCAAATAAGGGCTTAAAAATATGAATTTTATTTTTTAATAAAATTTTTGCTTTTCTATGGCGGTTAAGGAAAAACTGCCATAGAAAGTGCATAACTTTTTATGGCGGTTAGCCCAAACCACCGTAGAAAGTATATGGACTTTCTATGGCGGTTTTGTCTAATCCGCAATAGAAAGTCCGGACTTTCTATGGCGGTTTTGTCTAACCCGCCATAGAAAGTCCAGACTTTCTACGGCGGGTATGGCGGGTCCAGACTTTCTACGGCGGTTTTGTCTAACCCGCCATAGAAAGTTCAGACTTTCTACGGTGGTTTTGTCTTACCACCATAGAAAGTCTGTGAATTTTCTACGGTGGTTCCTAAGCGAAATAGAAAGTCCGTAAACTTTCTACAGCTGCCAGATTGATGGCGGTTCAAAAACTCAAAAAATCGCCATAGAAAGGTGTAAAAAACCGTCATTAAATCCCCCTTTTGTAGTAGTGGATGGAGACTTCTGCAAGGTATTAAAAGGAGATAAGTTGATTCTACAAGGGACGAGGAGTAATCATCACATCTTTCATGTTGGTGATTCAAAAAATGGGTCTTCTGCTGAGTTTGGCATTCAAAAGGAAGAGCTAAAGCCGAAGAAGAAGAAACAAGTCTCATTTTCTGATGATGTTATTGTACATAGGACTTTGAGTCGAGGGAGGATTTGTTGTGGTATCTCCTCAAATTTCTAATACAATTAGTATTGAGCCAGACTTTCTAATTATGAATAGATTTGTAATAGACTAGAGCCAGTACCGGAGCAGAGAGTAGTAGACAGATCTTATTCTAGACAAAGAGTGTGCTAGAGAGAACTGTAGAGGGGAAGGGTAGAATAGAATTGAAGGCAAAGAGTTAACTCTCCTATTCTGTAATTCTCTGTTTGTTTGGAATAGTGTGTATTCCTGTGGATTAAACCACATTAAATTACTGTATTTTCTTTTCTGTTTTCAATTCCGCTACAGTGTGCTTGCTGGAATATTTCTTCCAACGAGTGGTTCAAAGAGACAATTTTTTTAAAAACTGATATTTCTTTTAAGAAATAATATTTAAAATTGATACTTTTAAAGAGATAATAATTATACTCTTAAAATAAGCACGTAAAAATATTGTCTCTTTTAAAAAGTATCACATATAATATAAAAAGTAGTACCTATTTTTCTAAAAATAATAATAAAAATCTTGATATGTAAAATAAAAAGTACGGCATTTAAGGATAGGAGTAGTGTCTCTTTAAAAAATACATGTACTTTTAAAAGTAGTACCTATTTCTAAAATAATAATAATAATACTAACAAAATTTACTTTAAGCGTATAAATAGTACATGTAAAGAAAAATGTACCAAATTTAAGGGTGGAAGTAATGTCTTTTTAAAAATATAATACATGTAATCTAAATAGTAGCGTCTACTACTAAAAAATTATAATAATATTAATAATAAGTTTTGATCTTTAAGGGTATAAGTAGTATATGTAAGATAAGAAGTAGTTCATATTTCTATAAGAATAATAACAACAATAATAATAAAAATAAAAATTTAAATTTGAATGTTATAAGCCCTGTTTGTAAAATAAAAAAATATGATTTATTTCTAATTAAAAAAAGGGTAAAGTACAACTAACCCTCTCATGATTTGATAAATTGACAACTTACCCCCACATAGTTTGAAAGTGGACAATTTACCCCATCGTGGTTTGAAAATAGGCAACTTACCCCCACGTGGTTTGAAAATGGACAGCTTACCCCTTTATAGTTTGAAAATGGACAACTTTCTCTCTTATGGTTTGAAAATGGACAACTTACCCACGTACTATATAGTTTGAAAAAGGATTAAAATAGAAGGGGTAAGTTATCACTTTTCAAACCATTGGGGGTAAGTTGTCCATTTTCAAACTATATGGGGGTAAGTTCACCATTTTCAAACTACGTGGGGTTAAATTGTCCACTTTCAAATCACAATAGGGTAAGTTGTTTATTTATCAAACCACGAGGGGGTAAATTGTACTTTACCCTTAAAAAAATAAAAAGATAAAGTAATGTCGCGCGCGTGTGCACACAATGAGTCTCATGTTGGACAGTCAAACCGTTTGACATGAATGAGTCTTAATCTGATAATTTTATTTTACATTTATATAATGGGCAAAGGTGCATTTTTGCCAATAACGTTTTTCTCAACGTTTAATTTTGCCACTAATGTTTTTTTAGGTTCAAAAATGCCACCGACGTTTTTAAAATGGCCCAACTTTGCCACTAATGTTTTTTTGGGTCCAAAATGCCACCGACTTTTTAAAATATTCCAACTTTGCCCCTGACTTCTTCTTCTGCGATCTTCTTCGATATCCTGAACTATCCTTCCTCCTCTTTTTCCTCTGTTTCACCGAACCAGTAGGCCTCAATCTTCTCCCCCTTCATTCATTTTCTCTGGATCCACCTAGCTCTAAAACCAAGCTCTGCCATCACCTCAAAAACTTAAAGTTGCCACCATCCAAATCCGGAGCCGTCACCAGTCACCATCTTCCTTATTCCATCTTTTTATCACCATGAAACCCAAAACTTAGATAAAAGGAAAAAAAAAATCGCAGAATAAATAGAAGGGAAAGGGGTATCATCTGGGAGAGGAGGAGAAGGGATAACAGCAGAAAAAACAAGAACAGTATGTCAAAAAAAATTCACCTTCACAGTTTTGGAAATGCAATATGAAACCCAGCAAGTGGGTTTCATAATATGAAACCCATATCGTGAATCCCAGCAAGTGGGCATTGCTGGGTTTCTTGAGTTTCATATCGTCAAACCCAGCAATGGGTTTCATACCCATTGCTGGGTTTCTTTCCTCCTGCACCATTTCTTTCACTTCTTTGTGTAGAAGAAGAAGATTGCAGAAGAAGAAGTCAGGGCAAAGTTGGAATATTTTAAAAAGTCGGTAGCATTTTTGGACCTAAAAAAAATTAGTGGCAAAGTTGGACAATTTTAAAAACGTTGGTGGCATTTTTGAACCTAAAAAAACATTAGTGGCAAAATTAGACCTTGAGAAAAACGTTAGTGACAAAAATTCACATTTGCCTTTTATATAATATAAAAGGGTCCAAATTTGCATTAGTAAGCAGGACCCTTATGTAGGAACGGCCCTGAAATATATGCACATGAACTGTAGATCACACGAAAAGAGAGACGAAGCAAAGGGCTTTTAAGCCTTGATAAAATCTGAAACAAACACAAATGACAAATCAAACAAACAATGAATTAAACCAAACTTATGTGCCAACGGAATTAGGACGACACCCATGATCACTTTGCTCTCTAAGCCAAAAGGATTTTTTTTTTTTCCTTTTTGTTGGGCTGGGTTCACCTAAATTGGGTGACCCATGATTTATTTAAGCCCACTTAAATATTTGAGCCCATGAATCTACTTTGACCACTTGAATTTATTTTGACCAACTAATGAATAAATTTTGATTCAATGTGTGTGTGCGCTGAGTGAGCTTCGGACTGGGCAGCCGAGAAGAAAAACGGGAGAGATTGAATATTATGTTCTTTAACCCAAAATTGGAAGCTATTTAAAGAGTTCAGGATCTTCTGTTACACTTTCGGTTACACATTTTAATAATTCAACGTAAATATTCTTTTTATTTTAATCTTTTCACCAATGATATTAATTAGCATTATAATAAAATTTTGGACTAAGGATTCACCCATTTTGGTTTAGGGTATATTTATTTTTATTTATTGAGATTAAAAAATAAAAAAAAATACTATAAAATTATACTAAAATACAAGATTCATGTAACAAATGAAAAAATTATATTAAAATTACATAGAATGCCAATAAATAGCATTGGTAAAAAAATTAATTTAAAAAATAATATTTACGATGAGTTATTAAGATGTGTAACAGAGGATTCTGAGTCTATTCAAAGCCTAATGTTAATGAAATTGCAGTCCCGGATTCCTCTCATCTCGCTCTTCAAATCTATCGGAATAATTTCTCATTTTCTCTATTTTGGTGGGATCCTTCTAATTTTACTTTGGGTTTGAAGTTAAAATTAGAAAATGTATTGTTGATGATATTGTTGTGTATCTACCTATTTGGTGAAAACTCTTTTATGCTCATTATTGATTATAGTGGGGATTTGACTGAACTAGGTCCTGTGATTTTTTTTCCCTCTTTGGGTTTTCACGTTAAAAATTCCAGTATCTCATTATTGTTTATTTACTTTTATAATTAGGTATTCCTATGATTCCTATTTTATGAGCCGCTGGAAAAGATAATTAATCTTGGTTTCATGACTGTACTTTCGTGTGATTGGTAAATCCTTTCCCATTGCACAACAAGTGGTATCAGAGCCTTGGTTGATTGAATTTTTTGTGCTTATAAAATGGAAGAGTAATTGTCCGATACTATCATTAAATTGACTTCATCTAATTATTTAATTTAGAAGCTAGAATGGAAGACCTTTTGTATTGTAAGAATTTGTTTGATTCTAATCTAGGGGATGAGGGTAGGTTGAAAGAAATGACTGATAAAAAATGGAATGATTTGCATAGGAAGACTACTGGCACAATTAGGCGTTGGATAGACCAAAATATTTCTCAAGAAAAGAAAGGTAATGAGTTGTGGGAGAAATTGGAGGGTATGTATGGAAGATAATGTGGTTTTAACAAAGCTTTTCTGTTGAAACAAATTACATGGATCAGGTATAAAGATATACTAGTATGTTTGAACACTTGAGCATTTTTCAAGGATTGTTAAATCAAGCTGTGAAGTTAAAACTGAACTTGGATTATGAAGTTCAAACATTGTTATTGTTTAGCTTACTTTCAGACAGTTTGGAGACCTTGGTGGTTTCAATTAGCAATTTCACTCCAGATGGTGTGTTATTGTTAGCACAAGTTCAAGATGCTCTAATAAATGAAGAGATTAGAAGAAATTAGCAGGGTCTTGAAACTGAGTCGCATGCTTTGGTGACAGAAAAGAATGACCGGAAGGGAAGAGGCAAGAGTAGAGAGCCTTATAACAAAAATGACAAGTCTAGAGGAAGATCCAAGTCAAGAAAGAATGTGAAATATTTCCATTGTCAAAAGGTTGGTCACTACAAAAGTTAGTGCAGAATTCTTAAAAGGGAACAGTCAGCGGAAAAAGGCAATGGCAAGAAAGATGAACAAAGAGATGAGAATGATACTACAGCAGTAGTAGCAGCTATGGATGATATTCTTGTGTTTCATAAAGATAGTGTGATAAATATTGCAAGCAATGATTGTGATTGATCATTGACTCAGGTGTTCTTATGCCGTGAGTCCTCACAAACATTTTTTCTCATCTTACACTGTTGGAGACTTTGGCCTCCTGAAGATGGGAAACAATATATCATGTCGCATTGTTGGCATGTGAGATGTATTATTGGATGCAGACACTGGTTGCACCCTAGTCTTGAAGAATGTGAGGCATGTTCCAGATGTGCGCCTCAACCTTATCTCCACTAAAGACTTGATGATGAAGGGTATCATAGCATTAAAGGTGGTGGCAAATGAAAACTTACTAAGGGAGTCTCATTGTTGCTAGAGGAAAAAATAATAAAACTTTGTATGTGATGAATGCAAAGTTGAAGAATGGAAATGTAAATACAGTGCAAGATTCCTCCATTGATCTCTGGCATAGAAGACATGGACAAATCAGTGCAAAGGACCTTCATATGCTTGCTCAGAAGTAGTTTCTCTCTGAGGTGAAAATGAAAGGTATGCCTTTAAAACTGTGTGTTAATTGCATTTATGGAAACCAAAATAGGGTTGCATTTAAAAATTTGTCTTCATTTAGAAAGTCTAGTCATTTAGATCTTGTTCATACTGATGTATGTTATATAAAAGATAGATCTCATTGTGGTGCTTTATATTTTGTCACTTTCATTAATGACTATGCTAGAAAGGTTTAGTGTTTTCCTTTAAAATCTAAAGATCAAATTCTAGAGATGTTTAAGACCTTTTATGGCATAGTTGAAAGAGAGACTGGCAAAAAGTTGAAATGTGTTAGAGTTGGTAATGGTGGTGAGGGACCATTTGAAGAGTACTGCAGATCTCATGGTATTAGACTTGAGAAGTGTGTTTCTAAAATTCCTCAACAGAGCGGTGTGGTAGAAAGAATGAATAGAACCATCACTGAAAGAGTGAGATGCATGTTGTCAAATGCTAAGTTGCCTAAATCCTTTTGGGCCAAAGCCATGTAGACAGTTGTTGATTTGATTAACCTTTCCCCTTCAATTCTATTGGATGGTGATATTACACAGAGGGTATGAACAGGGAAATATGTTTTTTACAAATATTTGAGTTTTTTTGGTTGTAGAGTCTTTGTTCATATTTCAAAAGATGAGAGATTAAAGCTTGATGGAAAATTCAAGCAGTGTATTTTCTTAGGGTATGGGCATGAAGAGTTTGACTACAGATTGTGGGACCCAGTTACAAAGAAATTAGTCAAAAGCAGATATGTCATTTTTCTTGAATATCACACAGTTGAAGACTTAAAAAATTTTGAGAAATCAAAATCTTCAGTTGAGATTCCTGTAAACTTTGATCTGATTCAATCACAATCAGTTGATGCTGATGGAGGGGAAGCTAAGAGAGAGCATGATGACTTGAATGATGGTGCTTCTACTTTAGGAACAGAGTAATCGCCAGCTTAATCACCTCATATCCAATTAAGGAGGTCCATTAGAGAGAGGAGACAGTGCAATATGTATAATCTTACTGAGTTTGTGTTGTTGACAGATGGAGGGGAGCCAGAATCTTATACTGAAGCTCTTAATCATAAGCACAAAGATAAGTGGTTGACAGCTATGAATGATGAGATCAAATCAATACATGAAAATCACACTTGTGATTTGGTTAAACTGCTTAATGGCAGGAGGGCACTCAGAAACAAGTTGGTGTATAGATTGAGGTTTGAGGAAACTATCTCACAGCCAAGACACAATGCCAAATTGGTTGTGAAAGGTTTCAGTCAGTAGAAAGGTACAGACTTTGAAAAAGTCTTGTCTCCTGTTCTAAATATGTCATCTATTCGGGTTGTTCTTAGTATAGTAGCTAGCTTGAATTTGGAGATTGGACAGCTTGATGTAAAGACATCCTTCCTACATGGTGATTTGGAAGAAGAGATTTATATGGAGCAGGCAGCTAGAGGGGAGAAAGTAGAAAAGAGAGCCTTGTATGTCGTTTCAACAAAAGCTTGTATGGATTGAATCAAGCTCCGAGGCGGTGGTAAAAGAAGTTTGACTCGATCATGGCAAACCATGGGTACCAAAAGACAACAACTGATCATTGTGTCTTTGTGAGAAACTTTCCCGATGGTACTTTTATTATTCTTTTGCTTTATGTTGATGACATGATTGTTGGTCATGATGGTATGAAGATTGACATGCTCAAAAGGGAGCTAATCAAGTTTTTTGCAATGAGAGATTTTGGTCTAGTTAGGCAGATTCTTGGATAAAAATCTCCCCCGACAGGTAGAATGAGAAGCTAGTTATCTCAACAAAAATATATTGAGAAGGTTCTGGACAGATTCAACATGAGCAAAGCTAAATAAGTTGTTACTCCACTCACTACTACAAAATGGAGCTTTAACGGCGGAAAATAGAAAACCGCAGTAATAAAAGGGATACGGACTTTCTACGGCGGTCTGAAAATGAACCGACGTAGATAAGGACTTTCTACGGCGGTTTAAAAATGAACCGCCGTAGAAACGGCTCCCAACCGCCGTAGAAAGAGGGCTTTCTACGGCGGTTGGAAGGCAACCGCCGTAGAAAGTCCACACTTTCCACGGTGGTTACCTTCCAACCGCCGTAGAAAGTCCACTTCTACGGCGGTTTCCTTCCAACCGCCGTAGAAAGCCCTATTTCTACGGCGGTTTAATTTTCTCCGCCGTTGTATTGACGTATTAAAACCTAACTAACAACGTGTATTTCCATATTGAGGCCGAAAGTGTTCTTCTCCAAATTTCTACTACGGTTTTGCACGTTGAACGTAAAGAATCGTCATTTGGAGCTAAAATTTACCACCTAAAGGTTAGAAACTTCTAAAATTTCTCAGTAATTGCTTATGCTTGTACTTTATATATGTCATCCTATAGAATTTATTTTTATTTATGGTAGATGGCTGAAAATTAAAGTTGCATATATTCCATGTACATGGTGAACCTTAGTATTGGGGAACCCTATTTAGTTATACTATGTAGTTTCTTGGTGATGTGATTTGATTTATAGCGTTTGATTTTTAATGGATGATGTTCATATAATTAGCACTACTTAGGATGTGTAATATTTTTTTATGCATTTCATGTCTATTGCGCATGTGTTGTTTATGCATTATTTTTTTCATTGAGGTATTATAGTAGTTTTGATTATATGAGTAACATAAGTATTATGACATGTGCTAAGACAAGCATGCAACTTGATACTTTGTACATTGTTTGTTGAATTATTATTTGGTATTTTTAATTATTTCAAGGTGTTAGTTACACATGGATCGAAATATCTTGTTGTGTGGTGATCGGACCTCCGATTCTTATGCGAGAGAAGTTGAGAATTTCATTCAATTCGCTATAAGAATACAAAAGTACGTCCATTGTCCGTGCAAAGCTTGTAAAAAATGGTGCGCGGTTTGATAACTCAGATACAATAAGATTCCATTTATATCGGCACGGATTTGATCCTTCTTATAAACTGTGGATTTGGCATGGTGTGAAAGAAAGTATGATGGTTTACCTGAGCAAAGAAAATCTCAAGCAAAAGGAGATGATGCGATACTAGAGATCGATTAGATGCCATGATTGAGGATGTGGCGAGGATTTTGCTGATAAACCGGAAGTTCTTGCTTCCATTTTGGGTGACAATGAGAAGCCTCTATACAAGGGTTGCACTAAATATACACGATTGTCTATTGTTTGAAGTTGTTTAATTGAAAGCGGCAAATGGGTGGTCAGATACTAGTTTTACAGCCTTATTGAGGGGGTTATCGAATTTACGAGGCGAAAAAAATATTGTGTCCAATGGGTATGGAGTATAAGAAGATCCACGCTTGCCCAAATGATTGCGTCCTCTACAGGAATGAGTATAAGGATTTATTGCTTTGTCCTAAGTGTAAAACTCCACGATACAAAAACAAGCAGCTGTGTGATGAGGTTGAAGACAGTTCTGATGCGCAAAAGAAGGGGTCGCCGGCTAAGGTTCTGTGGTATTTCCTATAATACCGAGATTTAAACGGTTGTTCGCTAATGAAAAAGATGCAAAACTAATGACATGGCATTCAGATCGGTGTATTCCCAGTGATGATGACAAGGTGATAATGCATACATCAGACTCAGATCAGTGGAAAAAGATTGATTCAATGTATCCTTCTTTCGGGGGAGAAGCCAGAAAATTGAGACTTGGTTGTGTACTGATGGAATGAACCCGTTTGGCAGTCTGAGTAGCACACATAGCTCATGGCCAGTGATGTTGGTTATTTACAATTTGCCGCCTTACTTGTGTATGAAGCGCAAGTACATACTTATGTCTCTAATGATTTCAGGCCCACGGCAACCAGGAAATGACATCGATGTGTATCTTCTCCTCTTATTGAAGACTTGAAAAAGTTATGGGATGAAAGGCGCACCTGTGTTTGATGCCTACCGTGAAGAAATGTTCACATTACGTGCCATGTTGTTCTGTACCATTAATGATTTTCCTGCTTATGGAAACTTGTCTGGGTACTCTGTTAAAGGGCATAAAGCATGTCCAATATGTGAGCAGAGTACAGATTTTGTCAGCTTGCACATGGGAGGAAGACAGTATACCTTGGGCATCGCAGATTTCTTCCCGAGACTCATCCGTATCGCCGTATGAAAAGAGCATTCAATGGATTCCAAGAGTTCAGAAAAGCTCCAGAACCCTTGAGCGGGCCAGAGGTGAAAGCTCGTGTGACGGACATTAATGTGGAGTTTGGTAAAACTTCGGAGTCCAGCAATAATGATACAGGTTGTTGGAAGAAAAAATTCATATTTTTTGAACTTCCATACTGGGAGAACTTGGATGTCAAACATTATCTCGATGTTATGCATATTGAGAAAAATATTTGCGAAAGCCTGTTAGGTACGCTCTTGAACATCCCTGGTAAAACTAAGGATGGTTATAACGCGAGACTTGATATGGTTAATATGAACATAAGAGCAAATTTAGCACCGGTAGCTCGAGGACAACGCACATATCTACCCCCAGCCTGTCACACTTTGTCCAGAAAAGAGAAAAAACAACTGTGTTCAAGTTTGCGTAGCATCAAAGTTCCATCCGGATATTCTTCAAATGTAAGCAGACTTGTTTCCTTGAAAGATTTAAAACTGGTTGGTTTGAAGTCTCATGATTGCCATGCCTTAATGCAACAATTGTTGCCTGTAGCTATTCGCTCGATATTGCCCAAGCATGTTAAGTCTAGTATAACAAGACTTTGTTTCTTCTTCAATGCTATATGTAGCAAGGTTATCGCGCACGAAAGACTTGATCAGTTACAAGATGAAATAACTATTGTCCTTTGTCAATTAGAAATGTATTTTCCACCCGCTTTCTTTGATATTATGGTGCATTTGGTGATTCATTTGGTTAGAGAGATAAAAATCTGCGGGCCTGTTCATTTGAGATGGATGTACCCATTCGAGCGATATATGAAAATATTTAAGGGTTATGTTAAGAATCGTTGTTGTCCTGATGCTAGTATTGTTGAAGGTTATATAGCTGAGGAGGTAATTGAGTTTTGCACTGAATACTTGGCTGAGACCGCATCCATTGGAATATCTAAGAATCGGCACGATGGGAGGATTACAGGTATGGGCACAAGGGGAGGAAAAATATTTTTGCCGTCTAATGTTGAATTGATGAAGGCGCATCTCTACATTCTGCGCAATTCTGAAGAAGTTGCGCCCTATGTGACAGACCATATCCATTCAATAAGAACGTCTTATCCTGCTTGGACGGATCAACGTGTGCTCAATGAACATATTCGGACATTTGTCTATTGGTTTGGTAATGCTGTCCTGGGCAAAGACGTTTCGGAGACATTGAAATGGTTGGCGTTTAGGCCCAGCCCTGCGGTACGAGCATTTTCATGCTATGACATAAATGGATATTCATTTGCTACTAAGAGACAAGATGAGAAGAGTACGGCACAAAACAGTGGTGTTACATTAATCTCAGAGGCTTTGCATGTTTCTAGCAGGAAGGATAAAAATCCATTGTATGCAAGCATGGCTTATTACGGGGTGATCGAAGATATTTGGGAGCTTGACTATGTTTGTTTCAAAGTAGCTGTATTTCGCTGCAAATGGGTTGATAACAATAGTGGGGTTCGAACTGATGATCCATTGGGTTTTACCTTGGTGAACCTTAATCGGGAGGCGAAACAAGTTTTTTATATCACCGATCCTTGCGACGAACATTGGTCTGTTGTTCTTCATGGTAAACAACATCACGGAGTGGAAGGGATTGATACAGAAGAAGGGCTTCATGAGGCTGGCCCTTTCTCTAGTGGGTTACCTGAACCGAGGGCAGATGAGGAAGATAGGGAACTTGATAAATACATACTTCGTGATGACCACAGCGAAGGATTATGGTTCGAGGATCAAGTGTCCCATAAGAGAAAGAGAATAAGTTAAGAATCATTTTCAGGTATATTGTTTGTTTTTATTAAACTTCAATTCCCGTGGGTGTGTATGTGTGTGTGTGTATTTGTATATGTTTCTTTGATTTTAATGAAAAGAGGTGGACATAAATTTATAACAACATTTATTTTTATCCTTCGTACTGTGGGATTGAAACAGGTCACAACTGGGATGAAGCCGCGCAATCAAGGGACAAAATTTCAAGGGACTTCATATGCGGAACTGTTTATAAATGAATATGTTATTGTTGGAAATTGTGTGAAGCTTCTGTGCTGATCTTAATTGCACTTGTGTTTTGGTAAAAAACAAGCAGAGGAGATTCTGTCTGAAGTGATTTGAAACTGAATTCCGTATTATTCGAAATAGTTGGAATTTTAGTGAAGTATTTAAGTATATGTGCATCGAATTTACAGGGAGTACGTTACATTTATAGGGGAGACTTTGTCAAATTTTCCGGAAAATTGATTTCCTTGTTTTTCATTTATGAATAAATGTTTCTTGTATTATTATTTTTTTCTTCCAAGGAGTAGTACTTTGGTAAAATTTCCAGGGGAATCTATACGCAGTTCATTTTGTTTTGATTTTATATTTAACTCTTCATAAATTACTTGTCAGTGGGTTCGGGAAACAGGGGAAATGCAGGGGAAAAAATGGGAGAGGAGAGGAAGAGAATGAGGGAGGAAAAGAAAGTTCAAAAAATTTGAACTTTAAGTAACCGGGTCGTCGGTTCAACGGCGGTTCAACCGCGAACCGCCGTTGAACCAACTTTCCACTGCGGTTCAAGAATGAACTGCCGTTGAAAGTGGAACTTCAACGGCGGTTCAACATTGAACCGCCGTTGAAAGTCCACTTTCAACGGCGGTTCACTCGTGAACCGCGGTGGATTCATTTTTCAATGGCGGTTCAAGGTTGAACCGCCGTTGAAAGGTCTCCTCGTAGAAAATTGGAGCCAATTCCCGCGCGGGCATATTTTAATATTAATTTTTTTTTTTCCATTTTCAAAAAACTAATCTCACAATTTTGTAAATATAATAATACATACCCTGATTGTGTATATTTATTAATTATGTACACAATCCCGACTTCTATGAACCATTTCATAATAAATTTCAAATTTTCCATTGAACCATATATTTGCATTTAAATTTCCCGCGCGTGCTACTACACGTACAATAATTATAAGTCAAATATAGAAATTAATAAATTTCGTAAATTTACATGTAAGAGACGATAAAATAATAAGCTTCATTATGTTCCCTTAAATATCTACTTTTTCGACAAATGCATTATAGGTACGTATAGTAATATAAAAATTAATTAATATTAGTTAAGTGGCCGAAAAAAATTAAATAGATACTGGATTTCATTAATTTACATACATATATATATACATATATGTTTATACATACATATATATATATATATATATATATACATCTTTCGCTTTTCTCCTTTCCCTCTTGATGCACATCATATATCCAACTCTCTCGATCCTCTATGCTCTCGATATCTTGTAAATTTCCACTACATAAATAAAATATTTTCATTTGAAGAATTGAATACTTTAAGACAACTTTTATAATTAATTCTTATATATATATATAAAATGTATTTTGAATTTGGTACAAAAAATAGAAAATCCATGCGTACGTAGCGCGGGAATTGGCTCCAAAAACTATTTTTCTACGGCGGTTCAACTTTGAACCGCCGTAGAAATCAAACTTTCTACGGCGGTTCAAACATGAACCGCCGTAGAAAGTATTTTCTACGGCGGGTTCTCGGTTGAACCGCCGTAGAAAAGTAGTTTTTGGAGCCAATTCCCGCGCTACGCATGAATTTTCTATTTTCATATCATTTTCTAAACCCTAAACCCTAAACCCTAAACCCTACTCTCTATTAAGTTTTTTTTCCCGATTTTCATAAATTAACCGCGGTGACGCTTAAGATTGAAATAGATAGTGAAGCGCCACCCTTTTCCTGGATTTTCGCTTTGACATTCTGAATTGGGTCGCAGGATTTGACCTCGAGGATGATGGTCTTCCCCGTCAGAGTCCCAACGTAAACCTCCATTTTTTTCAAAATACGTTATATATATATATATATATATATAAGACTTAATTATAAAAGTTGTCTTCAAGTCTTCAATTCTTCGCGCGAATGAAAACATTTTATTTATGCAGTGGAAATTTACAAGTGATCGAGAGCAGAGAGGAGAGAGTTGGATGATGTGCAAGAGGGAAAGGAGAAAAGAGGAAGATGTTTATATATATATATATATATGTATGTAAATTAATGAAATACAGTATCTATTTAATTTTTTTTCGGCCACTTAAATTTTATTAATTAATTTTTATATTACTATACGTACCTAATGCATTTGTAGATTTGATTTTTTTATCCCGTTCGCCAAGTCGAAAAAGTAGGAATTTTAGGGAACATAATGAAGCTTATTACTTTCTTGGCTCTTACATGTAATTAAATTTACGGAAATTATTAATTTTTATCTTTGACCTATAATTATTGTACGTGTAGTAGCACGCGCAGGAAATTTAAATGCAAATATATGGTTCAATTAAAAATTTGAAATTTAATTATGAAATGGTTAATAAAAGTCGAGATTGTGTACATAATTAATAAATATACAAAATCTGGGTATGTATTATTATATTTACAAAATTGTGGGATTAGTTTTTTGAAAATGGAAAAAAAAAATTAATATTAAAATATGCCCGCGCGGGAATTGGCTCCAATTTTTTCCTCTATTTAAACCGAGAAAAAGTGGGGACTTTCAACTGCGGTTCAAGTTTGAACCGCAGTTGATTGTTGGTTCAACGGCGGTTCGCGGTTGAACCGCCGTTGAACCGACGCGAACCGCCGTTGAACCGACGACCGGTTATTAATTAAAATTCAAATTTTTACTTTTTTCATTTCCTCCCTCATTCTCTTCCTTTCTTCTCCCTTTTTTTCCCCTTCATTTCCCCTGTTTCCCGAAGCTTCTCTCCCGCTGCCGTTCGGCTTCTTCGCCGCTTCTCCCGTCGCCGGCGAGCTCCTCCACCTTCCGATCACCCGTCGGCTGCCCAAGCATTCACCGATTGTTCGGCTGGACCACGCAAGGCCGATTGTTCAGCTCCCCTCCCATATAAACTTAAAGCTTGGTTGTAGGAGTTCACCCAAAAGGTTCCACCTTCTATGCTTTCATTTTAAAACTTTTGTGTATTTAACCTTACATTTTGTAAATGCTTCCCATTGCACTAGGATTTTTTTGGTTGATATTTATGGTTGATTTCGGTTTTAATCCTTGTGATGAATGATTGGAAAGTTTTTGGATTTATTGATTGTTTGTAGCATTTGGTTTGGTTGTTGAATTGAGTGTTTTGTCCTACATAAGTTGAGAACCTAGGGTTTTGATTAATGTTCCATTAGGTACCCTTTGAAATTCGGGTTTTTTTTTTGAAAATGAGAAACTCAAATGATTATTTCGGTTTTGCTTGATTAATTTTAGAACATTGGTGTTTGATTTCGGTTTTTATTCGATTTAGTGTTCCTCCTTTAGTGATAATGAGGAAAATGCTTTTTTGTTGATTCCACTTTGTGAAATTTTATTCCTTTAGTAGAAATGAATGATTGTTCTCATTAGTTGTTGGTTGTGAAATGTGAAGTACTTTATCAATGGTACCCTTGATAAGTCCACTTTTTTTTGGCCCTCATTTGGTTTAATTTGGATAATGGTAATTGTGTATTTTGAGGAGTGAATTTTGCGAATGTACATTGCCTTTTTTTCCACATTAGTTGTTGGTTGTGAAATATGAAGTATTTTATCAATGGTACCCTTTATAAGTCCACTTTTTTTTGGCCCTCATTTGGTTTAATTTGGATAATGGTAATTGTGTATTTTTAGGAGTGAATTTTGCGAATGTACATTGCCTTTTTTTTATCACATTACAAGCATTCTTGTATTTGACATTAAAGCTTTTCTTTGATTGCATATATGTTATATTGAATTCTCTTTCTATGTACATGAAGTTTAAGGTACTTTCAATGGCCCGAAAAAGAAAAAGCACTACGGAGCATAGTGATGAGGGTAATGGCAATGGAGATGGTTCTTCTACTACATGTAGTAGAGGTAGAGGGCCCACAAATTGCAATGATCTATTGGAAATGCGAAAGAATGGGAAAACTCTTGACATTTCTTTTGATTCCGAGCTCGAGCCTAAAGAGTATCATACAAAGTGGATTACCTTTGTGGCATATACGGCCCGGAGCAAAGTGGACATAGTGGAATATGAATCATGGCCCAAAGTTCCCGAGGAGATCAAGAAAAGAGTGTGGATGGAAATACGGGTATTTTCTTTAATTATAATGCATTGTTTGTTTCTTCTTCCATACAAATGAACTCAAATTCCTCACTAAATTTTTACTCCTAATTTTCACTGTAGGCATTATTTGTTTTCGAGTCAACCGAAGAACTCGAAACAAAGTGGATTTCTTATGCCGGTAAACGGTGGAAAGATTGGAAATCCTATTTAGGGAAATATGTACATGGTGACAAAAAGGGTCAGGACCCATGCTTGGAATATAAATTTCTCCCTAGGGAGACATGGATTAAGTTCAAGGCTAGCCGCGAGACAGAAGAATGGCAGGTATATTTTTTAAAATTGATTTCCTTCTTCTTTTTGGGTATTTGAAATTGCTCAGTTTAGGGATAATAATTTTTCATTATATTTCTCTCTAGGCAATTCGTGGAAAAGCGCAAAAGAATGCCAATTTAAATGCTTTCTACCATAATTTATCTCGCGGTGGCTACTGACTGCTGAAGAAGCAGTTGCACGACGAGGCGGTAAGTGCATCCGGGAAGAAGCCTTCAGAGGAGGGTCAGTCCGAAGAAGAAGGCGAAGATTCTTATTCACAGCCAGGCCGTCATCTACTTTGGAGACAGGCCCACACAAACAAAAAAGGGGAATACTTCACGCCAGAGACTGGGCGTGTAGGGATGGAAATTGTAAGTTTTGCCCCATACATTTTCTTATGTTTCAGTTCTTTTAATATTTAAAGTCTCTGTGTATATATTGTTTATTATAATTGACTATTTATTACTAGATATCTATGATGAAATGCTAATTAATAATTTGGTTGTCATTAAATGTTTATATCCCAATTATAATTATCTAGTTATCACTGTAAAGTAAATAAATGATTAATTTGTATATATGTGTATTTATTTATATTTTATAATTACGGTTATCAATTTTATATTTAAAATTTATATACATAAATGATTAATCTGTGTATATGTGTATTTATTTATATTTAATTGATGTATTTACATTTACTATATTTGGCCACATGTGTAGGAAAATCTATGTTCCCGCGAGTCCCAAGGGGAGTCCGTTGCAGAGGGTAGGAATGACATTCTTGTCATTGCAACGGGAAAGCGTGATCACCCCGGTCGTTATCGCGGCCATTCTACGCGGGCACGTATCACAGAGGTTTTCCCACAGAAAACAAGGACGTCGCTTAAAGATGAACTTGATTTAACTAAGCGATAGCTTCAGAAAACCACTGCCCAACTCGATGAATGTCAGATACATCTGAAGATGATGGTTGGGTTTCTATGTGGTAAGATGGGAACCGACTATGATACATTAAAAGCCACCATCATCAATAGTGCCAAAGATGAGAGCTCGCACCCAGAGACCTCCGGAGCGGTCCCTGTTTCCCCTGTTAGCCCTGTTTCTCCTCTGATCCCTACAAGTTTGCCCGAGTTGGAGGTGCTACATGTTTCACCTACGGACCCGATCAAAGCCTCTGACGGGGGTGCTTTAGGCGAATACAAGGTAAATAAAATTAATATGTATATTTTCATAGAATACACGTGGTATTTTTAAAATTCAGTGCATGCATATGACACACTCATAAACAGAACAGTCCGAAAGATTTGCTCAAAATCCCAACTCCGACCATATCTTTGCATGAGTAAGATCAATATGAACTCCCCTAGGAGTCTAGTTTTATTTCCAACTGGTTTCATAATTTTTAGATTTTTCTGTTGGGATTTATCCTCCCAAAACCGAAGGTAACTATGAGACTTAAGCCTTCATCTTCCATAAACAGAACAGTCCGAAAGATTTGCTCATAAATCCCAACTCCGACCATATCTAATCATGAGTAAGATCAATATGAACTACCCTAGGAGTCTAGTTTCATTTCCAACTGGTTTCATAATTTTTAGATTTTTCTGTAGGGATTTATCCTCCAAAAACCGAAGGCAACTACAGCATTAAGCCTTCATCTTAGTTAAACAGAACAGTCCGAAAGATTTGCTCATAAATCCCAACTCCGACCATATCTTTGCATGAGTAAGATCAATATGAACTCCCCTAGGAGTCTAGTTTCATTTCCAACTGGTTTCATAATTTTTAGATTTTTCTGTAGGAAATTATAGCTGAAAAATCAAAATGTGGCAGATTTTGGATTTTTAGAAGCTTCATCTTTAAGAATTCTAAAACGGTATTTTAGGAGGCATGAAAATCATAACCCTAAGATATATCTTGATGTATAGAAGATGTTTCAGGCTTTGAATAATTCCTTGGATTGGTTTCACGTGAATACTTGTTTAGACGGCAACTTTCTTCTTCAATTTTTTTTTTCCTTATTACAGTGCTTTGTTAATTTAGACTTAATTGTTGATTAATTTTCATTCGCTTGCCTATTATCTCAAGACGGGTGTGAATGCCATCTGTTCATCTCTGAGGATTCGCAAAAGCGGCGTAAGCTTGTGGCAAAGGGAAATATTTATAAGCAAAGCAAGCACCACGGGCGCGAGGTTAGGAAAGGTTGCGCGAGGGTCACAATTAAAATTTGCTATGATGACTTTGCCCCACTACCATTTCCTGAGGAAGAGGCTGAGACAGTGGGAATGGCCAAGTCCTTTTTCGTGGAATGACCTATAGAGTTGATTGAAATTATTCAGCCGGCTCCGGTAACAAAGGTATATTCTTTCATTTATTTGTGAATTACTCCATACCGTTTTGTATATTTAATGTTATTTCAAATGATGTTAGGTGGATAAAAGTGCCCAAAAGAAAAAAGGCCGGATGAATTCTATGGATGACAAGACATCTCCTTCGGCGACGGTTCCGACTGAGATGTCATCCTCATCGACATCTGATCCATTGCAAGAGTTACAGCTCCGAATGGATAATGATTCGGACTTCAATGGCTTCTTCTTTCAAATGACAAGAGAAGTCATAGGTTTGGAGCTGCCTAATCTGATGGATCGAGGGGATCTCGTAGAGTTATTGACCAGAGAAAGCCAGGTCTCAAACAGTTTGATGCAGTTGTTCACCCAGTGAGTTTCCACTTAATTTTATAACCTATTTCTGATTATTGTTATATATAGTATGCATTCCATGTGCATAGGCTAACCAATGAAGCCCTTTTTATAAATTCTTTAGAGCTTTACATGAGTTAGTTGAAAGGAATGGGAGAAAGGGGATATGTTTCCTCTCGGCTGATCATGTCACACCCGTAACAAATACGCTTGAAGCTAGGGTAAACTACATTGCGCGAATCTTGAAGGATAGGAATAAAGAAATGTATCTGGTGCCTTATCTTCAGGGGTAAGTGACACTGTAAGCGCTCCTCTAATATTTAAGAAACACTGATATAAAGATCTGACGTCATTAAATTTTTTGTTTGCAGTGAACATTGGATGCTAATAGCCATTAAACCAGTAGAAAAAGTTGTCTACTGGTTTGATTCTTTACAAAATCCACAGAAAGAGGAGGCGGTGGAGCTTATAGACGAGTGAGTTATATATATTAACAACTGTTAGAATGCCTATATATCCATATATTGCTAATTATTTTCGTTCCGCTTTCATTTTTATAGGGTGATGTTTAACTATCAAGCTTTCTTAGAATTGCCTAGAAATGTGCATATGCAACCTTCGTGGATAGTAGTAAAGGTAAAATTGGTTCTTATTAAAATTTTCAATTACATCCGTTAGTCTAGTAGCCTAAGCAATTAGTAGTGTTAGTTGTTTTAATTAAATCCGTGAGTCCAGTAGCCTAAGTTAGTAGTGTTAGTCAATTAATTTATTAGTTAGTCAAGTTATTTATTGAGGTATTTGATTTATGCATGCAATCCGTGAGATCAAAACTGTAGGTTAGTTAATATATGCATGCAATTGCCTTTTCGATCTGTAGAAATTAGTGAGTCCTAGTTATTTAATTAATTAGATTAATATGAGTGAAGTTATGAATATTAAATTTTTATGCCTACCGTTGTGTTGTATACAATATATTAATTGTATGATCTTCATATTAATTCATTATCATAAAAACCAAACGAGCAATTGGGAGTGTGGGTACTATGTAATGCACTACATATACCAAATAGCAATGAAATCATCCACATTGGCACTTGAAAAGGTATTTCATTTCTCATAGCTTACTTAATTGACTGTATTTCATTTTGCTACTCGGTTACTTTTTAATTTCAAAAATTCTGTTGCAGCACTTCAAGCTCGACCGCACTCCATTAAGCAATGTGGATATAGATGCAGTGCGAAAAATATGCGCTCGTTATATTTTGGAGCATCCTCCGTAGTTGTAGGATACTAATTAAACTTGTTCATATTAGAGTTGTACAAATATTTTTTGGATACGCTGTATTATAAAAGCGATTTCAATTTGTATATTGGTGATATTTGTATTAAATTTCAAGTTTTAGCAGCAGGTTTTGCTTTAAACCAGGTTTTAGCAGCAGGTTTTTAATGCTTTTAATGCGGTTCGGGTGTAAAAAGAGTACCCTTTCTACGGCGGTTCAACCTTGAACTGCCGTAGAAAGGTAGAGATTCTACTGCGGTTCAAGGTCGAACCGCCGTAGAAAGCCTTTCTACGGCGGTTTGACCTTGAACCGCAGTAGAAAGTCTACACTTTCTACGGCGGTTCGACCCGCCGTAGAAAGTCCGCTAACTTACAACGGCTGCCAGATAGATGGCGGTTCAAAAAGGCCAATAACCGCCTTTAAAAGCCCTTAAAAACCGCAATTAAAATCCCTTTTTGTAGTAATGACTTGAGGCATTTTCAAGTTAAGTGTGAAACAGTGTCCTTCAAGTGAGAAAGACAAAGAAAAGATGGAGCGAATTCCTTATGCTTCAACAGTTGACAGCCTGATGTATGCTATGGTTTGTACAAGACTGGACATATCTCATGCAGTTGAAGTTGTCAGTCGATTTCTATAGAATCCAGGTAAAGTGCATTGGAATGTTGTTATATGGATTCTTAGATATCTTAGAGGTACTTCTAGACTGTGTTTATGCTTCGATAATGGTAAGCACACTTTGGATGGATACACAAATGCTGATATGGCAAGTGATCTTGATGGTGGGAAGTCACTCTGGACATTTGATGCCTTTTGCAGGAGGAGAAGTTTCTTGGCAAAGTAAGCTGCAGAAATGCACAATCCACTATAGAGGCTGAGTACAACGCAACCACAGAAACATAAAAGGAAGCTCTTTGGTTGCAGAAATTTCTATAAGTACTGGTCATGAAGCAAGAAAGGTTTGTGATATAATGTGATAGTTAAAGTGTTATTCATTCGAGTAAAAATTTTACATTTCATTCTCGTTCAAAACACATTGATGTGAGATATCATTGGATTAGAGATGTGTCAGAATCCAAGACTTTGTTTCTTGAGTAAGTTCATACTGATGAGAATGATGCAGATATGTTAACTAAGGTAGTGCTTAGAGAGAAACTCTTGTTCTGTAGATAGGAAGACGATATGATCGTGTCCCCTACTGAGGTGAAGGAGGAGATTGTTGGGCTCGGTTCACCTATCAATTGGGTTTTCATTGGACCCATTAACCCATGAAGCCCACATGCAATATTTGACCCACTTAATTGGCTTTGACCAAACAAATTTGAATCATCATTGATTCAATTGTGTTGTACGTAGGGGTATGCACTGGACAGCTGAGAGAAGCAAAGATGGGGAGAGAGAAATTGAGGGAGAAGGAGAAAGAAAGATTGGGGGGAAAATTAGGGTTCTTGTGAAGGTGAAGATTGTGTTCTTTAAGCCAAGATTGGAAGCCATTTGAAGCCTAGGGCCTGTTCTTTTTGAACGTTTTGAAAACGGTTTTGAAAACAAGTTTTGAAAAATAGTTTTATAATGTAAAAAGTGTATTGAAAATGTAAAAAGTAGATACTGAATAATAAAAGTTGTATTGAAAATGATGAAATATGATTAAAATATATTAAATTTACTGTTGAAACCAAAACCGTTTTCAAAACGAAACAAAAAGAACAGGCCCCTAATCTTGATGAAATTGCAACCCCAGGTTCCTCTCATCTAACTCTTTAAATTCATTGAAATAGTTTCTCATTTCCTCTATTTTGGTGAGATCTTTCTAATTTTACTTTGGATTTCAAGTTAAAATTAGAAAATGTATTGTTGATGATATTGTTGTTGTGTATCCACCTATTTGGTGAAAACTCTTGTATACCCATTATTGATTATAATGGAGATTTGACTTGACTAGGTCTCGTGATTTTTTTCCGTTTTGGGTTTCCACGTTAAAAATTTCGTTATCTCATTCATGTTTACTTTTACGCTTATTGTACTGTGTTATTTGGTATTCCTATGATTTCTATTTTATTAGCTGTTGTGAAATATCAATTAGTCTTGGTTTTATGACTGTACTGTCGTGTGATGGTAAATCCTTTCCCCTTGCACAACATTTTTGCACTGCCAGAAGGCATTTTTCCAACACACTACAAAATAATTCCAAAACCCAACATGATTCTAATTTTAATTATCCAAAACAAATACTATATTAAACAAGGAAACAACAAATTAAGAAAACTTAAACTTAATTAGGGCTGAGAACGAATACGAACATTCACGAACAAATTCGAGCTCGGCTCAATAAAACGTTCACGAATATGATTTTTAGGCTCGATATATAATAAACAAACACAAACAAGGTGTTGAAAGCTTATTAATGTTCGTGAACATGCTCAATTAAAATATTAACTATATAATATAAATAAAAATTTTAAATAATACAAATAACTGAATCTTTATATATATATATTTATATGTACATAGATATCAATATATTAGTTTAAATTGAATTTTAATTTTTATGTAAGTTGATATAGCATATTAAATTAATTAAACATTATAATTTTCTATTTGTTAATGCGAAATAGAACGCACACTGTTTACGAACAAGCTCGGCTAGGCTCGATTAATAAATAAACGAACACGAACAAGATTTTAGGCTCGATAAATAAATGAACACGTCAAAACTCGGCTTGGCTCGGCTCGTTATCTCCCCTAAACTTAATACAATTAAAATATTTAGAAACTTCCTTATTTTTGCACACTTGTTTTGATGCTGCAGCTACAAATTGCTAATGAGGTGATACTGATACCACCGATACGATTAACATTTAGGGAGGTAAGAAGGTAGAAGAAAACAAGGGGCATTATCATATGAAGCGCGGTTCTTTTACCCCTTTAATACCGGATATTTGCTTTTTTTGTTGCGATGTGAATGATAGGTGTGTCTCCGTTCATCAAGATCGGTTATTCAACCGGTGTTAAAGATCACGAATTTTAAACACCGGCTATGATTAAAAACTAGTGTTAAATTTGAAAATTTTGGGGAAAAATATAAAATGTTTACAATATATAAAATAAATTAAATAACTGTAAGAATACTGTACAAAATATTTAAAAAACCAACTCAGCAAAAATTTATATGAAAAGCGTGCAGTAATATATATTTCAACTCAACAATTAACTTTTACATATATAGACCTCACAAATCAAAAAGCACAATAATTTATTTTCTACTACAATCTAAATGCTATATCTTTTACATATTCATCTTTTACTTCACATTCAACTCTTCGTCTTTTACTTCACATTCAAGGTAAATCGCCTTAGTATTCTCTAAACCGGTCCGAGAAACTCTCGGCTATAAATATATAGCTATGAGCTATTCCAAATGATGATTTGTACTGATTTTATGACTGCAGGATTCATCAGTGGTTATCATATTGGACAGATCAACTTGCGACAAGTGCTGATCTGATTTGAACAAGATGAAGACTATCATTGTTGTGTCTCGAAGGGTGTATGGAACTTTGGGCTGATACCATATGCACAGTAAAGTGGACATCGGATTTTAATCCCCTTGCTGAATCATTTATAGTGTTTGTGTGGGCGTCTCTGCAGATATTGCCGTTTCAGTCATACAACGAATGGTCACTACTCTCAATTGGTAGTATGTTTGGACGAGCTTTGAAGATGGATTTTATATATGCAAATCTCTCCAGCCCTTCAATTGCTAGAGTTCGCACAGAGAGAGACTTATTGAAACCTCTTCTTGACACGATTTATCTTTAAAAAAGGGGTATTGGCTTTCTGCAAAAGTTGGAGTTTCATGATTTGTCAAGTACTGTGTTAATTATTTGAATGTGGGTCATTTTGCGACCACTTGCTGTAAGGATGATCCACCTCCCCCTAAACAGCAATGGAAAAGGAAGCAGCCGGAAGGAGCATCCACCACCACCACTGCCACCTCCACCTCCCCCAAACAAAGGAAAATCCAAGCTCCCAGGATAGGATAAGCCGATCCCATAACCTCCTTGAATCGCAAATCAATAGCCGCCAGTAATCTCATCTCCAATCCCGGAGCCATGGGTACCATCCTCAGAGCCGTTTTAGAAGCATCCATTGTTTTTGGTTCAGAAATCGAGACTAAAGAAGTCTTTGCAGAAGAACAACCCGGGATCGCATCCCAAATTGCAGAGCCAATTACAGACTCTCGACCCTGAATTGTTGCACTTGCTGCAATGCCCAATGCACTAGCCAAGCCTACCGCCCCATCTAGAGCGCCAGATGGCTGTACGTGTGCACAGATCTCCATAGAATGGGCTAAAAATCGAACAGCAATGCCAAGCCCTGAATCTATTCGACAAAATGCCCCAGATCCAATCGTGGCCTGCTAAGCGACCCGTTCGCAGTCAGCGTAGATGCCCTGACCTCTCTTATCAACTCTGAGCCTGATGTAACCCAAAATTACCCAGCAAACCGCCTGGAACTTGCTCGGCAAAATGCCCCAGCCACCAACGTGGATCAATCCAGCCCTTGCTCAGTTCCAAACGCACCTCAGCAGTAACAAGTCCCAACCCAACTGAGGATAAGAATGAGCTCCAGCCATGCGAGTATAAGAACCACCCACCCCTTGCAGCCTTTTCCCAGTAATCAATTGATGATGTGATGCAACGCGTTGCACAAGAAATCACAGCAGTGCAGTACCAACAACCCGCCTCAAGCATGTTGGCGGCTAAGAAGCGAACCAGCCCCTCCAAGGAGTGGAAATTCCCCCAATAGTCCAGTCATCCGGCACCGTTATGGTCTGATGTTTCCTAAGCTGCAATAGAGGTAAATCAACGAAAGTCTCCAATAACCCATCAATCTACCCCAGTTCCCAAGTTAAAGACCCTCCCGATGGATTTCACTCCCATTGTTGCACACAGGATGCCTACAGACTCTCAACTTTTGGACAGGATGCCGACTCTCTATCACATTCTCCAAGGGAATTAAGCACTAATTATAAGTACGATGATGACTCCGAGCCTAAGTATGGTCCTTGGGAAACAGATAATGAAGATGAAGAAGGGTCTTCAAACGATGAGGAGGAACACTATGTTCTAGGCCTAGAAAGTAACAGCTACTATCATCTCCGGAATAAGAAAAAAATAGTATATTCAAAGTACAAATAAATTGTAAGCCATCTTGGCTCGACTTACTTATTTATGCGCTTAATAATATGGGTACCCAATTCTACTTTGCTTTATAAAAAATTTTTAAAAAATTTAAAAAAACTATTGATTATGATGTCCACTATAATAAATCATCAAATTTTTACCTTTTTAATGATTTTAAAATCTTTCATGCATTTTATGAAGTTGTTTCCTTTTTTTCAGTTATACACTATCTCCCACAAATAATGAAAACGCAGGTCTCTAGGAAGAGCCAAGGGCCTGAAGGCGAACCTCCAGGCTAGTTGGAAGTAACCCTCAAGCCGTAACGTCGGATGCCGAAAGGAGAGAGTTAGGAACGTAGTGATCCTCACGGACCGAAAGACGAAGAGCTAAATTTTGAATCAAGCTCGAGAAGTAAAGAAGGTTTGTGAAACTTTCCGAGTGCACTCGAATGAGCCCATCCCCGCCGTCTGAGGGACAAGGCACATGTAATAATTATGTACGATGAGCTCAAAATAAATGCTCAAATAATGTAGCCACAAATATTCGATCGAATTGCAAGAAGAACATGTGGCGATGGAAGAGAAAGAACAATCCTATATATAAGTCTGCACGAGAATAGAAAAGTGGTGATAGAAGTTACATACAATTGTTGTCGGGTGATTTAAAAATACATACGAGATAATAATAACAATAAAATGAAGAAATGAGAAGGGGGTGATTAAATCTTAAGCAATAGTCCTTCATCCTTGAACCCAATCGCAGAACACCGAACTCTCTTTGTTCTCCCTATTTTCTTTAGTCATCACCCTAAACCCATACCCACATCATCTTCCTTCTCAAACCACCCTCATTGTTCAACAACTAACGAGTATAGAAGCATTATCTGAGTCCAAAATTTCCCGAACCAACACTACCACAAATCATCTTTTACACAGGTTATTTGACCCATTTAACTTTCCACTTTTTTCTGTGCCGGTGTGAGTGATACGCAGTTGCAATGATTTTGGCTCATCTACACCGGTTATCCTGAAACTATTGTTAAAGGTCGCAGGTGTTCAACTCTGGTTTTTAACTAGAACTGGTGTTAAATTAAGAAATTATGTAAAAAAGAAATAAATTTCCCAGCAATTAATTAAAAAATAATTTAATTTAAAAATGAATTACATTATGCAGAAGCTTGATTTAAAAAAGCATTAAACTAATTTATAAATATTTAATAAAATGCAACAATATTATATAGTTAACTCAATAACAATTATTTATTACATATGTCAGAAAATCAAATTTCTATTACAATCTAAGTGCTAACTTATATATTCATCTTCATCTTTTAATTGATAGAGATCAACTCGTCATCTTTCATTTCGTCTTTTACTTGAGAGTCCACTCGTCATCTTCATATGCGTCTTTTACTTGATAGTTAAGTTTTCATCTTTTATAGCCTCGCCCAAAGTAACCTCATCTTCCAATTTTTTTTCATTAGTGGATGTTCTTCTTTGACTTTGGCACTATACTCTTTGCTCGTCACACATTGTCCTCCTTGTCATTGTCTTCAAAACAAGTGAGTATGCTCAGAAACATGTGAAGGAATTCACTAGAAAACTATCCTAATGGTCTCTTCTACGATGAGGTGGAGCGTGCAATCACTACTACAAAAAGTAGATTCAAAGGCGGTACTTTAACGGCGAAAAGACCAAAACCGCCATTAAAAAGAAAGTACGGACTTTCTACAGCAGTTTATATAGAACCGCCCTAGAAAATCATTATCTATGGCGGTTATAAAAAAACCGCCATAGTAAGTGAGCTTTTTCAATGGCGGCTGTACAAATCCCGCCATAGAAAGTTTA
Organism: Leptodermis oblonga; assembly: GCA_016801395.1. Taxonomy (NCBI): domain Eukaryota; kingdom Viridiplantae; phylum Streptophyta; class Magnoliopsida; order Gentianales; family Rubiaceae; genus Leptodermis; species Leptodermis oblonga. The sequence goes on from CM028759.1 coordinate 15,136,809, forward strand.
TGCAAGGCAATTTGCTGAAACCGCAATAGAAAGTCCCCACTTTCTATGGTGGTTATTGAGAAACCGCCATAGAAAGTAGGTTTCTCATTACCGCCATAGAAATCCTTTCCATGGCGGTTCTCAAATAACTGCCATGTAAAAAAATTGCTATCCATGGCGGGATTTTTATAACCGCCATTGAATATACGCATAGGGTTTAGGGTTTTTATAACCGCCATTAAAATTGAATTTCTTTTTATTTAGAGTTCTTTAAAACTCCAATAATGTTGATGTTTGTGATATTCAAATTTAAACATATTATCTTCATCATCTGAATTTTTATACAGGGGTAAGGCGCATTATGCACGTCCAACTATTTATATTTTTTCGACACTTAATTCTAATAAAAGAATGTATAGATGCAAAGAAAGATCTAACTAGTCTATATATGAGAGATACAGAAACAACCGATAATTAATTAAGACTTTACATGGATACGACATTGAATTATACTTGTAACCAATTGTGAAGAGTATTAAGTGCACCTATGAATTTTTATTTTCACATAATTTAATTTCTTGATTTACTTTATTTAAATAGCGATAAGTAGATAGAAATTCAGAAGTAAAAATCTTATTAGTAATTCAATGAAAAATGCTATGTTTGAAGTTTTCTTATAATTATTATGTAACAATACTTCAAAACTTTTTGAGGGCCTAAAATAATGGATTGATTAACTAAAAATTTGAAATTTATTTATTGTTTATCATAACATAAAGGCTGGGGTTTGTATATAATTAATAAATATGATGAATTTTACTATAAAAATTGATAAATATTAAATTGCATATTTATTATTGAATTTTAAAAAAATTAGGGGTTAATTTACAAACAATAAAAACTAGAAATTAATAGGAATAGAGGCGTGCGCGGGAATCTCAATTTTTTTCGATACATTCTAAGGCAGTTTAAGGTAAATATTCAAACCGCCGTAGAAACACACTTTCTACGGCGGTTTTAACAAAACCTGCCGTAGAAACTTATGTGGGTCAGGCAGGTCATATTAATTTATAAAGAAGGTGTTTGAATTTTAAGGCCAAAATTGTTAGCTTCCTCTATTTCCCTCTCTAGCTTACCGTCGAGTCCCTTCATCTTCTATGAGGATCGTCGCCGGCGCCCATCCTGTCGCAGCCAATTTTCCATCTTGTCTTCCCCGAACCTGTTCCGCCTGCAAGTAGATTCCCAAACCCGCTGTCACCCAACCGGCAGTCAAAATTGTTAGCTTCCTCTGTTTCCCTCACCATCTTACTATCGAGTTTGTTCATCTTCTGCGAGGATCATCGCCGGCGCCCATCCTCTCGCCGCTGATTTTCCATCTTGTCTTCCCCCAATTGTCTTCCGCTGGCAAGTAGATTCCCAGACCCGCCGTCACCCAACTCCGGAGATGGTTTCTTAATCTGCCATCACCCACCACTTGGAGTTAATCCCCCACCAGAATTTCGCACAATTGGTCATTGTTGTGGGCTTCAAATTGTAAAAAAGGTTATACCAAATAGTTTCAACTTTAGTTTAGCTTTAGAAATTACATTGTTACTTGATTATTGTGATAGGCCTAGGGTTTATTGTTAGTGTTAAATTCGGGTTTTGTGAGATGAAGAATGATTGAATTGTTTGGTTTTGATTTGTGGTTATGAAGCTGGATGTTTTGATAGAAGTGTTACTAACTATAAGCTATGTCAGTATTTAGTACTTCACTTTTGGGAACTTTGAGAGCTAAATGCTTGTTTTTAATACATGGATAGTGTAGAATGTCACCTTTCTTTGCCTCATTTTTGGGTATCTTCTTAAGAAAAGTTGTTAGTATCTTTTGTGTGGCTCTTTTTATGGAAAGGATGCTTATTTTTATACATGGAGAGTGTAAAATTTCACTTTTTCTTATAAGTTTTACCTTTCTTAGTCTATTTTATGTGTCTTCTTTATTAATAATGAGTGAAATGCTTGTTTTCATAAATTGAAGGTGTAAAATATCAATTTTTCTTAAAAGTTTAATGTTTTTTTAGTTTCTTTTGTGTGTCTCCTTTCGTTTAGTGTATAATGTCACTTGTTTTTGAAGTTCCACCTTTCTTTGCCTCATTTTCGGGTATCTTCTTAAGAAAAGTTAGTATCTTTTGTGTAGCTCTTTTCATGAAAAGGATGCTTGTTTTTATACACGGAGAGTGTAAAATGTCACTTTTTCTTAAAATTTTTACCTTTCTTAGTCTCTTTTGTGTGTCTCCTTTATTGATAATGAGTGAAATGCTTGTTTTCATAAATTGAAGCTGTAAAATGTCACTTTTTCTTAAAAGTTTAACGTTTCTTACTCTCTTTTGTGCGTCTCCTTTCGTCTAGTGTATAATGTCACTTGTTTTTTGAAGTTACACCTTTCTTTGCCTCATTTTCGGGTATCTTCTTAAGACAAGTTGTTAATATCTTTTGTGTGGCTCTTTTCATGAAAATGATGCTTGTTTTTATACAGGGAGAGTGTAAAATGTCACTTTTTCTTAAAATTTTTACCTTTCTTAGTCTCTTTTGTGTGTCTCCTTTCGTTTATAGTGTATAATGTCATTTATTTTTTGAAGTTACACCTTTCTTTGCCTCATTTTCGGGTTTCTTTTGAAGAAAAGGTCTTAGTATCTTTTGTATGGCTCTTTCATGGAAAGGATGCTTATTTTTATACATGGAGAGTGTAAAATGCCACTTTTTCTTAAAAGTTTAATCTTTCTTAGTCTCATTTGTGTGTCTCCTTTCGTTTAGAGTGTATAATATCACTTGTTTTTTGAGATTACACCTTTCTTTGGCTCATTTTCTGGTTTGTTTTTAAGAAAAGGTCTTAGTATCTTTTGTGTGGCTCTTTTTTCATGGAAATGATGCTTATTTTTATACATGGAGAGTGTAAAATGCCACTTTTTCTTAAAAGTTTAATCTTTCTTAGTCTCTTTTTGTGTGTCTCCTTTCATTTAGAGTGTATAATATCACTTGTTTTTTGAGATTACACCTTTCTTTGGCTCATTTTTGGGTTTCTTTTTAAGAAAAGGTCTTAGTATCTTTTGTGTGGCTCTTTTCATGGAAAGGATGCTTATTTTTATACATGAAGAGTGTAAAATCCCACCTTTTCTTAAAAGTTTATTCTTAGTCTCTTTTGTGTGTCTCCTTTTGTTTAGAGTGTATAATGTCACTTGTTTTTTGAGATTACACATTTCTTTGGCTCATTTTCGGGTTTCTTTTTAGGAAAAGGTCTTAGTATCTTTTGTGTGGCTCTTTTCATGGAAATGATGCTTATTTTTATACATGGAGAGTGTAAAATGTCACTTTTTCTTAAAAGTTTAACCTTTCTTAGTCTCTTTTGTGTGTCTCCTTTCGTTTAGAGTGTATAATGTAACTTGTTTTGAAGTTACACCTTTCTTTGCCTCATTTTCGGGTATCTTTTTAAGAAAAGTTGTTATTATCTGTTGTGTGACTCTTTTCATGGAAATGATGCTTATTTTTATACACGGAGAGTGTAAAATGTCACTTTTTCTTATAAGTTTTACCTTTCTTAGTCTATTTTGCTTGTCCTCTTTATTGATAATGAGTGAAATGCATATTTTCATAAATTGAAGGTGTAAAATGTCACTTTTTCTTAAAAGTTTAACATTTCTTAGTCTCTTTTGTGCGTCTCCTTTCGTTTAGTGTATAATGTAACTCGTTTTTTGAAGTTACACATTTCTTTGCCTCATTTTCGGGAATCTTCTTAAGAAAAGTTGTTAGTATCTTTTGTGTGGCACTTTTCATGAAAAGGATGCTTGTTTTTATACACGAAGAGTGTAAAATGTCACTTTTTCTTGAAATTTTTACCTTTCTTAGTCTCTTTTGTGTGTCTCCTTTTGTTTAGAGTGTATAATGTCACTTGTTTTTTGAAATTACACCTTTGCTTGCCTCATTTTCGGGTATCTTTTTTAAGAAAAGTTGTTAGTATCTTTTGTGTGGCTCTTTTTATGAAAAGGAATTTTATTTTGATTTCGCATAGCCTATTTGATTGTATTCATTTAGCTACTCAATTAAATTTGTTTTTATTCTCTATGGCAGTATTTCTAGGTCGACCACACTCCATTAACCATTCAGGATATAGATGTTATGAGAAAATTATATGCTAGTTATTGTGGAGCATTAGCCAAGTAGTATCTGATGGTTGTTTTGATAGTAATGAAACTTGTAGACATTATAGTTGTAGGAATTTTTGTGGATATCCCATTGTAATGTAATAATGATTTCTACTTCTATCTTTGCAATATTTTATATATTTATTTTAAACTTTCATAAGCATGTTTGCTTTAAACTAGAGAGAGCTTAGAACTTTCTATGGTGGGTAAGGAAAATGCCGTGGAAAGTTCAGGACATTCTACGACGGTTTTCAACTAAACCCCCGTAGAAAGTGCTCACTTTCTATTGCGGTTATGTATAACCGCCGTAGAAAGTCCTGAACTTTCTGTGGCGGTTGGAAATCGCCGTAGAATTCAAATTCTTAAATAACCGCCAGATAGATGGCGATTCAAATGTTTAAATAACTGCTATTAAATGTTGAAAAAAAACGCCGTTAAAGCCCCTTTTTGTAGTAGTAAATTATTGATTATGTAAAAAAATTTAGGTCCCCCCTACATGGACCAAAAGTGTGATTTTCCTTTACTGTTTTAATGACTTTAAGATCTCTGACATGTTTCATTTGGACTAAAAGGGAAAATTCACACTTTTTGTTGATGTTCTTTGTCCTTGTTGCACTTTTGATCCATCTTTTTAATGTCGTTGCACTTGTGGTCCTTATGACCGGCTGTAACAGATTTTTATTGACTAATTTTGTAAGTCAACGGTATTTTTATAAGTCAATAGTATTTTTTTAAAATCGCATAACCACCCCCAAATGATTTACAAAACAAACTGTAGCCGGTCATAGGTTTAAACTATTTTCCCTGGACTAAAATTGTGCATCTCATAATAAAATATTGTGTGTTGTAACAAATCAAGATATGGTTTAAACTATTTTTCTCAATACGTATTTCTTTTTTTCTTTTTGAAAATAAAAATTTCAGTAATGGTGTTGGAAATCGTCCAACAGCGATTGACAATAGAAGATCAAGAAACAATCAATATAATTGATTACAAAATATTTGATCTGATTTTTATCATACCTAAACCACTACACCAGTGTATCTGATATACTAAATTGTAAATCTATACCTAATATAGATCTAAATATAATAGAAATATAAAACTAAATAAATCTCGTACCGACGGTTGTTGATCTGCCACTGATTACTAATGAAAGTTTGAAAACTGAATATTCAACCAAATCTTCATACACCATGGCCATGAATATAATCATAACCAAAGACTCATACACCATAGCCATGATGAAAAAGAATCACCATAGCCAGGGAGAAAATCACTATAGCTAGAGAGAAAATATCCATAGTCAAGAAAAAAAAACACACCATAAATATGGAGAAAAATGCAAAAAAAAAAAAAAACGATAAATTGAAGGAAAAACTCCCAATCAAAAAAAAAAAAAACTAATTAACAGATAACAAGAAATGAGAGTACAATTGCTTCTCTCATCCTCTATGAGGGAGAATGAGGGAAGAAGTTGGTGAATCTTAAGTTTTTGAGAGAAGGGAGGGGGAGAGGGTCAAAACACATTTCTAATCATTATTTGAAATGAGATAAAGACACATATATCTTATAACAAATTAAGGATAAAAAAATGAATGATTTTTTTATAACATGAAAGAATATCACTTTCACATAATGATTATCAAACTTAGCATAATATATATATATATATATATATATAGTATGATGCTAGGATAATTTCAAAAAGGAAAATGTTTGTTGCACATATTATGTGCAATTAATTGCGCACATAAAAGAATTTTAGTGGGTCATTATATTGTATTTTTATCCTTTCTACCCTTATACATGATTGAACTGAGAGAATTTTCTTTTTCAGTTATACATGATTGATTCCTAATAATTAATTTATTCTTTATTAGTTATTTCTTTTTTATTAAGTATAATTGATTCTAAATTATTAATGTATTCCGTATAAATCTTTTATTTCTTATATTAATGCATGATTAAATCTAAATCATTAAGTATTTAACTTTTGAATTATTCATGATTGGTATTTTTGTTTTAATTATGATTTGTTCTTTTATATATAAAAAACTTACCGGTATTTAATTATTAATAAATTTATTAATAGTATTTAATTTTTTTCTAATTATTTCCTTTCTGAATTTTGCATGATTAACGCGCGAAAACGGGAATAAGATTGGGGGCATCTCATGTATAGAAATAGATGAATATATGATTAAAGGAATCTCATATTGCCTTTTAGAGTATATAATAGTTAAAATTATCTTCCTATACGTACCAAACATAGGAATTTTCATCCTAAAAATCAAATGCCCATTCCCTTCATTTCCATTCTCGTGCGCCAAACGCACTCATATGTTCCACTATCATACCCATTTCTCGCTTCAAAAGCTCTCAACCAAACACACCTTTAGATTTGGACTCTTTCCTAAGTCTAGGTCATTAATCTGAATTTTCGTACTTGTCCTGTGCCACAAGAGAAAGTTTCAAAATTTTCCTTTCACTATCTCAATTATTTGTGCATGAGAGATTACTACAGACAAATTAGATCCCAAAAATTTGCTTTTTGTTACAAAATAAATAAAATAGAGAACATTAAACATATAAATGATATGTACTTTACGCTTCAAATATTAAGGTTTTGTCTTGGTTTTTTTTGAACAGCACGTGTGCTGATTGGAGGCATAAATTGAATTGGATTTTAATTGAATGTTTTAATTTGATCAAGATTCAATTCGATAAAGATTGAGTAAGTAATCACTTTTTATTGGGGGTTTGCCTTGCCTTGATCAAATTATATCAAGTGGATACGGAAGTAGGCAAATCAAGGAGTGATCAACATTATGAAGATTTAATTACTTACTTAAATTAATTGATTTCGTGCATGTTTTCATATAATTTAGGTATTGTTTGGACAAGTACTTCAAAAACTTTTTTAGTGTTTTAATAGTATAAAAAATTTAAAAATGGTGTTTGAACAAGAAATTGCAAAATTTTTTGAAAAAATAATTTTAAGTAAAATGTATTTAAAGTACACTTTCATGTTTCATAAAATATTTAAAAAATTTTAAAGTCATTTTAAATTAAATTCGTGGGTCTGCCTGTCCTGCCCCCCATCCGCCCCTAATCCCGGACCTATCCCAACCTCGCCTTGACCCTGCCTTGCCCCGACCCCTGCCTCACCCTCGTTTCGACCTCGACATCGGCTCTGTTCCCGAGCCGACATCAGCCCCACCAGGACCAGGCCCCGACCCTGGCCCGACCTCAGCCTCACCCCTGTTCTGACCTCAACCTAGGCCTCGTCCCCGACCAGACCTGACCCGCCCCCGCCCACTTTCAGACCTCGGGCCCACCCCGACCTCACCCTGGCCCCGCCCTCGTTCTGACCTAGCCCTCGACCCTGACCCCGCCCCTACCCTAGCCTCGACCCGGCCACGAACTAGACCACGCCCCGGCCCAGCCCCCGACCCCCCCCCCCCCCCCCCCCCCCCCGGAACCCAAGCCTGATCCTGACCCTGACCTAGGTGCGACCCCGACCAGGACCCCGTCCTGATCCTGACCTCGACCTCGTGCGACCCCTACCCGGGCCTCGGCCCCTACCCACAGAAAAAGAAATGGTTTATATACTGTAAACATAATTTTTTTTTATATAATTTCCCGCATCAAACATAATTTTAAAATGTTTCTTTTTTTCAAATACTTGTCCAAACATCTTTTAAACTATTTTTAACTCAAAAAACGTTTTCATAAAATACTTTTCCAAACACATGTTTAATTAAAAAAAAAAACTTCGAAAACATATTTTAGAAAATATTTTTATAAAAATTTTTGTGAACTACTTGTCCAAAAGGAGCCTGATTACTTACTTAAATTAATTGATTTCGTGAATGTTTTCGTTTTTAGGTAACTTTTAATTTAGGTATAATTTTTAATAGGATTTTTTTTTGGGTGCTATTTTTTTCGTTGTTTTTGTTTTCTTTAGTATTTTTTTTCCATAATATTTTCAAGGATTTTTTTTTCCATTTTGGAAATTTTCCTTTTATTTTTAATTTCGAGTTAGACGTCTTTTTTCGTATAAGGGACGTGTCATCAATTGTAATAGATAGTTTTTGATTGAAATAAATTCCAGTCCTATTATTTTACCTAAAATTCGGCTATTTTTGTTGGGATCAACGGACTTTGGATGCCCGTTTGATTGATAATCGTGAACGATTCAACAGTCATTCGAAGGGCTGTCTACTTTTCCACGACTTCTGTGTTTATTAACTTTCCGCTATGTCATATTGCAATAAAGAAAATCACAAATATAAGATAATATTCCATTTCTATTCTCACTCCTATGCGCCAAACACAATGTATATGTGTACATCCACATTCAAACACTCAAACCTTAATGATCATTGTCAATTGAATTTTGGGGAAAGTGGTCAATTTGACAGAGACAAGCCCTACTACCCAATTATAATGCACCGAGTTGAAAATCACTAATTTAATTTAACAATGAATAATTTAATTTAACAATGAAGCTGTGTGAGGACAAACAAGTCCTCGTGAAGGACCATATTTGTCTCTTTCATCATTACTCTTAATGACTATGGATCATCTACACATGCAATAGCGTTCTTCGGTGCTATTTTGGAGTGTTTGTTGTTAATCTAACTTTGCTTTAAAAAAATTTTTAAAAAAATGTAGAAGAAAGCCTTACTTTTATTGTATTTTCCGAATTTGGACCACATTGGATTCGATTTTTAGGATTTTATACACCTATATAATTTTATATTCATAGGTCAGGGCTAAATTTTATTTTGGCCCTGATTTTTTATATTTTATTTCATGAAAATCATCACTTTTCCTCTAAACTTTTTATATAAAAAACCTTATTTTCTACTCAATTTAAAATTTAAAATTCCTTCTAAATTTTCACTCATATAAATTTAGAAAATAACATAATCATTATACATTTTCTTCTTTTTTCTACACAAATTTGTAAAAAAAAATTTCTTCGTACAAATATTTAATTCTTTCCAAAAACTAAAATTTCTCAAATGGATCACCAAGAACGGAGCCTTCTATTCATGCATGATGTGTTGTGTATGAAACAACCAGTTGCATTCTTTTGCTATAGATTGACATGACTAAGCTATCAAGCATATTAATTAGTGTTATTTTTTGTGGATAACTAGCAAAACTAGTGGTTGAGTGGGGAGGGAAATCAATAACATTTATTCCTTTTATGGATCTGTTCCGCCCCCCCCCCCCCCCCCCCCCCCCCCAACCAAATCTAATTCTAACAAAATTTTTAAATATGATTTGCAAAGACTTATTTTTAGGAAAAACTACTAACGGATTTTAAAATTAAACAATTATTAATTAAAGCAAACTTGAGGTTTCTATAATATTACCAAATCCCGTTTAAATTTGCACTATGCAGAGTCCATTTAGTAATTTGTGAAACTTCAAAGTCGGCTTGGTACTTTGAAAATGCCTAGGGAAAGTTTTTGTAACTTACCTTAAAAAATAATAAATAAATAAAAGTGTTCCAAATAGAGTGGGTTTTTGTTTAAGGTCAAAACATATAATATTAGGTTAAATTATTTCATTGGTCTCTTAAGTTGGGCTGTTGTCTCCAATTGGTCTCTTAACTTGAAAATATTTTTTTTATTCTTTAAGTTGGGTTGTTGTCCCATTGGGTTCCTTCATTTGAAAATTTGTTCAAAATGATCTCGAACTCCAATTCTAACAATATTTGAGATATTTTTATCTAACACGTGAATTGACATACACTATTAATGGCAACAAATGAAAAATAAATGTTAAACTACTTTGTTTACACCTTAATTTATTTTGAAACAACTCACGTGTTATATAAAAATATCTTAAATATTGTTAGAATTTGAGTTCGCAACCATTTTAAAACAAAATTTCAAATGAAGGGACGAAAATAAAATGTTTTCAAGTTAGGGGACCAAATGGAGCAACAGCCCAACTTAAAGGACCAATGAAGTAAATTAATCAAAATATTATTAATAGAGTAGTTAACTGTTACAACGCATTTAAATTCCATGTACAGATTCAACCTTATGCCTAGATACTTTTTGAATGTCAAATTAAATTTATTTATTCTTTAAAACAATCAAGTTGAAAATTCTTAAATTTATTTGTAATAGTTGATACTATAAAGAACGGTCAAATTCCCTTTCTATTAATCTATTTTTTATTACACAAGTCACAAGAATCTATCAAGAACGGTTACTAAAATTATTCAGAACGGTTAGTTTTCACAAAAGGTTACTAAAATTTAAGGTTAAGATTTTTTTTTTTTTATAATAAATTTCATATTTCATTACTCAAAAGAGAATCGGTGATACAACCGCATCTGATAATAATCAGATAAAAACAGTTAAAAATAAACTAAATTAAACCTATACAATCTAAACAAGTAGTAATCCATATAGATCTATCTAGTAGAACAAAAAATCGCCAACACGCTGGACAAATTACGTACCGAAGTATAAATCCGATCTCAAATCTGCCACTAATCTTCTGATGATTATAAGAACTTCAAGTGATAGAAAACAAAAAAAAAATGTATAATTAACTAAAAATAATAACATTTGATAAATGACAAATTTTAAAATGTTGATCAAGATAGAAAATTGACTATATGTAAAGTAATTATATATAAACATATAGTTATTTCTTGTGTGTACGTGGATGATAAATATATATGAGGTTTAGATGGATGAAAATGGTGATCAAGATATATGTAGATATCTTAACATATATCTAAACAAATTTGAAATTCAAAAATATTAAAAATAGTGTTGAGATATAAATTATCTTAATTTTAAATAAACATAATAAAAAATAAGAATTTATCCAATGGATTGGGATAATAGTGTAAAAATTATATATTGGATAAAGTTAATTTGAATTTTAAGTCATAACTAATTTATCTTAACTCTACTTTATCTTAAATAGAATTGCGTGTAGAAAATATCTACTAATAACCTATGATACTCGTGTTTTGAAAATTTAAAAATGGTCAAATTAATTAAAGCTAATAAAATAACTAAAGTAAATAATTTTCATAATATATAAGACGAACGTAACTACAATAATTAGAAAATGGTAATTTTAGCAAATAATTTAAAAACCAATAATTTTAGGAAATAATTTGCGTTTTGAAAAAATCTAATCTTAATGTGCACTTTGAAAATCTAAAAAAAAATGTCAAATTAAATAAAGCTGACCCAAAAAAAAAAGATAAAAAGGAATTAAAGAAATCATTACCGCAAAAAATAGAAGGCAAAGGCCCTTAACTTTTCTTCAAAATTTAGACGATATGATGATTCACAAAAGCAAAAACCTAAAAAAATTTAGAATCAAAATTTCCAATAAGAAACATAGTTTTATAGAACATCATAAAAATGATGAAAAATCATGTACCTGATTGCAGAAAGAGACGGATCGAACAAACCTACATCAAACACATTGCGAAAAGATCGTATAGTTTGCTTTGAGGTATTCTATTTATTGAATTTGTGGGTAGAAATTAGATTACTTTAAAAAAAAACCTACAAATTAGCTAGGAGATAAGGATAAGAAATTGAAGGAGGCAGAAAGTGATTAAAAAAATAAGAGTTTTACAAAAAAAACTGAATACAGAGATAAAGTTTTAAGAAGAATAAAAATACGGATGAAGAGTAGCTCATCACAGCTAACTATACAGATGATAATTAAAAGAGATATGGATGAGTAATTTGATAAAGTTAAAAAATATATATATATATAGATATATATATATATATAAGCGGGTAATTTAAAAAATAATAATAATAATTCATGCTAAGAGATATGAATAATTAGTTTTGTGGGAAGATGAAGCTTGAAAAAGTATAGGAAAATAAAAATAAAAAAACTTGATAATTCATCGTAACAAATATGACTAATTAATTTCATGGGAAGATGAAGTTTTAAATTTCTTTAAAAAAAATAGCCGAATGAAAAATAAATATATGGATGATAATTATTTAAAGATAGATGGATATAATTAATTTGATGAATGTTTAAAGCTAAAAGGACAAATGATTCACAAAAAAAAAAAAAAAAAAGGATCGTTGATTAACATGGATATGAAGATAAAGCTTAAAAAAATAGACTTAAAATATTTGATCGTTTATCTAATATTTGAATTAAAAAAAGGATTAGAATAGTGTTGATTAACATGGATATGAAGATAAAGTTTTAAAAATAGAAAAATATTCGAATGAAAGTGAAAAAAAAAAAGAAAAAAATGCGGATAAAGATGAAATTTCAAAAAAAGCAAGAAAAAATTATAGGGTGATGACATGGCAAAACTAATCTAGGTGGCATCTGAGGTGTCATGTACCACATGGCAGAAGGAGAAGGGTGCCTCTTAAATGTGATGTTTTCTTCTAATATAGTAAGATGCTTCCTTCGATCCACTCTAATAGTCCACTTTTTTTTTTTTTTTTAAATATCTTGTCCCATTTAAAGAGTCCATTATGAATTTATTTACGTTACATACCCTTACTAATATAAGGATGTGTGGTTCACAATTACCCTACTTCTAAAGTAATGATATAAATGAAAAATATGGTGATAAATTACTTATTTCATGTGTTGTACCTCACAATCTATAATAAAATGTATACATTTCAAAGTAAACTCTTTAAGTGGGATGGAGGGAGTAACATTTTATTTAACAATAGTCATTTGTTGTGGTTGTCATTAGCTGGATGACTAATTTTGGTAATTTAGTAGTCCAAAGTCATCAATAAAGTAGTTTAGGCTCTGTTTATTTTTATTGTTTTAAAAGAAATTCTTCACTTTTTTTGAAAAAAAAATTTATAAATAAACACTATATTTTTTTTCTTAAATTTAAATTTTTAAAATTTAAATTTCTTACTCACATTATTTCGGACTTGTTCTTTTACCATGTTTGAGAATTGTTTGGATTTTGTTTTAGGTTTCAAATCCAAAACGAAACCAAAATATTGTTCTCCTAGGAGGTTTGAAACTCAAATCTCAAACATTGTTTGGCCGGCAGCATTATGGCGGCGGCCGGAGGTAGTCCAACCAATGCTTTTTAAAAAATTATTTTTTAAAATGCATCTCAAACACATTACCAAACAACAATTAAAACACATTCTAAAAAAATATTACAAAATATATTTCAAGCAACTTTTAAACACACATTCTAAAAACTGTTTTGAAAACATTGTTTTTTTTTTTTTTTAATCGGTTTGAAAACACATTTATCTCAAACCTGTTTTCAAAACAATTCTCAAAATCAAGAGAAGAACATAGCACTTTAGGGACTGTTCTTCTAGTGAGGCGGCAGATGGGCGGTGGTCCAGCCATGGAGGCCGGTAGGGCGGCAGCGACAGACGGTGGTCCGGCCCAACGGTTTTTAAGAAATTATTTTCAAAATGCATCTCAAATGTATTACCAAACAACATTTTAACACACATTTTAAAAACTGTTTTGAAAACATTATTCTTTGAATCGGTGTGAAAATAACTTGTTTTTAAACCTGTTTTCAAAACAAGCTTTAAATCTTTGAAAAGAATATGCCCTTAGTAATCATAGTATATTTTGCTCTTTGTGGAATTAATAAAATAAATAAAATCCTAAAAGACAAGGAGAATATTATATAAAATTCCAAACTTTTTGACGTTTCTAGGGCCCTGATTTTGTGGGCCCTAAGAATTTGAATCTTCGTGGAATGTATGGACAAGAGAAGTCATAGGTGCAATCCCTTTCATCTAATTGGATCCTTTGGTCCATACTTTGATACGCATAAACCTCCACAAACTCAAACCGGGACCAAACACTATAATTACGAGGATGAAGTAGGAGAGTAGTTTTAGGAATTAGGGCCCATTTAACAAAAATTAATACTTATATACAATGCTGAAATTTTGAATAATAAGACAATAATATTATGATAATTATGTATGTTCATCTTTATTGTATTTAGTTTACCTCTATATCTCCCCACTACCTATTTAATCCCTCTAGTTATTTTTATAACAACTCTTGAGGTTCGTGCAACTCTTGAGTTTTGCACTAATTTATGATGTAATGTAAGCCTATAAATAGAGGCTTGAAAGAATGGAAAAGATGAAGAAAAAGAGAGAAAATTCTACCACTATCTTGTTTCTCTAATGTTTACGTATTAGTTTTCTCATTCTTATACTACATGTTATAGTAAGTTTTATAACAAATAATGTTTAATTAATTAAGTGGCTTATATCTGAATGTTGAAAATTCGATTTTCAACATCTGAACTAAAATGATTAATCACTTGTTCCTATTTGAAAAATATGTTCATTTGAATGCTAAAATATTAAAAATGTACATTTTAACCTTTGCATTAATTTTTAATACCTACATAAAATATATTAATTTTACAATGTCATCTAAAGTTAATACATTTTAACCTTTGCATTAATTTTTAATACCTACATAAAATATATTAATTTTACAATGTCATCTAAAGTTAATACATTTTAACCTTTGCATTAATTTTTAATACCTACATAAAATATATTAATTTTACAATGTCATCTAAAGTTAATGGAAAGATAAATAAATAAAAAATATATTATTCAATACAAAAATAGAATAAAAAATTAACTAGATAAAATATGTGGTATGTTACTAAAAAAAACTGTAATAATAATTTATAGTTAAATAAATATGAATAATATAAGAGGAAAATTTTTGAAAATCACATATAGATTTTTAAAAATTTATTAGGTTGAGTATTAAGTGATAAGCAATAAACTAATTTTCTACTTTTTAATTAATATAAGTAGTACTAAATCAATTAAAATGTTTGAATTTCTGTTTTTTTATTTTATTGGTAACAGTCGATTAAGTGATTGGGGGCATGAGAACCATCTTTTAAAAACATCCATAAAAAAAGTGGGAGATGTAATATGCTTTACCTCTGAAATACAAAAATACAGTGATGCAAATGATATATAATCTCCTAACCATACATCAATTGACTATTACATAAACTAACTATGTATGTAAGGAAAACTCCTAGCATTCAGAACAAGGAGGCCCTAAATGTCTCATGGTAGAGTGGGGCGTGTGTAAAACAATGTTCTTCTGGTGGCGCTGGCCAAATTCACCAATACGTTTGCGACCGTATTTGCCTCCAAAAATGTGACAAATCTAAATTCCACTAAGAGCTTGACGATAACACTAAATTTCCTTCATTGTCGGGGCAGATCTCCGTGGCGACGCAATCCTCAATATGTTCCCAATCAGGACCAGGGAATTCGATCCCCCTTTCACAGTAAAGAAATCCTTCTCAACACAAATAGACAATCCAAACAAAAGTGTTAACGCCTCTGTCTGATCGCTCGTTTGATTACCCATTTATAAACTTGCTACCACAACTATCTCCCAAGATGAATCCCAGAGGTAGAGACACCCATGTCTGTCGGGTCAATTTTGTCACGGAAAAAACTATCTACATTTAGCTTATAGAATCCTAGAGGGGGAGTGGTGCCATGCAACAAAAACCGGCATCCGACATTCGTATAAGGCTATTTGGGGAATTATTTTGCCCAAGACAAAAAACTGCGCATCCACCATAAACTCAGGGGGCTAGACTAAACAAAGCTCAAACACCATTCTTCGCACTGCCCAACCTATGTATGGTGTGGTCGACAATCTACCTTCAAACCTCGTCGTATAAGCCTTCCACAACTCCCGGCACACCACAGATGAAATTACCACTCTTAACTTCAGGGGAACAAGCATATCTCCATCCCATAAAATCTCAGCACCTTCCATAAACCTCCCAATGTTCCAATACCCAACTTGAACAAATTAACCACGTCTGCCCAGACCTCCCTAATGCTTGGGCAACCAAACAAAACATGTTCTTGCGAGGACTCCACCTCGCAGCGCGTACATTTAGAGACTAGCGATAAGCCAATCTACCTCAACTTATCATCAAAGGGAAGAAGACCATTCAACATACGTCACATAGAAACTGATACCTTGATCAGCAGCGAAGGTTGCCAACTTGTTTTATGATCCACTTCCGTGCCCGAGCTATGCACGTTCTCATTCCCTGTCTTAATGAAAAAAAAAAAAAAAAAACCCCATCCACCGCTGGCCTCCATATAAATTGGTCCTTGAGCCATCAAGGTGTATTTCTGTGTTTTTGAGAACCTCCCAGACCTCCTAGCCAAATAACCCTAAGAATAGAACATGTACCATGTTTGTGCTCCTAGAAATCACGAACCACAGGATAGGGTTTTGGATTTCCTCCTCTTCTACATATTGTGTCAAAAACCCATCATTCAACCAATTCGAATACTAGAATAGAGTGTGGTCATTAATAAGACCCTAAAATTCCAAGCCATTAACTCATACATTATATACACTTTACTCCATACTGGCAAACTTCGAGTCATACCATGCAGAGATCTTGTGAATTGCACCCAGAACACATCAGAGAGGTGTGGTTTCCACCACAACTTGCAAGAAAAGTCATTATCTCTTAATTAAATAATTTTAACCATTAAGCATCATTGTCAAACAGGCCCTTAGTCTAGAAAAGTTAATTAAGTCTTGGTGGTTGTGATGTATAAATTGCCAAACAGAGGTTAGAGAAATTCATACGTTTTGCAATTTGTCTATTTAAAGTGCATAGTTTCCAAGAGCAAGATCCCACGTGAGATTGATTTAGGTGTATCGTAAGATCCTACATAAAATGTGCACGTGTCAATTTACAGATTTATTTTATAAAGTGGAAAAATAAATTTCAAATTTAGAGTTGAATAAATTAGAACATCAGGGAAAAGTCCCAATTCCAACCACCTAATCTTCAAATTAGATGGAAATGCCTTTATTTTGTTATTAAAAAAAAACTTAATTAATCAAGTATTTAAGCATCAAGTGTAAGCGTAGAATAAATTTATCAAACGGGGCCTAAATTAGCTTATATGAACCCACGTAGGGAAAGCTTCAACTCAGACCCCCTAATCTATTCCGAATAAGAACTAAGACCCCCATAATGAGAAACAATAAGAACCAAATTGATCAATATACAACATTCAAGGGAACAACTATGAGGTAAGACTCGTTATATATACCCTCTCTTTCTTGCAATAGTTTTCCAAAATTAATGAAAGGATAACCAAATCCACTAGCCACCAAAGATTGTCTTATTCTTCACCCCTACATTCAGCGGTTTGAGGGAAAACTTATGTATAGGAATAAGGGGAGAACATGTTTCATAAGAATTATGCAGTTGATTCATTATAAACCTCGACTTCTTTAGAGTTAATTCATGCAATGCCTTTTCTATTCTTTTTTTTTTTTTTTTTTTTTGGAGAATAGCCGATTAAGTAGGTGAGGTATGGGGTCCCTTTATTAAAAAGTTAAAGTTGTTGTTGGGTTGGTAGGAAATATTGGAGATAAGAGTCAGTGAGGCCGAGGTCAGCCCCCCAGATCGTCCCCTGCCGAGGTCAGTCCCCCCAGGTCGTCCCCTGAAGTTAGCCTTATTAGTCAAACTCTTATCCTATTATCCTCTCCATACAATCCTCCTTGTATTAATGTTATGTCCCTATAATTATTCCTATAATTAATTTGTTCACATCAGATGTATAAAAGTTAGTTATAAATAGGAGATTACACTCAATGGAAAAGTATGTCATTATTCATACGTAACTGAATATAATTCTATATAATATCAGAGACTCCTCGATCCTAAACCTCTCCCACCATACCTTTCCCACCATACCTCTCCCTTCTTTTTTGCTGTCATCGCTACTATGGCCGCTGATCGTTAGATCGTTGACATCCCCAACCAAAACAGTCCACACAGTTGCCTAATGTCCCATAAACCGAATCCCTTCACCTCATAAACCTCTCCCATACCAACCTCATAAAACTCACATCCACCAATTACATTGCATGGAAACTTCAAGTTGAGGCCATCCTCATTGGCTATGACCTCTATAAGTACATTGATGGCTTGTATCCCTGCCTAGCCACTGTCAGCACAACTGATGGTGAAGCACCCAATTTGGCCTTCCTACCATGGACCTGACAAGACAAACTATTGTTTGGTGGCCTTGTTGGTTCCATCTCGTCCAACCTCATTTCTCTCATCCAGAATTTTACCTTGTCCCGTGCTGCATGGCAGACACTTGCCAACACATACGCCCGCCCGACTCGAGGTCACATTAAGCAGATCAAAGACCAGATTAAGAGAAAGGCTCCTAGTTGATTTTGGATTTCATGCACTTCATCAAAGGCAAATTCGATGAACTCGCGGAACTCGGCAAACCTCTAGACCATGAGGACCTCAACCAATCAATCTTGGGGGGTCTCGATGAGGACTATCGCCACTTAGCTAACATCATCGATGGATGGAACACCCCTATCTCATTAGACGAACTCCATGAGAAACTCATAAACCGCGAACTAGCTCTGAGGCAATCTTCAGCTACCTCATTCGCACACCCTGCCACAGCCAACACAACTTTGACTCATCACACCGGACCTCAAAGTATCTGGGCAAGTGCCAAGGCTGCAAACAACCGGGTCACTCAGTTACCCAATGTCCCCTCTTCAACCTAGTCCCAGTTACCACTTAAGGGGGAACCCGCCCCTCACCCCCTGGACCCCAGAGGCCACCCCAAGCCTATGCCGCTTAGACATCAGGTGCCGAGACTCCCACCTGGCTTCTTGACAGTGGAGCATCCCACCATGTCACATCGGACCTCGGCAATATCTCTCTCCACTTCCTGTATGATGGGTTGGACAACATCGTGATTGGTGTTGGTACTGGGCTCCACATCTCCAGAACTGGCTCATCTTCCCTTCCTACCTCCTCTCACACTTTTCACTTACATGATGTTATCTTTGTTCCTAACATGAAACGAAATCTAATCTCCATATCTCAATTCTGTAAAACCAACAATACTTCTATTGAATTCTTCTCATCTTCTTTTAGTGTGAAGGATCTACTGACAGGAACCCTACTGCTGGAAGGACAAACTAAATATGGTGTGTATGAATGGCCAACCCACACTAGCCTTGCCCCACTCCAAATCCCAGTCTATGACCTCGTCACAGTCTCCCTCCGCCTACACCAGTAGTAAATCTGTGGCCAGTACAAGGCATCACCACCTTGGTCATCCATCCGAGTCAACTCAGGGACACATCACTTCTAAATTTGGTCATCTATCCCCACGTACTGTCATGACTGTCTGAGCAATAAAAGTCACAAATTACTATTTTCTGTTTCATCACTTGTGCCTACATCTCCTCTCCAACTTATTTATTCCGATGTCTGGACCTCCCCCACCCAGTCTGTTGATGGCTACAAATATTATGTCATATTTGTGGATCACTTCACCCACTGCATTTAGCTGTACCCCCTAAAACACAAATCCGACATCGCCACCATTTTCCCTCACTACAAAGCTCTTGTCAAAAACTTCTTCTCTAGGAAAATAATTAGCCTATATTCAAACAATGGGGGGGAATACATGGGTCTCGCTAAAACCACTGGTCTTGCACACTACTTATCCACAAATGGCATCTCACACCTCACCACCCCACCACACACCTTAGAACACAATGGGTTCTCCAAAAGGAGACACCGTTACATTATTGAAATTGGTCTATCTCGTCTCTCCAAAGCCTCTATCCCCCTCCAATTCTGGTCCTATGCCTTTGCCACTTCTGTGTACCTCATCAATCGTC
Organism: Leptodermis oblonga; assembly: GCA_016801395.1. Classification (NCBI taxonomy): domain Eukaryota; kingdom Viridiplantae; phylum Streptophyta; class Magnoliopsida; order Gentianales; family Rubiaceae; genus Leptodermis; species Leptodermis oblonga. The sequence continues at coordinate 15,156,729 of CM028759.1, forward strand.
TTTCAACACCAACCCTTAACATGACCTCTCCCTACCACAAACTCTTCGGTTTACCACCCAATTACCACAAATTTTGAGCTTTTGGTTGTCTATGCTACCCTTGGCTTCGCCCTTACTCTGCTCACAAACTACATCTTGCTCCACCCCTGGTGTATTTCTGGGCTACTTCCTCACTCAAAGTTCTTACCTGTGCTTTGACCCCAGCACCCAGCGGCTCTTCTCCTCTCCTCTCGTCATGTTCGTTTCGATGAGTCTGAGTTTCCCATGTCCAAAGTCCATCGGCACCTTGCCCGTCCTATGAAATCAATTATGCTGCCTGGCTCCCATCCCTTGCCCACCTGCCGACGTCATACATATCATTTGAAGGTTGTTCCAATGGCTCCTTGGCAGTCGATTCTACCACATCGGCTGTTTGACCCCCAGCAACCTCGGCTTCGACCTCAGTCTTGGCCTCTCCCCCGGCCTCGACCTCAGTCTTGGCCTCTCCCCGTCCCAGGCCTCGACCTCGTCCCCAGACTCGATCTCATCCCCGGCCTCGACCTCAGCCTCCATCTCTGTCTCAGCCTCTCCCTCGGCCTCGTCCCATCCTTCAACCTCCTCATCACCACCCACTAACACTACCACCTCCTCCAGCTCGCACCTCCACGTTAATCACTCGCTCTCAAAACAACATTCACAAACCCAACCATAAACTGACCCTCTCGGTCCAGCTTGTCCCCGACCTTGAGCCCACATGTGTGACCCGAGCTCTCAAAGATATCCGCTGGCGACAAGCAATGTCCGAGGAGTTTGATGCCTTAGTTCGGAATGGGACTTGGGAGCTGGTCCCTCCCTCAGCTGAGCAGAATATTGTGGGGTGCAAATGGATTTTTTCGTCTCAAAAGGTTATCTGATGGTTTTGTTGACAGATACAAGGCTCGCTTGGTAGCCAAAGGCTTCTATCAACGACCAGGTGTGGACTATCATGAGACGTTCAGCCCAGTGGTCAAACCAACCACCATTTGCTTGGTTCTATCACTTGCCATCAGTTGGGGTGGGACCTACGCCAGCTTGACGTCAACAATGCCTTTCTTCAAGGCACCCTTATTTAGGCAGTCTACATGGCTCAACCCCAAGGCTTTGTGAATGCCGACCACCCTCACCATGTTTGTATGTTGCACAAAGCGATATGCGGGCTCAAGCAACCTCCTCGGGCATGGTACAATGAACTTCACCACTTTCTCGCATCCCGCTTCAGGAACTTTGTTGCCGACACCTCTCTGTTCATCTTCAAGGATAACAGTACCACCCACCTGCTCCTTGTCTATGTGGATGACATTATCATTACAGGTAACAATCCAGCCAAAGTTTAGGCCTTCATCTCTACTTTTTCCCGCCACTTCTCTCATAAAAACCTCGGCCCCCTACACTACTTCTTTGGGATTAAGGTCACTTATCAACCTCGTGGGCTACTCCTCTCCCAGCATCGCTACATTTCTGATCTCCTGGCTTGAACAAAGATGACTGATGCTCGTCTGGTTAACACTCCCCTTGCTATATCACCGGCTCTCACACTCAACGCTGGTCAGGCCCTCCCCGACCTCACTGAGTTCCGAGCTGTGGTTGGGAGTTTTCAATATCTGACTCTCACCCGACTAGATATTGCCTATGTGGTCAACAAGTTGTCCCAATACATGCATCGTCCCACCACTGACCATTGGAATGCGGCCAAGCGCCTCCTTTGCTATCTCTATGGCACTATTGATTGTGGCATCACCAGTCGCCTCTTGCCCTCCACGCTTACTCTGATGCTGATTGGGTGGGCAACAAAGACGACTTCACCTCCACATGTTCATACATTGTGTACCTCAGCCGAAACCCAATCTCGTGGAGCTCAAAGAAACAAAGCACCATCGCTCGCTCTTCCACCGAAGCTAAATATCGGTCTGTCGCCTCGACGGCAGCTGAGGTCAGTTGGATCACCTCCCTCCTCGGTGAACTAGCAGTCTCACTCCCTCAACAATTGGTCATCTAATGTGATAATGTGGGGGCATCAAACCTCTGCTTCAATCCCGTCTTCCATTCGCGCGTGAAGCATATGGCCCTTAACTTTCACTTTATCAGTGAACAAGTTCAAAATGGCACTTTACGAGTCACACATGTCTCCTCGACGGACTAACTAGCTAATGCACTCACCAAACCACTACTCGGTCCATATTTCAAGACTTGCTGATCAAGATTGGTCTCTCCTCACTGACCTCCAACTTGCAGGGGGATATTAGAGATAAAAGTCAGTTAGGCTGAGGTCAGCCCCCCAGGTCGTCCCTTGCCGAGGTCAGCCCCCAAGGTCGTCCCCTGAAGTTAGCCTTATCAGTCAAACTCTTATCCCATTATCCTTTTCATACAATCCTCCTTGTATTAATGTTGTATCCCTTGAATTATTCCTGTAATTAATTTGTTCATATCATATGTGTAAAAGTTAGCTATAAATAAGAAATTACACTCAACAAAAAGGTATGCCAATATTCATACTCAACTGAACATAATTATATAGGAAAGTGAGTGGCAAGTTTAGAAATTGGTGTTTCTAATGTGGTATATTGGCGAGTGGCTCTGGAATTAAGGTTAATAACTTGATTCAGCTGGATCTGGAGAAGACAACACTAGGGGAGTGTTTGATTATTTGGAGGTTTATTTTCCGAAACAAATTATTGATGTTTTTGAGAAGATGATTTTAGACTTGAGACAGTAAGTGAAGAAATTTCATGAATCAATGTTGGACCAGAAAGAAAAATACGTTGGACAGAGGACTTAATGCATAAAAACCAATTTAATTAAACTGAAAACTTTTAAAAACATATAAAGAAAAAAAAAAAACAAGGAAACATAATGATCTTAATAATATGTTTATAGTAAAATTAATTATTTTGGATGAACAAGTAAAACAACGAAAGATTGGGGGTTTGTCTGGTAATAAATGTAAAAACAAGAGGAATGTACGACCATAGAAAAAGAAATCAGACGATTGCCTTCAAAAATTAACTTTTGTTAGGTGTTTAACGAAGGGACAAGATGGAATGCAAATTTTGTAGCGGTTTTGAAAAGTTTGTGATGAAAAAAATAATCTTCAAAAGTTTGTGTCAATTTTGGCAACATGGGCAAAGGTTCATGATCATTGTGCATTTCACTCAAAATAAAAGGGCAAAACCCAAAAAAAGAGAAAATTTTCCAAGGGGGGCATAATGAACTCTACCATAGAGGTACCGTACAATAATGCAAAAAATACAAATGCAAACTAATGGAAATAAGTCTTAATATAAGGAAAACTAATGGTATCCAAAATGACCAGTCCTCGGAACTGCCTAGGCAGGGAAGCATGGTAAAAAAAGATGAGATCCAAGGGATGCATTCGCCGAACGTGCTAGGGCATCAACAACTGCATTTGCTTCTCGGTAGATAAGTGAGAGTAAAGAGGTGAAAGAATGTTGCAGCTTAACAATCTTCTTTAAAACAGTGAAAGCATGCTAAGACCACACCCCTTTATATCAGTAGTCTAATAGGGTTTGAGAATCAGTCCCGACCACGAGTGTCTATACATTTTGCTGCCGACAAGCACATAAACCCAAACAGAGTGATGCCGCCTATGCCTAGAAACTATTAAGGTGACCGAAATTGAAGAAGCCACTAGAACCACATATCCCGTCGAGTCACGTAGTACAAACCCTCCTCCTAAGGACTCTTGATTCCCCATCGACAAACCATCCACATTCGTTTAAAAAACCCCATGAGCAGCTAGTTGCTACACCACCACCTTCAGAACTTTCTTGTTCTTCAAAGCCCAATGAGGGATAATACCATATGTGACCAAAAACCTCATGTGAATTTGAGAAACATGGCAGAAATAGCCCACTCATAGTAGAAACTAGTCGCCGACCTTCATTTATAGATACACCGATAGGCACACTGATGCCCTTCTGCATTCATGTAGCGGTTACCATTTTCCAATTGTTGCTATCCAAAAAGTCTACGTTAAGGACCAATAAAGGGAAATAGAAATATGGCGGTGGAGAAACTGAAAATATATCACTTGATAAAGATTTTGAATTAAATAAGTGTTGCATAATTATCTAAAATACCCAAATTTTATTTTAAAAATAAGAGAATGCAATGCGGGATCCCAAAGATGTCCAAAAATATTTCAATTGTGCAACATCCACCATGGGTTATAAAATTAACAATAAAGCAACATTATGAGACCTTATTAAATAACGTAAACGATGAAAATATGGTATCTCACTTATTCCGGATGATTCCAAATAAGCCACGCTATACGCCAAGATTGAAAGAAATTGACCTCCCAAGTAATCACGTCATCATTGTCTGCGGCTGATCATAGTACGTAGTTTTTCTTCACAAACTTGTGGCGCTTAGGCAGGCTGTGTATGCCCTAACACTTTGTCTAACAACAATTTCCCCCAAAATCTTACTAAATTCCTTATGAATATCCTCTTTTAGTAACACGTGTACACTGTATATGCTTCAAGTCGAAAGATTCCCGGTATTATGACTAATTTTCTTTGGCGTCGATCCGAATAAGGGATGTTGGGAATAAATTTAGAATGGTATTTCAACATTCTATAAATAAGTAATCAGTTCTCATCGCTGGTATATACTATCATCGGTGAGTTTGGAATATCAACCACAATTTTTTATTTTTCTACATGTTTAACTCCAAAAAAAAAAAAAAAAAAAAAAAAAGAGGGTTGCTGTATGCACTTCGAATATCTTAAAAGAGCTAAAATTATATAAGTGTACCATATAATATTATTCAATTTTTCAAGGCCTCACAACAATACTATACACGTGCTATTTTAAACAGTAAAAGTAAGTTATGCACATTACAAAATTTTGAACAAGAATAGGGCGGAATTAACATATTGGCAGGCAACTAATAGCATCGAGCATCTACTAGTGTAGTTTTATTTCTATTGTTTACGTGTTAAATACCATTAATTTATAACACAGGATATCGTTTTTATTATCTGCTCGCGTGTTTGTAATTTCTTTACTAATACATTTTTTAATATATATTATATAATGTATGACTTTCAGTTCAATAAATATTACTTTTATTTGTACCTCGTCGGTATTAAATTAACTATTTTTTCCAAAACCCAATAATGACAACATAGATATTAAACTCCATCCAAAGTTTAATTTTGATGGGAGAATTCTTTTTAGGGGTGTGGTGAGATTTAAAATTCTTTAGAAGATCATAAATGTTTTATAATTCTTATTTAAGACATAAAATTATACTCAATGTTTTAATTATTTTGTCTAATACCTTCTTACCCCTATCATACTCTATTATTTCTTCATTAACAAATAGGGTTATCAAATTCGTGGGGGAAAAATCCCTAACTGCAGTGTGGTCAGAGTTCCGCAATTATTGATTGATTATTCAAGGGTACGGACTTAGTTCTTAATTTGGATTCTTCAATGGCTTCTCTTGCATAACTAATATATGTGGTGTAAAGAATAAGAATCCATTGCATACACTTGAATAGTTGAATGTGTCAGCGATGTTTAACCTACCGTAATTAGTGAAACCTTGAGGAGAAGCTTTGGATCTGTTTGCATAGAACTGGAAAGAATATTGACCCGAGGTGGGCTGGTCGCAGTAAATCGCAATTTTTTTTAGTGATCATTTTGCCTTCGCGCACGTACATTGTGCAATCATTCTCAAACACGCTTTCATTGGGCCGTAAGAAGTGAAATTATCGGCTGTTCCATTGCCGTTTTTGCCGTAATTGTTGATTTGGAAGCAATGATAGGGGGCCTTCTTCTCCTCAGTTGCTGAATTCATTTGCTTCTCCTCTGATGTTGATACTTTCAACGTGGGCTTGATGCTTGAGTGTTTTTTGCAAATTTCATTAAATCTTGGGTTTGGCCATTGCTATACGTGAATGTGAAGGCAGGGGTGATAACGAGTCGAGCCGAGCCGAGTTTTGACGTGTTCATTTATTGTTCATTTATTTATCGAGCCTAAAATCTTGTTCGTGTTCGTTTATATATTAATCGAGCCGAGCCGAGCTTGTTCATGAACATTCGTGTACGTTCTATCTCGCATTAACTAACAGAAATTATAATGCTTAGTTAATTTAATATACTTGATGTGCATAAAATTAAAATCCCCATTGGGCCTAGCCCTATTAATTAAAAATTAAGAAACAGTAAAAGATAAAGAAGCCCAGATCCATGTTCAGGTCAGAAAGATCACACAAAATGAGTCTCTGTTACAAAGTTAGGTCGGTCATATAATCTTATATTAGTCATGAAGAATTGAACAAGAAAACTCACTAAAGCTTTGGTCGGAATAAACTAATCTTAGATCGGTAGACCTTATAGCCCAGATCGGTATGATTATCCCAGGTCGGTAAAAGCTTAATGAAGTTAGATCGGTCAAATGTTAAAACTCATCCCTATTTAGGTCGGTAATTTATGTAAGATTAGATCGGTGAAGCCGACCTGAAATAAAGATAATAATATAAAATATCATGGTAGGGCCATTATTTTAATGTGTGCAGATCAATTATGACAAAGGGGCCAAAGTTAAAGCCAGTTTTCCCGGAAAAGCAAAAAGCATCATTGCAAAAGGAATAATTAGGAGCGTATGTCTCCATTATTCAACGGAACCATCAAGAGTAGCTTATAAATACTCAGGCACAAGCCTCATTCTGGTAAGTTCCAACAGGCAATTTCTGCAATTCTCACTAGCATCTCTTAAGCTATTCTCTCATTTACAATTTCTTTGAACACTCTTGTTCTATATTGCTTATCTCTTTCATATTACTGACTTGATCGTCGGAGCCTATACAGGGGGGAAAGCCCCGCTCCTTTTCTGAATTAATCATCAATTGGTGAACGGAGCAGTGCAAAATCATCAAGCTTCATCATCTTGGCCGAGCTCAGCAACTCAGATCACTCCATCATTTTCAATTTTGTTCATTCCCTTCACAGCACAACTTCATACAACTTGGGCTATTACTGTCTTCAAGAGTTCATTGGGCCGCGAAGAAGCATCGTTCCCTCATTGTAATTTTTGCGTCACATCAACTGGCGCCGACTGTGGGGAACGTTTGATCAAATTATTTCATCAAATTTTCCTCCGTTAAATAAATTTGTTGAAACCATGACGCAAACTCGCTCAGGAAAGGGTGCTTCTTCTTCTGACAACCTCAATGGGCTCACCGTTACAACCGCTTTGGTCCCTACCGTTTCTGCCACCAGTTCTAATCCTCCATCTGATCCACCAACTACTACCACCCTTGTTGAAACTCTCACCCCCGAACAGGAAAAGGCAGAAAAAGATAGGTTCTTCCGTTTATTTCCAGAAATATTTCACTTAATAAACCATGTTGCTCCTATCATCTCTACTCTTAATACAGAACCTCCCATTACAACCACCACCACAGAAGTAGTTAACACAGAACACCCCTATGGTTTACACTGGTCCCCAACCGTTCCCCCACCCAGGGCTGTCATCAACCCTGTGTCCAACCCCTCTGCTGCTTTAATGTCTAGTCTCCCCCCACAATCTATTACTATATGTCCTCCACAACCTGGGAGAGCTCATTTTTCTTCAGAAATCGGTCATATTGCTGGTCCTCCTAACCTTTCTGTGGCACCACCTGTTTATACCACTGTAGCCCATACTCAGGCTAATCCTACTCTTCCGGGTCCCTTTATGGCCCCCAATGCTCAGTTCAATAATGGTTCTTTTATGTCAGGCCTGCCCTTTCCCACTTTAGGACAACAAATGAGTCAAATGAATCACCCCTGTTATTACCCCGGACACACCACTACATCCAACCCTGCAATGTTTCAGCATTATGGTTTAGGCAATAACCGAGCCATGCAGCCGCCCTTAGAAAATATTCCCTTACTTAATTCAAATTATTATCCCGGGCCCGGCCTAGGAAACTATTACCTCGGCCTGGGGGGACACCCCTTGGGTCAGTCCGGATATCCCCAGCTCGGCCTACCCGGATCTGGATATACTCAGATCGGACGAACTGCCCCCACGTCTCGCGTGTCTCATCCTTTTGGATGGGAGATTCAAATGGCACAATTTCCCCCTGGATACAGAGGCCTAGGTAAGGTTGACAAGTATGACGGTACCACCGACCCCACGGCTCACTGGATGCAGTGCATGAGCGTCATGGATGCTGCTAACTGTCCGATGCTAACCGATGCATGACATTCCATCTGACCTTAAAGGTCAGGCCATAAATTGGTATTGTACTCTGCCTCGAAATTCCATTCATTCGTTAGATCAGTTTGGTGACTTGTTTTTAGCCAATTTATGGGTAATAAGGTATTGTCTAAACCAATTTCACATTTAATGAACATAACACAAAAAATGGGAGAAGGATTACAGGCATACATAGATCGGTTCAATATAGAGTCTAGGCAATGTCATGAAAAAGATGATAGAATAATGATGGGATCATTTATTAATGGGTTACGGTCAGGACCTTTAGCTACTGAATTGGCCATCCGACCCCCACATTCTTATTTTGAAATGATGGTTACTGCTGTTAACTTTGCTGTTGTTGAAGATGCTACAGCTATAAAACAGGAAAGGGAAAGAAGTTTTTCCGATTTATATGGTAAGAGGAAAGCTCCTTCCCCAATTCTTACATCGGGAGGAAATAAGAAATTAAACTTTGCCAATACCACTAATTCCATTCCAAAGGCCGGGGTAAGTGTAAACACTGTGCAGGTATCCGAGCCCTTCTCAGTCCCTCGAGCTGATATATATGCTGCCATTCAGAGTCAAGGGCTGCTGCCCCCAGCTCGACCCATGACGGGTCCCACAGATCGGCTCAATCCGGGCAGGTATTGTAATTACCATAAAAACATTGGTCACAATACTAATGACTGTCGTGATTTAGCTGCAGAAATAGCTAAATTAATTCAAGCTGGGAAACTACCACAATATACACAAGTAGCACCTCTACCTAAACCGGTGACTTCAGCAATCCGTGAACGACCTAACGGATGCTACCGATGTGGAGAGACCGGTCATTTTGCCCGCGAATGTCCCCAATCCGACTCCCGAGCCCCAAATGCTGGGGGTAACACCGACCTGAATATAGCAGGGATTGTAAACACCATAGCAGGAGGACCAACCCAAGGCGACTCTAACCGCCAAAGGAAACAGGTATACCGGCAAAGGAACTCTATTCTAGGTAAGCGTAAATCAGATACCATGACACCAGGCATTACTTTCGATGACACAGATACATTTCTGTCTTTCAATTGTGACGATCCACTAGTGATCGATTGCTACATTTCAAATTACCAAGTACGTAGGACATTGTTAGACACGGGTAGTTCTAGCAATATAATTACAACCAAGGCACTGGCTGGTTGTCAATTACACAAGGCACAGTTAAGTCCAGTTCGGACACCATTGATTGGCTTCGGCAATCACCATGTTATACCTGTGGGACACTTGAGTATTCCCGTCACGTTACTGGCTGGACAGCTAAAACGTACGGAAACCATAGACTTCGTGGTCATTGATGAGCCATCACCATACAATGTATATTTGGGACGGCCTGGACTAAATCAGTTCCAGGCCATAGCATCTACTGTACACATGCTTTTAAAGTTCCCCACTATAGGTGGGGTAGCTTCTATTCGTTGTGATGTCTTGCAGGCAAAGCAGTGCTACATGGCTTCCTTGAAGGAACCGACCCCCATAGATCTGAAATCAAAAATTACTTCTACCGTCAGGCCGACCTCCGTTAACATTACCGATCTAACAGGTGGCTCGGACCTGTCCATTGAAGCAGGGGCCGAGGTAAGAATTATTCCCCTCGCGGCCGATCCAAACAAGGTAATAAAAATTGGGGCTGATTTGCCCCCTCAATTGCAATATGATTTGCTTAACCTTTTGCGTGAATTTGCGGAAGTTTTTGCTTGGGGACCGGAGGATATGCCTGGCATTTCTCGAAATATCATTGAACACAGGTTATCCATTGATCCCAATCATAGGCCGATCCGACAACGAAAGCGTAACCTCGGGGGAGAACGTAACAGATATGTGGAGATCGAAGTCAACGCCCTGTTGGAAGTACGTATCATCCGAGAAGTAGATTATCCGGAATGGTTGGCTAACCCCGTGTTAGTTTCCAAACCAGATGGTTCATGGCGCATGTGCATAGACTTCACCGACTTAAATAAAGCATGCCCCAAAGATTGGTTCCCATTGCCTTTGATCGACGTGTTGGTTGACGCTATAGCTGGATTTCGATTCCTTAATTTCTTGGATGCATATAAGGGATATCATCAAATTTCATGGCCAAGGAAGATGAAGAAAAAACATCTTTTATTACAGACAAAGGTACATATTGCTTCATAACCATGCCTTTCGGTTTAAAGAATGCTGGAGCTACTTTTCAACGTTTAGTGAATAAAATTTTCAAAAAACAGTTAGGTCGAAATATGGAAGCATATATTGATGATTTACTTGTAAAAAGTAAAAATGAACTTGCTTATTTATCTGATTTACGTGAAACCCTTGAAACACTAGCCCAATATAAATTAAGGTTAAATCCAAAAAAATGTGTTTTTGGAGCCACTTCAGGAAAGTTCTTAGGATACATGGTTTCTGAGGGGGGTATCTCGGTTAATCCTAAGAAAGTAGAAGCTGTATTGAAAATGCACCCTCCTAGGACAATTCGGGAAGTACAACAATTAACGGGTAGATTAGCAGCTTTGAATAGGTTTTTAGCCCGATCAGCAGAACGAGCATTACCATTTTTTAACATTTTAAAGAAAACTGATAAGTTTTTGTGGACCCCGGAATGTCAAAATGCTTTTGAACAATTAAAAAAATACTTAGCTTCTTTGCCATCTTTGACTATGCCTATTCATGGAGAACAATTGTACATGTATATAGCTACTACCAAATCTGTCATTAGCTCGGTTTTGCTCCGAGAAGATAACCGGGTCCAGAGACCCATCTATTTTGTTAGTAAAGTTTTGCAGGCCGCAGAGAAAAATTATTCTAGCCTAGAAAAGCTAGTCCTGGCTCTAGTTCACTCCACACGGCGTCTTAGACCTTATTTCAACTCGCATGGAGTCACCGTTTATACTGACGCACCCCTCAAAGCCATCTTACAAAAAGCAGGAGTTTCAGGTCGACTCACCAAATGGGCCATTGAATTAGGAGATTATGACATCACCTTTGCCCCACGCACAGCAGTCAAAGGACAGGTGTTGGCGGATTTCATAGCTGAAGGAGTACCAGACAGCTAAGAGAGCATATCTAGCCCGTCAGAAAAGACCGATCTGCTTTTAGCTATAGCCGAGGGTGACGATGCGTGGATCCTCTACGTAGATGGGGCCTCAAGCCAGTTCGGATCGGGTGCAGGGATCGTACTCACCAGCCCGGGAGGAGAAATTCACACGTATGCTTTACGATTCTGCTTCACAACCACAAATAATGAAGCAGAATACGAAGCTATGATAGCCGGCCTGAAGTTAGCTCTGAAATTTGGAGTCGAAAATCTAAAAATTTGTTCAGACTCTCAGCTCGTGGTTAAACAAATTTTGGGGGAGTATAAGGCTAAGGATCGACAAATGGAGGAGTATTTAACATTGGTGCAACAGCAACTAAAATTCTTTCAAAAATGGGCTATAGAGCGGGTCCCGCGAAGCAAAAATACAAATGCTGATGCCTTGTCCAAATTAGCTTCTTCGGTTTTTTCTCACCTGACTAAAACCGCCCTAGTAGAAGAAATACATAACAGGAGTACAGCTGAACCAATAATCTTGTCTATAAGAGAAGGACAGGATTGGAGATTTCCTATATGGCAATACCTACAAGATGGTACTTTACCAGAATCCCGGAAAGAAGCACAAAGAATACAAAGAAAGGCTGAACACTATCAGATAATCGGGGAGGACCTGTATAAAAAGGGTTTCTTGATGCCCTTACTAAAATGCTTGGGATCGGGAGAAGCTGAAGCCATGCTGAAGGAAGTACATGAAGGGGATTGCGGGTCTCACATTGGGGCTCGGAATTTGGCCAAGAAAATAATAGGGGCTGGGTTTTATTGGCCTCGGTTATTCCAAGAAGCAGTGGAGTATGTTCAAAAGTGTTCCAGTTGCCAACACAATGCAACAATTCATAAGTTGCCGGCCTCCAGTTTTACAGGGATAATTGCTCCATGGCCTTTCGCAGAGTGGGGGATAGATCTCATGGGACCGTTTCCTAAGGTCGGTTCATGCCATTACCTTGTTGTGGCCATAGATTATTTCACAAAGTGGGTGGAAGCTGAGGCACTTACAAATATTACGGGGCGAACCGTAGCTCGATTTCTTTGGAGGCAAGTCATTTGTCGTTTCGGTGTGCCCAGATCGGTTATTTCGGACAATGGAACCCAGTTCGAATCTAAAGAGTTCACAGCCTTGTGTTCAAAACTTGGCATCACCCAACGTTTCGCGTCAGTAGCCCATCCTCCAGCAAATGGACAAGTAGAACTCACAAACCGAACTTTGTTGCACGGGCTGAAATCCAGACTAGAAGATAAAGGAAAAAATTGGGTAGAACAATTGCCCCATGTGCTTTGGTGCCACCGAACCACGCCTAAATCAGCCACAGGAAAAACCCCTTTCGAGTTGGCCTTCGGGGTCAATGCAGTCATCCCCCAGAAATACAAAGTGGAGCCCCACGAGTTATGCACTTTGAAAGAAATCAAAATCAGAAAAACTTGGAGCTCGGCCTGGATCTGATAGAAGAAGTTCGGGACTCGGCCTATGTACATCAACTAAATTACAAAAATTTAGTTCGGCAACACTATGATGCTCGGGTCAAACATCGAGCCTTTATACCAGGAGATTTAGTTTTGCGAAACCGATCTATCAGCAAACCACAAGAACAAGGCAAGTTATTTTCTAATTGGGAAGGGCCTTATAGGGTAATCGAAGCTCGACCTACCGGAAGTTATATTTTGGAAGACTTGCAAGGACGATTGATTCCACGAACTTGGAATGCAGCACACTTGAGAAAATATTATCAGTAAAGCAGTTCGAGTTAAAAAAGGAAAAATTTGAAGGAAATAACATTCTCATTCAATAATTCAGCTCGGTTACAAAAGGAAAGGGACCAGAATCAGAAAAAATTTTACAATGTACATTACTGCAACTGCATCTAGGCATGCTACCTACATTCCTCACACAGCTGGAAGGAAGGGCAAGCCCGATCTAAGAAAAAGGCCGGTCTCAAGAAGGAGGAGCTTGGGAAGAGGCTTCATCCGCTATTTCCTGGGGGTCGGCCACCGGATCCTCTTCGACCTTTTCTGGAATCGGAACACCGATGTCTCGGCATTCTTGCTTGATTTCCTCTACTAAGTCGTAAGGATCGCGTCCCTCTGGAAGCAAAGAACCCTGGGCTATGGAGTCTTCTGGAACACCTTCCGCCGACCTGGAACTTTTTAGTTCATCCCAGCACAGAGTGTACCCACACTGGATTAACTCAAAAAAGCGCCGGTTCATCAACTCCAGCAGGGTCCCTTCCTTAAAAAGTTTCAGCTCGGCCTGACGAGATGCTTCAACCTCTTCCGAACTGACCATCGCTGCAGCCTTCTTTGTAGCCTCTTCTACAACTTTTGTAGCCTCTTCTGCAGTCTTCTTGGCCTCTTCGGCAGCTTTCTCCAAGTCAGCTTTCTCCTTTGCCCAGTTGGATTTTTCTTTGAGCAAGGAGGCCTCGCTTTTCTTCAGGATATCCACGTCGGTCTCCAGTCCCTGGACCTTGGTCTCCAGCTGGCTCGACTTGGAAAGCAGACCTTGGTTTTGCTTCATCAGCCCGTTCTTTTCAACCTCAAGCTCCGAATACTTGCTTTTCTCGAGCCCCAGCTGAAACTCCAGATCTTCAACGGCTTCGGACGGTTTCTTCGACCTCTCCAGCTCGTAGCTTTGGGCTAAGATATCCAAAGCCGTTGCCCTTTTTGACGTAGCAGCATAATTATAGGCTATCTGCAAAAAATCCGAGCCAGGAGTGTCAGTCGAGGTAATTATTATTTTCAGACATTAATTAATTTTTGATGCTCACCCTCTTTATGTGTGAAGCAAGAAAGGCCTCCTGCTTCATCATCAGCTCCATATTTTGCCGGAGCTGATTGCCCACCTGTACCATCTCCTCAAAGGACCTTTCAGTTTCAGCCTCCAACTCTTGGTAAGGCCTTATGTCTCAGGTAGGGGTTCTGACAAGTGCACTTGACGTATGGGCCGAGCTAGAGAAATCGGCCTATCTTTCTTATCCTTCAGCAGCAGAACCCTTTCATTTGTTGACGGGTCTACGGGTCCCCAAAGATCATCAGGTTTCGGCAGCTCGGGATCACGTATGGGGCCCGTCAACAATTGTGGAGCTTTAGCAGCTTAGCTGCTTGGATTTCTTCCGGGTCGGTTGCTCCTTTTTGCGACCCGAGTTGTCAATGCCGAGCTGGGAGGGTCGGTCACCTCGACCTCTTCCGTGAGATCAATCTCAGCCAATCTTTTGGAAGATCCCGAAGTTGCAATAGGCTTGTTGGCTTTTTTCTTCCTTCCGAACCCACCGAGACTACCTGAAAATAAGCAACTTGCAGAAATCAAAATCACCGAGCTAGAAAAGATGAGGATACGATAAATAAAGAGTTCAAGGAACAGGTATTTACTTTCTTTTTCTACATTGGGGGATTGGCTCAGCCCGGCTGAAACAAGGAGATCCTCTGAAGGAAATTTAGCTGAATATTTAACCGAGCTAGTATAATTTTTTAGTGCCTTATAGTCTGATTGAACCCTGGGGTCGGACTTGTCTCGGGTTTGTTCAACTGGTAAAATAAATTGTGACCAACGTGAGGGTAGGTTTGCTTCCTCAGCCTTCACCATAAAAAATCTAGACCTCCATTGTTTATTGGTATCGGGGGAGTCGGTAATAATTATATGGCTATTCCTACGTTTCTGAAAGGTCACCCACCATTTACCATAAGGGTACTTACGGACCGTGTAAAATTGAAAAAACAGATCTACCGAAGGTTGGACCCTAGCCCCAAAACACACATACATGAACCCTATCAAAAACCTAAGGGCATTTGGTACTAGTTGGCTCAGCCCAATGTGAAGGAATTCACACATCTCGATCAACAGATCTACGGTCGGAAACCTCAGCCCAAAATTTATATGATACTCATAAACCCCGACCCAACCCTCGGAAACACTATTTATCCTCTCCTCAGGCTCGGGTAAACGAATCGGGACACAGGGATTTATATAATGAGCTAACCTAAGATTTTCTAAATCTTCCCTAGTCATTTCAGAAACTATGTCTTGAGGTTTAAACTCATGGGAGGCGGCCGAATCTACATGAAGCAGTACCAAAATCATACACAAACTTTTAGGTGAAATTCGCAAAAATAAATTGGAAAAATCAAGAAGGGAAAGAACACACTAACCTGAGCTAGGATTTTGACGAGACATTCCAGTACCGGAACTCTTTTCGGAGGCCATTACGAATAGACGAACGGGTAAAACGATGCGGTGACGGAATGACGGTGACAATGGAGCCACAACACGGACGAGATCAACGGATTGGGAAGATGACACCTTCGGATTCCGGCGAAGTACGAAGATTCCGGCGGTAGGCAGGGAAGTAAAAAATCTTTTTCTTTCTGTCTCTCTCGTTCTTTCAGGAAAGCAAATATCAAATGGTGCCAAATGTTTGTGGTTCTCACGGTTTTATAGAGGAGCCTCGAAGAAATTGAAGAGACGTGGGCAGACCAAAAGCTGTAGTCCTTAATGATGCTTCGAGAACATAAACGACCTCTGAAGTCGTATCGTTTGAGAAGGCGTGTTCTGACAAGTCCGCCTCTTCAAAATATCGACCTAGGGTAACGCAAAGGTACGTATTTATGATTACATTTATTTGTCCGAAAACTGTTCAAATTCTTTAGATCGAAATTACACTTATTACTATACAGTCGGAGGAGACTATTCTTTGTAGGTCGGATTTCATATTTCATGTTTTTATATGAAGTATAGGTCGGATAAATACTGGAAAATCGCCTTAGTCACATACGGCTTAGTAAAAATACGGTATGTTGCTTAGTTCGGAAAATTGGCTCGGATTAATCTAGAAAATCATATCCTTTATGCTAGGTCTTAGCTCGGAAAACCCAAAGAGTATTAAGTTTTAGATCGGTAAAACCTAATACTGGGGGGGCTTGTTGATGTGCATAAAATTAAAATCCCCATTGGGCCTAGCCCTATTAATTAAAAACTAAGAAACAGTAAAAGATAAAGAAGCCCAGATCCATGTTCAGGTCAGAAAGATCACACAAAATGAGTCTCTGTTACAAATTTAGGTCGGTCATATAATCTTATATTAGTCATGAAGAATTGAACAAGAAAACTCACTAAAGCTTAGGTCGGAATAAACTAATCTTAGATCGGTAGACCTTATAGCCCAGATCGGTATGATTATCCCAGGTCGGTAAAAGCTTAATGAAGTTAGATCGGTCAAATGTTAAAACTCATCCCTATTTAGGTCGGTAATTTATGTAAGATTAGATCGGTGAAGCCGACCTGAAATAAAGATAATAATATAAAATATCATGGTAGGGCCATTATTTTAATGTGTGCAGATCAATTATGACAAAGGGGCCAAAGTTAAAGCCAGTTTTCCCGGAAAAGCAAAAAGCATCATTGCAAAAGGAATAATTAGGAGCGTATGTCTCCATTATTCAACGGAACCATCAAGAGTAGCTTATAAATACTCAGGCACAAGCCTCATTCTGGTAAGTTCCAACAGGCAATTTCTGCAAATTCTCACTAGCATCTCTTAAGCTATTCTCTCATTTACAATTTCTTTGAACACTCTTGTTCTATATTGCTTATCTCTTTCATATTACTGACTTGATCGTCGGAGCCTATACAGGGGGGAAAGCCCCGCTCCTTTTCTGAATTAATCATCAATTGGTGAACGGAGCAGTGCAAAATCATCAAGCTTCATCATCTTGGCCGAGCTCAGCAACTCAGATCACTCCATCATTTTCAATTTTGTTCATTCCCTTCACAGCACAACTTCATACAACTTGGGCTATTACTGTCTTCAAGAGTTCATTGGGCCGCGAAGAAGCATCGTTCCCTCATTGTAATTTTTGCGTCACATCAATACTATATCAACTTACATAAAAATCAAAATTCAATTTAAACTAATATATTGATATTTATATATATATATATATATTTTATTTGTATTATTTAAAATTTTAATATAGTATATACTTATTTTATTTATATTATATAGTTAATATTTTAATTGAGCTTGTTCACGAACATTAACGATCTTTTAACACCTTGTTTGTGTTCGTGTTCGTTTATTATCGAGCCTAAAAATCATGTTCGTGAATGTTTTTATCGAGCCGAGCTCGAGTTTGTTTGTGAACGTTCGTGTTCGTTCTCAGCCTAAAGGCAATGGTAAAAAAGTATTAGACAAAATGCTTCAAATATTAAATTTAATTTTATACCCTTAATGTGAATTATAAAATATTTATTCCCATTTGAGGAATTTCAAATTGTGCAACGGCCTAAAAAATAATTTTCCCTATTTTGATCAATTGGATGGTAATGTTTGGGTTTTTTTTTTTTTTGATATTATGTTTGGGTTACATTTCATATACCAAGCCATTAAAACTTTTATATAGAAGTTATCTTTATTATTTTTTGTACCAAGTCATTAATGCTTCATAGAAAATTTTAATTTTAATTAGATATTAATTTTTTCAAATTATTGAAGGGATATTTCTAACACAAATCTAGCCAATGACTTTAGGGGTCATATATGTCAATTAAGATAACTTAATTATAATCACATAAAACTTTAAATGAATATTTCAAGGGCATTCTATTCTATTCGATTGTATTTTAGACAGCTAACTTTAGACAATTGGAATCCAGTTGGTGATCGAACGGTTGGAATCCAAAGGAACATGACTGTTGTCAAGGCAATGATTTTACCACACTATCACAATTACATGCGTTATTTAGTAATTGATTTTACCACACTATCACAATTACATGCGTTATTTAGTAATTGATTTTACCACACTATCACAATTACATGCGTTATTTAGTAATTGTGTAACTTGTGAGAAAAAGTCACTTTAACTCATATTTTCAAAAAATAGTACCCTTAACTTGGTCAAACAACTAATGCTAGGGGTTAGTCGGCTAATAAGCTCTGCTCTACTATGGAATTTGGTATTTTTAAGTGATTCATAATTTATCTAAACTTCAACGATATTTATAGTTCACTCACATTTTATATTCATATTCTTTAATATATTTGAAGGAAAAATGGTTTATTTTCACATAACTATCATTTTAAATATTTCAATACAAAAGATAAACAAAATTTTAATTTTAATTTTATTCTTATTTTATTTTCTTTAAAATTGATGCATCAATTACATTTTTCTTATCCTAAAGAAGTATAACATCTAATAATAATATTAACTGAGAGTAAATTAATTATTCAATCAAATCTTTTTCTTAATACATGTCTATTTCTCTCAAGAAGACTTATGACAATAGTGAAAGTATTAGTGGGAGTATTATTAAACACAAAAGGAAAAAGGTAAAAGTTCTCATTATATAAACTAAAATTTAACTTAATACATTACGGTAAATAGTAAATAGTACCTGGACCGAATTCGGTCAAATCAATAAGGATACAAAACTGAAAAGTGGGGAGTGTTAAATGCGGGAACTGCACAAGTGGGGAGCGATAGAAGAGTACTGAGACTAAAGGCTTTGTTCTTTTTGTGATTCAATTGGAGAATTCTTGTTTGTGGGAAAGAATAATTTTTTGGAGAGAAGTTTTTTGGGAGATTTTTGTAAAAAAGAGACGAAAAATGTAATGATTGTGTTATTTTTTAAATTTATGTGACTGGAGATTTAGAGGAAATTTTAAAATTTGAATTTAGATCTAAAGGAATACTAAATGGACCGAAGTATTCCAATCCCGAAGGTCCCGAGAGGGGGCCCACTTTTTTGTGTTCCATTTTTGCCCTTCGTAGTGGAATACACATAGGTACCACATCAGAATCGCGTGTAATCACGCAAGGCTGTTTTTCCTCATTCATCACCTTCTCCTTCTACACCTTTCCTCCTCCTCTCCTTCCGATTATGAGATTCCAACACAAATAGTCTCATTTCTCTCTCAATCCGATCTTCATATCTTTTCCCCTCTAGCGAGCACAACCCACCAACATTAAAGAGGATACATACAAGTACTCACACAAACAAAAAACAAAGGCCAGAGTAAGAAAATGTAGGAGTTTTTCAGATGAAAAAAGAAAACGAAGCAGAGCGCTCTAAATAAGAAAATCAAAGGAACCAATATGATTTAACAACTGCACAAAATTTAGATAAAACAAACTGGTAGTGGCGTGGCTGTGAGAATACCCAAAAAACTCAAAAGAGAAGAGGCCAGGTGCCAATTTCTAAATTATGAGAGGAGATTATGCAGATCTTCAAAATTGCCCCGAGTTAGGCTAGGATTCAAGAGCATTTTTATTATGATGGATTGCAAGGAGAAAGAAAGCATGGTGCTGGGATTACAAAGGTGGTTTTCCAAGGACCTTCCGTTGCACGTTCGATTAGCGACCTAGCAGCTGATTTGAGGCTGGGTTTGAAAAAAAAAAATTGGTGATGGGATGTATACTAAAAGAATAGGATTTGTAAAAAAAATGAGTGTGGGTTGGGCCCTAAAGATATCTCAAATAGAACTGAAAGGAAGGCAAGGTAGCTATTGGGATAGAACTTGGAAGATGGAGATGAAGGATTGAAGACGATGAGTTTGGTTTGTGTGCAGGAAAATAAAAGAAAAAGAAATATTAAATTATACCTAAGCATTGTGTAGTAGTCTCCTTGGACAAGGATTAAAATTGTGATATATTGAATGTGCTGCCCTTTTTCTTTTTTTTTTAATTTTATAATTGTAGATTTATAATAATTTCTAAATAACACAATATGAAATATTATTATATAATTTTTATTGTAATAATACATAATAGCTATAAAATTAATATAATAGTATGATATATTATCACAGTTTTTATTATAAAACAATACAAATTATAGAGTACCCATAAAATTATTACACTAGTATGAAATATGTTTCGTCCAGTCATTAATAACTTGATTATTTTTAGCCTATAAAATTATTTATGAACAAAATACCCTACTAATTTTCTCTTTTAGTGAAGTAACATTTGTTTTCTCTAAAAGTTGTAATTTCATATTAAACTACTAATTTCTAACCCATGTTCGAACACTTTGTCGACAATTTTTCAAATATTTTTCCTGAACTTTTAAGTTTTCATTCTTTTTAGGGTCGATTGTTGTTTTTTTCCCCTCTAAGACATGTGTGTTCATATTAAAATATAATTCCTCACAATTAATTAATAATATAGTAAAAAATATTGAAAATATTAATTATTTTATTTTATTTTCAGATATTAATCGAAATAATTCTATCAATATTTGCTCCAAACATGCGCATTTACCTTTTATAATTAAATTGAAATGATTATTAGTAGTTTATAACTCAATTTGTATATGTTTCATTTGCATACTTCCATTTGCATATTTCTAAGGCAAGGCTCAATATGTCCCCCTTAGAATGTTGTGGCATTTTGCCTTCATCTTAATAAAGGGTCCCCAAGCCCCCCAATCGGCTGTTCACCAAATAAAAAAATTAAAAAAAACTCAATTTGTATACATATGTCATTTATAATCAAATTTTAAATTACTTATACAATTTTAAGCTACTTTCCGATTTTACGATCCGATTCTAGGTCTAAAACGATTCCAGCCCATAATATGAGTTTAACAACATTGGCGTGAATGGATAGACTAATTGCATTTCGTTAATATTTTTGTGAAACACCTGAATTCACAAAAGCATACTTTTATGGGGAATTCACCGAAGCACTAGATGAACTCTTTCCAGCACCAGAAAATTTGTAGTGTAATAAAAACCTTAAGTTTTAAAAGGGAAGAAATATATGTAAAATTTCAAATGTTTACAATTTCAAATGAGAATGCTTAGTCTAGTGGTAATTCAAGTTGGGCAAATTTCTTCAAGTGCACTAGGGTTCAAATCCCTAAATAGTTTTATTTTTTCCTACTCTATTAAGTCTCCAAGTCCCACTTTCTTTTTTCCCTTACTCTATCAAGTCTCCTAGTCCCCGTTCGGTTGGAGAGAGAGTTGGGGGTGAGAAAACTATTTTATAAAGGAAGAGGGTATTCGGTTCATAAATAATTTTATAGGCTGAAAGGCGCAAATTGGGCTAGTAATTTTTTTTGCCCAACCTCTCCAAATTGCAGCCCATAATAATTTTTTTGACTCGGCTTTGACTTGTAGACTCGCACGAGTCTAGTGATTTCAGCCGATTCTAACAATCTTAGCCGAGTCCAGTTTGAAAGACAATCTCAACCTAGTTGGTATCGATTTTGTCCACCCGACTTGTAGATTCGGACGAGTTTGTGAGTCTAGTTATGAGTTTAATAACAATGATTCACGCACTCTAAAATGCTAAGACGAGATGTTTGGCAAAAGGGAGGAGGAAGAGAAGTGAAGCATAAAGGGCTATATTTCGTTATATTATGAATAAATAATTTTTTTTTTGTGAAACTTAAATAAATAAACTTGATACTATATAGCCAAGCAGAAAATATGATATTACAGATAGAGAAATCAAAACAATAAATTAAATAATTGAAATCGAAATTAACAACACAATCAATCAAAAAAATACTCCTCCATTGATTAAAATGTGCTATCACATAGAAAGAAATTGAAACAATAAAAAAAGAAAAAGAAGTTTAAACTAAAATGAACAAACAAAATGAATAAAAAAAAAAGCAATCCAAAATGAACAAACAAAATGAATCAAAAAAGCAATCATGCATTGATAAAATATGGTATTACGCGAGAAAGTAATAAAAAAAAATAAATTAACTAATTGAAATCGAGATTAAAAACAAAATCAAATAAAAAAAACACCCCTCCATCAATTAAAATATGACTGTTATTGTATTTACCATAAATATTTATGTATTCCACGTAAATATACACATATTATGGAAACTAAAAGGTAATTAAATAAATCTACATTATTTTTTTTTATTAATAATTATCTAGGTGGCATTCCACCTTGAAACTATACTCAAGGGTAATAAGGGAAATCATAATATAAGGGCCCACCAATATTCTATTATGTGCACAATAATTTGCACATAATATGTGCACAATAATTTGCACACACCGTCCATCATTTTAATACGCATATTGTGGCCATTTAAACTTTTTTAAACCTACCAAATAAAATTGTTGGAACTAAAAGTCATAGATTTAATAGAACAATTAATATAACTATTATAATATATCATTAATTTAGCTATTATAATATATCATTATTTCAATTTTTTATGATATATTATAATTAGGGGTGTCAAACGGGCGGGTTGGGTGGGTATTGGGCGGGTATTAAATGGGTGTTAAGTTAATGGGTAGTGGGTACCCATTATCCACTCAATTAATGGTTTTAACTCAAATGGGTAATGGGTAGATATGGGTACCCATGGGTACCCATAATACCCATTATACAAAAATGTAAGGCTTATTTAATAGTTTATTAATAAAAAAAATTTTATTTTTAATTTCATTTTAATTTTTTTTAAAGTGAATTTTAATTCTTTGAATATATTCTAAAATTTGAAATATTAAATTTTATATACTTTTATATTTAATTGTATGTAATTTTTTTGTCGAAACACAATTTTTAATTTTTTTATATTTATATAAACTCGTGCATGCCCCGACACCGAAACTGGGCCCAAGGCCCGAAATTGGGCCCGGGCCAAAACTGGACCCAAGGCCCAAAACTGATCCCGAGGCCCAAAACTGGGCCCGGACTGAAATTGGGCCCGCCCCGAAATCGGTCAAAAACTGGGCCCGGCCGGAACCCAAACCCGGCCCTAAACACGAACGAATTTTGAATTAGTATTATAAGTAGGTAATTTAAAAATATTATAAAAAAATAAATGGAAAAAAAAGGTAAAGTAATTGTAGGACACGAAAAATAAAGAAAAAGAAAAAATAAGTTTGAAGAAAAAAATAAAATAAGCACACTAAAGTATGTGAGTTGTTGGTTTTTTTTTTTTTTTTTTTTTTATACTTTTAAGGGTAATTGTGGATGTGTATTTTTGATACCCATGATGGGCGGGTTTTAGGGTACCCAATAGGCTACCCTAAATCCGCCCATTACATATTTAGCCCAAGCCCACCCAACCCATTATTTTTAAAGTGGGTTTTATTGGGTTAATACCCAATGGGTTTGGGCGGTTTTGGGTTAGTGTGTTTTTTTGCCACTCCTAATTATAATATCATTATTTCAATTTTTTTTTATCATTGTGGCTATTATAATATATCATTATTTCTGCTTTTGTCTTTTTCTTCTCCCTGGCTCTCCTCACCTCATCCTCATCATAAGAACGGAGGCGATATCCCTCGCCCGCAGGGCCCACACCGCCCAGCCCCATGAGTCTCGTGTGAGGGGTAAATCAGGGTGACTCAGCGATAACATTGGCAGGAGGACCAGTGCCTGGTGCCCACAAGGATCCACCCCCCACATTGGGGGGATGAAAATCCCACACTGCGGCTGCCAGGGCTCGATCCTGCGTCATTGGCTGCAATCTGCTAGTGGTGGATCGAATAAATTTTTATTTGTTTTCTGTTTCTGAATTAAATATTTAGGGAAAAGTATGAATGTCAAGCACGAGAGAAATCAAAGATAATTTTTTTGGGTTAAAGTTTGCATAACTGACAATCTGAACTTTAGATTTGATTAGATCTGGTTAAAATGTTTTTTTTGGTTTAGCTTGTTTTGAGGCTATGCATGATTTGCGGGGCGAAATAAATTGTGGGATGGGGTTGTAATCATTGATATCAGGTGGCGGTGGTGGTAGAGGCAGAAATTGTGAGTGTGTTGTAATGGATGCAACCTCTTCTCTAACAATCAGAGACAGAGACAGGATCAGGTTAAAAAAGCTCTAGAAAATACTCTTGTTGGGAAGAAGGCTGAGTTTGAGAAATGGGACAAATAAATGAAGAGAAGAGGCTGGCAGTGGAAGTGGTGATTCTGGTGGAGGAGGCCCTCTTCTCTCCCTTGTTTTTTTAGTTGTTTGTTGTTTTTTTTTTTCCAAAATTTTACCAAGATTTCTATTAGTAATATAATGCTATTTTCTTTTCTTATATTCAGTTTCAATGTAACAAGAACACAAGTACAATTCTAACTAATCTTCCTATTTTGATGGGAAAAAAAAATTGTTACAGGATAAGTATTAAAATGATACAAAGTAAAGTAAAAAATAAGGCATCACACTGGAGGAGAGAGTAGAGAATAAATTAGGAGAATAAAAAGGAAGGAATATCAAAAAGGATAAAGATTGTTTTTTATTCCAATTAATAAAATATATTAGATTTATCTTGAATTACAATTTATTAATGATTCATTTAAAATAGACATTTGATACAACGAGGGTATTAAAACGATACATTGTAAAAAAAAAAAATGATACAACGTGCGTCTTAAAATGATACATTTAAATTCAAAGTTTTCTAAAAATACAGTAATTGTAAAAAAGAAGATCAATCATACGCATTTTTTAAAAAAATTTTAAAAATTCAAAAAGTAAATTAAAAAGAAAACTCAAGATATGTAGGAAGATGAAATTAGGAAGACATAGTATAATAAGTGGAAAAAGGAAACTTAATCATTCTAAGTTTTTTGTTTATAAATAAAAAAAAATCAAAACAGTAAAACAAGTTTAAGGCAAAAAAAATAAACTCAAGATATGCATATATATAAAATTAAAAATAATATCTATTGAAAATTCTTAATTTTAATATATATTGAAAACAGTAAAAAAAGTTTAAGAAAATAAGATAGGGTGAAATACAATTTCCCCCCTGTGATTTCATGATATTGACAGTTTCCCCCTTATGCTTTAAAAAATGACAATTTCCCCCTCATGGTTTTGGACTGAAATGTCCAAGTAACGGAAAACAACAGCAGTAACGGAGTTTAATAAAAAGACTAAAATAACCCTCCTAGGTCAAAAAAGAATGACCATCGATATCGATCGAGAAAGCCCAAAACACAGCAATGGAGTCTCCGGTTTGAAGCGAAAACCCTAAGATTCAAACAGAGAAGAAGTCACCAACAACAAAAAAATTTGGCTGGTGAAGCTGAAGTAACAGAGAAGAAGTCTCTGTTTGGCCCTGTTCTCGGCTGCATCCCTTTTCGGAAGGAGACGTGAAAATTTAGGTGAAACTATGGCAGCTGAAAAGTTAAGGGGTACTGGGGGAGAAAACTTGGGCTGTGAATCTAAAGTACAACACATCAAAATGCCGCGATGGAACGAATTGAGAGGATAAATTGGTGAGTATTTCATTACCGGAAACATTTTTATTTTATTTTTAAGTTGTGGTGGATATTTCATGGGGAAAAGTATTCAATCTGAGTACAAGTACCACTGGTTCACATCAGCGTTCACAAGCATAGTTGCAGCTGGAATTGATTGAGAAGCCATGAATCTTCTGGACCAAAACTATGATTTGGCTTCATATTTTCTGTCTAAAAATTGCTGCACTTTAGTTCCTATTTTTTGGCTGGTTGGAAGACATGAGTTTCTAATTTGACATGTCTGTTCTGGCAACATGAAACTGTTTTAACATTTTGGAATTTTGCTCTGTTCTGTAAATGCTGGAACAGAGTGATGAATTTGGGCGATATTGCTCTGTTTGTTGGTGGGAGTTCTTCCTTAGCTCTGTTGGCCTCTGAATTTCCGGGATGCAAAGGGAATAGGATTTACTTCACAGATGATGATTGCGAGCTGGATTATGAAGGTCTTCCTGGAGATCATGATCTGGGGATTTTTAGCTTGGACGATGGAAGTATAGAGCGACTGCCTTGTTATCCTCGCGATTCGCTTTCTCATCCTGTCTGGATTACCCCCAATCCTTGCTAGTCAAGCTTGTATTAGACTGAATCTTTTACTCTACTTGTATGATATCAATGTCTGAAAGGGTAAGAAATATGCATATTGTGTATAAGTGTGTTCATCTATGGTGGTTTAAAACCTAAATTATGAGTTTTCCATCTTGCTTTTGCTTCTGCTAATTCGATATTGGATCAGTTTGCTGGTAATCCCAGGGAAAAAGATTCATCATTTGGCCCTTTTTGTCAAATATAACTTCATATTATAGCTTATAAGAGCACTGCAACATTCATAAGAATTTGTACATGATTGATTACTCTATATACAGGAGATTCTTTTTGTATCTTTTTGGTGTCTGAGTTCTTCCTTCTCTAGATAAGCATTAAGCAATGCATCTCATAGAATAGAGATGCAGTGCAGAGTCAAAAGGTGATGAAGATGATGCATTGGGTTGATAAGCTCTGGGGTGATCCAAAGTCTATGATGGTGATTGGGCTATTGTCCATCTCCTCATCTTCATCGTACACAAACTCAGGTATCTCCACTTCCTTCCTCCTCACGTTATCCCACAACAAGTCCAGCCTGTTCACATACTTCACCTTCCTGTATAATCTGAAAACATCAACACTGGAATTAGTACTTGTTGATGATAAAATCTGAAAAGTTTTTAAATGAATTTAGGTACCCTCCGGTGAAGATGAGGCGACCAAAAGTGCCCATAAAAAGTCTGGACTGAAGGCCAGGATGAAGGAAGTAAATAGTGTGCAAATTCTCTCTGACTCTGGCCAGAATGGCATCGTAGATTGACCGGAGAGCTGATATCCCCGGACAGTTTTCACTCCGTCGCGTCCTCTCTTTCCCCTGCTCTCTGTCGCTCGCTTGCTTTTGTGATTCTGCTGGGGTCAATAAATATGGATTCACTTGGGGTTAATTTTGGAACAAAAATAATGACATCATCACTTGGTCTCCTCCCACACTCGTTTTTGGCGCGTCCTCCATACGCACCGTTACTGCTGTTGTTTTCCGTTACTTGGACATTTCAGTCCAAAACCATGAGGGGGAAACTGTCATTTTTTAAAACATAGGGGGGAAACTGTCAATATCATAAAACCACAGGGGGGAAACTGTATTTCACCCAATAAGATATGCATATATAAAATGTTACCAAGATTTCTATTAGTAATATAATGCTATTTTCTTTTCTTATATTCTGTTTCAATGTAACAAGAACACAAGTACAATTCTAACTCGTCTTCCCATTTTGATGGGAAAAAAATAATTGTTACAGGATAAGTATTAAAATGATACAAAGTAAAGTAAAAAATAATACATCACACTGGAGGAGAGAGTAGAGAATAAATTAGGAGAATAAAAAGGAAGGAATATCAGAAAGGATAAAGATTATTTTTTATTCCAATTAATAAAATAGATTAGATTTATCTTGAATTACAATTTATTAATGATTCATTTAAAGTAGACATTTGATACAACGAGGGTATTAAAACGATACATTGTAAAAAAGTATTTGATACAACGTGCGCCTTAAAATGATATATTTAAATTCAAAATTTTCTAAAAATACAGTAAGTGTAAAAAAGAAGATTAATCATCCTCATTTTTTAAAAAAATAAAAAAATAAATGAAAAAGTAAATTAAAAAAAGTGGAAAAAGGAAAATTAATCATTTTAAGTTTTTTTTTCTAAATAAAAAGAAATCAAAACAGTAAAACAAGTTTAAGAAAAAAAAAACAAAACTCAAGATATGCGTACATAAAATTGAAAATAATATCTATTGAAAATTCTTAAGTTTAATATCTATTGAAAACAGTAAAACAAGTTTAAGAAAATAAGATATGCATATATAAAATTTTACCAAGATTTATATCAGTAATATAATGCTATTTTCTTTTCTTATATTCAGTTTCAATGTAAAAAGAACACAAGTACAATTCTATCTCATTCTAACTCATCTTCCTATTTTGATGGGAAAAGAATATTTGTTACATGATAAGTATTAAAATGATACAAAGTAAATTAAAAAATAATACATCACATTGGAGGAGAGAGTAGAGAATAAATTAGGAGAATAAAAAGGAAGGAATATCAGAAAGGATAAAGCTTGTTTTTTATTCCATTTAATAAAATAGATTAGATTTATCTTGAATTACAATTTAAATCTCTTTTTATCCTAATATAATATATAAAATTAAATTCAAAATTCCTTAAACCACTAATTGAATTTTTTTAATTGTAAATTTACATATAAATTCCTAATCTAAATTTAGAATCCGTAATTTCTTAATTACAACTCATTAAATCCCTATTTGAATTTGTTTCTATTATAGATTCATGTTCAAAATTTCTAAAAAAAAAAAATTAAAAATACGTAATTTCTTCAAATTCAATTACTAAAATAATTCATTTCCTTTCGAATTAAAAAATAATAAATAATTTAATAACCATAAATCGCATTTACTCAAACACCAAAATTAATTTAATAATATATAAAGGCAAACATACAATTAACAAAATTTAACCAGTAAATAAAGACTAATGTCTATATTAAATGGATATTAGTTAAGAGAATTAATAAACTAACCAATTTATGTTAAGAGAATTAATACCCTAACCAATTTATATACATTATAGAAAACATTTGATATAACATGCATGTTAAAATGATTCATTTAAAGTAGACATTGTAAAAAAAAAATATTTGATACAACGTGTCTTAAAAAGATACATTTAAATTCAAAGTTTTCTAAAAATAAAATTAGTGTAAAAAAGAAGATTAATCATCCTCATTTTAAAAAAAAATTTTAAAAATCAAAAAGTAAATTTAAAAAAAAAATAAAGATATGTAGGAAGATGAAATTAGGAAGACATAGTATAGTAAGTGGAAAAAGGGAAATTAATCATTCTAAGTTATTTTTTTTATAAATAAAAAGAAATCAAAACAGTAAAACAAGTTTAAGAACAAAAAACTCAAGATATGCATATATAAAATTGAAAATAATATCTATTGAAAATTCATAATTTTAATTGTCTTGTAAAATATTTTTGATAGTGCTTTTGAAAAGTATCATTGTTAATGGAACTTAGCATAAAACATATGAACATTTTTTATTTTTAAAATGTGTAATTCATTTTATAAAGTAACACTTATACTTGTGAACTTAAAAATTTTACTAATGATAATTATATTTATACTTTAAAAATGAATTTATTGTATCAAATATTTGCTTTGAATATATCATTTTAATATGAACATTGTACCAAATATTTACTTTAAATGTATCATTTTATACGCATGTTGTGGCCATTTAAATTTGTTGGGATCCACCAAATAATATTGTTGAAACTACAAATCTTATGTGTAGTACAACAATTAGTAACATTTTTTTATTTATATAAATATATATACAAATTTCTCACTTTATGTGTGTTCATACTCTTGATAGTATAAACAATGTCTTCCTAAGTTTATCTTCCTACACACACCCTATCTAACATTTTCTCATTCATATATTAATAGGTGTGTTGTAACTATTATATTTTATATTTTTCCTATAAAGTAAATCCATACTATACTTTATAGGATAAATTATTTACTTTTAAAGTATAAATGTAACTATCAAAACTTAAACTTTTGAACTCACTAGTATAACTGTTACTTGATCAAATAAATTATACATTTAAAAAATGTAGGTTTAATTATCTTATGCTAAGTTTACAAGCCATACTTTTCAATATTACTAATAATGATAAAAAAAAAAAAACTTTGATGTTTTACCATATAAATAGAAATATGCATTTTTTATAGATTTTATTTTCTATTTTATATATATCTTGAGTTTGTTTATAATTTTTTTTATTGTTTTGATTTATTTTTATTTTCTAAAAAACTTTTGAAAGATTAATTTTTATTATTTCAATTTTTTGTATGTTTAGAAAATTTTGAATATGCACGTGGTATCAAATGTTTACTTTGAATGTATCGTTTTGAATCAAATGTTCAATTTAAATGTATCATTTTAATAGGCACGTCGTTATATCAAATGTTTACTTTAAATGTAACATTCTAATATGCACATTGTAATAATTATATTTTGAAGTAAGAAATTACAATGTAATTCTTCATATACTGTATTAAAATTTTTCATGTATTGTATTAAAGTAGTTCAACCTTTATATAATATTGGTCTTCTTCTTTTTCTTTTTTTGTTGAAGAAATTTGCGTACAAGTTAGACAATTCACCATTATTCTTCATATTCTCATACAACTCAAACTCATATTTCTTAAGTCTTTTTTTGAAGAACACATTTATCAAAACAGTGTAAATATACTTATTAGTTTCCTAACAACACTTTAGTTTTAGCAATATCACCATAGAGAAGCAGATAAGAAAGGAAGAGAAGAAGAAGCATAGAAGAAATAAAGAGAAGGACAAGCAGAGAAGAAGACCCATGAAGATAGAAAGTGAAGAAGGAAGCAACCAGGCAAAAGATGAGAGAGGAGAGATGATAAATGAGAAAGTAATGTGGGAGAAAAAAGAGGAGGAGAGAGGAAAGATACTTATCTTACAAGGGAATTTTTGTATTTTGGATCGAGGCTCTGACGTGGAATTTCACTCACGCGCCTCGGTCTCTCTTGATCCCCTACTTCCCTGGTCCATTTAAAGCTTCATTTTGTAAAAATAATATTGTTTATTTATATTGAATTTGTGGAGGAAAAAGTAATGATTTCCCAAAAATAGAATGAAAAAGAATAGAGAGAGTAATACTTAACAAATAGGGTAGATCATAATTATTTCCCTCGAGATTTGTGAAAACTACAAAAACCTATATGTGATTTCATAAAAGTGGTTCGACAACTGATAGTTTCGCTATTAAAAATTGGATAAGGCAATATTTCCTAAAAGGAAAGTCGTGCGTATTAAACCATTTGACATATTGAATAAAGTTTTTGCCAAAATTTGAACGTCCATGGGGTGTTGGTAGTTTCATGAAACTACAGGGGTTTTGGTAATTTCTACAAACCTCAGGGGAGGTAAATGTAATTTACCCTAACAAATTAAGTAGCGTTTTCATAAAAAAGAAACTAAAAAATATAAATAAGTAAAGTAGCATCTTTTTCCTTTTCCTTTTCCCTTCCATAACCGGAAAACAACAACACAGCCTACGCCAGTAGCACCGATTCTTAGAATCAGCAAATACAAAGCACAAAAAAGCCTTCTCTCCTTTTCTATCGCACCCGTATAGTGATTCTAGGAAGAAAAGTGGGTGTTTGAGGAATTCAACTTAAGGTATATCTTCTTTTTCTTTATTTGAGGAGTGGAGAATCTACTCAATCCAGCATATAATCCTGTAAGACCGATTTTTGAGGGAAAGTTTTATCTTTTTGGTGATTTTTTATCGGAGAAATCGTCTGCCTAAACCCAAGGAAACTATCCCATCGAAATCCCTGTAGGGTGGAATAAAACTCAGTTTCACTTTGCCGGAATTTGCTGTCTTCTGATCCTTCCCATTCATGCTTGTGACAATCTTGTCAAAAAGCCCAACAAAACGAAATGCTGATTCTTTAAATTTGCTTTTTGGATGGGAGTTTTGTGATTCGTTGTATCGTTTTTTGTACTCAAAGGTGGGATTTGTAATATTTTGGGATTGCATTGCTGTTTTTACTGGTGGGTTATGAAACAAAACTCCGAACAGAATATTCCAGTCTGAGTTTTCAGCATTTTGCTCTAATTATTTAAAATTTTTGTTTTTAGGTTGGGTTGGCTGTACCGTGACGAGATCTTCTGAACTTTTGTATCGAGCGAAGCTTACACGTGTCGTTAAAACTTGTTCAGACTCAGTTTTAAAGTTCGAATCTTTTTTTTTTTACCGTTCTCAGTTGTCAATTCTCTCTCTTACAGATTCGTACCCAGAAGGAGAGTTCAGTTGTTTTTGTTACGGGAAAAATGAAGGGTCAGCAGAATATTTTGCGTCTGATTTCTGCGAGGAATCTGTTGGCAATATCTTTCGCCTTGAACATTGCTTTGCTTTCGAGGGTGCCCTTCATGGGGTACAAAAAGGTTGAAGAATTATACTGTTTTGGAAACAAAGAAACTCCTGTGGAGAAGAGAGATGCAAGGTTGACGACAGCGACGTCGGGCTCTTCTTCACCGCCCGTTGTAGCAACTCATGTGGACGATGGCGGTATCATCAATCTTGATCAGTAAGTGTTACGATTACTTTTTTTACCTTTCATGAAATCCAAATGTTTTCACTTGTATTTTCTTTGCAACTTTCTGTACTGATTCAGTGTCACTCCATAGACTGAATGTTGATTTGGGTTTATTTTTTTTGGCGGTTGCGGGGAGGGAGGGAGGGGAGTGGGGGGTGGGGTTGGATTAGGATTTGGATTTGGGGAAAGGTAAAAGAAGGAATTTTGTTTTGACAGAGACCCCAGGTTAATGTGTGTGCCTTTTTAGTTTGGTCGGTCAATGATTCAATGTGCTTGACTGGTCTTTCTTCAGTTTTACTATTCATTTCTCTTTTGTTTTTTTAAATTAAAAAAAATTCTTTTTTTTTTTAATACTTTTCCTTCTCTACTGGACTAAAAAGGGGAATGAATTAGGATTAGAATAATTTTTGATGGTCAGTGGAATTGAATCAATTGATAAACAATTATGAGCATCTTCCGATTTGCTTTTTCTGTGATATCTCCTTTATTTACCCTATTCTGCTCAGATGGTGATTTCTTTCCCTTGCTTCTAAGGGAATATAAAGATCCCGCACTTATGTTTTGTGATTTTTCTTTTCGATTGAAGTTCTTTTAGCCAAAATTTTATTTCTGCGGCTCTCTTCTTCTTAATCTCTATCTCTCTCTCCTTCCTTTTTGTTTAACTGGTTTTGACTTCTCCTCTTTTTAATCATGAAATTCCAAGGAATCAAGAATCTTTCATAACTTTTTATTGACTCTAGTTCTAATCAGTAGTGATATTTTGGTGGGATTGATTCCCCTAGCGTGCGGTGAGTGCCTGAGTCAGTGGCTCACGTTTTGTCAGTTTCGAGAGACAAAGACAAGTCTTTGATGGCCGTGAAACGTGATTTTCAATGGTGCATGTTCTGCTTGAGTGTAGGAAGGAAGGCTTGCCTCTCTTTATACAGTTTTTTTTGTTTTTTTGGTTTCCTCCCTCCTCATGTTTTGTAGTGTTTCATTCCGTATTGACCAACCTCATCATTTTCTTCTTAGTGTAAAATTGTTACTAATAATAGTCTTTGTGAATTTGATTCCATTGCTTTACCACCATGTCAAGCCTAAGTCACTTTTTCAACTACATACAATTTTGAGATAGATGCATTGCTTGTGGGGTCTGCCTCTTTTCCACCCTCCCCTTGAGAGCATATGAAAGATTGAATTTTTGGTCCCTTACATGATTGTAAACAGCACTTTTTAAGAATCCCTTTACACCACAGCACAATCTAAAATGTTTTTTGGGTTATGTTCTTTGCATTTCAGTATGCTTTTAGATCCACGTTAGTCCCTGCCTAATCAAGGTCCAATCTTTGAGCATGGTCGTGTTAGGCTTGCTGAAGATGGACCACCTTTAAGGTCCTTAGAACTTAATTATGGAGAATGAAATTTTGACCTGATGCTTACCATTCATCCTTCAATCATTTTGATCCTTTGATGGTTCTTGGACCCACTAGTGAAAACTTCCATACCTACTCTCCATTCCCTATTTAATCTTCCATTGCTTAGGACCACTTGGAATAATATTTATCTTCTGCTTATTGCTTTAGTCCTTCTCCATTTCCTGTTTGTGCGCTTCTCGTGTGCTTCTTGTATGCTTGTTGTGTGCTTGTTGTGTGCTTGCTGTATGCTTGTTGTGTGCTTGTTTTGTGCAAAAACTAAATCATGTATGTGCACTTCCTTTATATGGTATTTATGCACATGATTGTATGATAGAATGATACTTAAATTTGCTTACTATTTAATGTGTCCATTAACATGGGTTCTATAAATGGTGGACCATATCATGTCTGGTTCTACCAAGGACAGACCGGGGAACAAGGATACCATTTCATTTGAATATTCTGAATTCATGTGTTGATATCATTATATATTAAGTTAATGACATTGGTTTACAAATATGTTGCAGTGGCGATCCGACAATGTACGAGCAGTATTGGAGACAGACGGGAGACAGTACCACTACTGTCATTCAGGGGTGGCAACTGCTCAGTTATTTCTCTGATGTCAGAAACATTTGCTGGTTTCTGGAGAAGGAGTTTGCCAGCGCCATCGTGAAGTTGCACAAGCTGGTTGGCAATGCTGTGACTGAAGGGCGTCATATCGTGGTCGGGACAGGTTCTTCGCAGCTCTATCAGGCTGCATTATATGCCCTATGTCCAGACAATGCTTCAGAGCCCATGAGTGTGGTGTCAGCTGCCCCATTTTACTCGGTGAGTTGCACCTAAAATATATGATTTACTTTTTCATGAACCTTGCATAAAATATTGTTACTGTCATTCTTGTTAAAGGTTCTATTGTGTGGTAACAAGTTAAATCTTCTTAACCATTGTGGTATCTAATAATGCTATTCTATTTCAGTAGTTCTGTATTAGATAATTTTCCATTCTTGTCAGTGTTTCTGTTTCACGTTGCTATTGATCACATCCATTATACCTAAAGGATTTTACCTTTTATTGAAAAATTACGGAATTAATAAGCTTGCATCATCTTCATCCTTGTGGTTAGGCCATTTTTTCTTTTCTGGTTTTCCAATTTGGTGCCTGTTCCTATAACTGTGAAGTGGAAAGCTTAGTTGCTGGGGATTAATCTCAAAACCTATGTGTTTATAAATGGCCATTCTGCTATAGGTCCTTTGCAAGGATTTTGTTTGTTGAAATTCCTTCAAAATGTACGTGGCTTGTGCATTCTTCATGCCTTGTGCCCTACTCCCTCTGTCCCACTAAAAAATTCATGTTTCTATTCTAGTACTGAACAGTATTAGAAACATGACTTTGTGTGACAGAGGGAGTATAATTTTCACTCTTTCTGCCACATGCTTAGTTCTCTATTGTTTCCATACTTTTTCTGCTACATGCTTTGTTCTCTATTGTTCCCATTTTAACTCTGATATTTCATGGAATTGCAGTCCTACCCATTGATGACAGATTTTCTGAAGTCTGGGCTCTACAAGTGGGATGGCGATGCTTACAAGTTCAGCAAAGATAAGCCGTATATTGAGCTTGTGACATCTCCCAACAATCCTGATGGAGCATCTAGAGAAGCTGTGGTCGTCAACAGCAACAAAGGAATCCTGGTCCATGATTTGGCTTACTACTGGCCACAATACACTCCTATTTCTGCCCCTGCAGACTATGACATAATGCTGTTTACCGTCTCTAAAAGCACAGGTCATGCTGGAACACGACTCGGGTAAATTGCTTTTCACTATATACATTTTCTACCTGCTGTTGCCATTACTGTGAAGGCTCCTGATCAAAACATTATTTTTACTCACCTGCAAATACTTTCTGATTACATAATGTGTTGGATTAATTAGCTTGTTATGCTGCTGGTGGATGTAGGATAGAAGCTCATATATGTTTAGGCCTTTAGGTTGATCACATTCTAACATTTTTTTCCTTTTGAAATATCAGGTGGGCTCTGGTTAAGGATCCAGCAATTGCTAGAAAAATGACTAAGTATATTGAGGTAAGCACCATTGGTGTGTCCAAGGACTCGCAGGTTCGTGCAGCTAAGATACTAAATCATGTAGCTGAGACCCTCGAACGTGGGACTGAATCTGAAGGAAGTGAGAACTTCTTTGAGTTCGCTCGTGGTATCATGAGGAAGAGGTGGACACAACTCAGAGCTGCAGTTGACAAAACTAAGCTTTTCGGCCTGCCAAGCCCTTCATCTGGGCCGTGCAGCTTCAGTGGTGTTAGATTCGAGCCGCAACCAGGTAAAACATTAAGGCAACAAAGTTAGCCAACTTGGGATTCTCTATTCCTGTCTGATATTCCATCCTTATTCTGCTCTAACTTCTAACAGAGTTATTTTTCCTTCCAGCATTTGCATGGCTGAAGTGTGAGGCGGAGATCGAGGACTGCGAGAAGTTTCTTCGCAGCCACAAGATTATTACAAGAGGGGGTATGTATTTCGGTGTTGGCCCTGAGTATGTGAGGGTCAACATAATGGGGCATGATACGGTGTTCAATCACTTCACAGAGAGGTTGTCTGTGATGAACCTTTGAGTACAAAAACTGATGAATAATGACTGGGGGGAAGGGAATAGAAATGGTTTAGAAATATAAGTTCTTAGTAAAGAACGAAAAAGTTAGTAGGCTTCTACGTATTTCACATAAACCTTATTAGAAGGATTTTGTGAGTTGTTTGCAAGCTTTTGAAAGGTACATTACAGAAATTATAAAATGCTTGCAGAGAGGTATAAATGGCTCCTTAGTTATGGTCTTTTGCGTGCTAATTGCTCATTTACTGCACTCTAACCCAAGAAATCAATGCTAAAGCAGAGTAAGAAAAGCAGTAATGGGATGATGAAATAGACACGCACGGGTAAGTCTTAAATTCTGGGAATTGAATTTTGTTAATATTTTTTTTTTCTAAAAGAAGGCATTTCATTGGTTCCCGAAAACTGGGCAAAAATACAAGTAATGGAGGGTGTAGGGTCTGTTCTTTTTTAACGTTTTAAAAACGGTTTTGAAAACAAGTTTTGGAAAATAGTTTTATAATGTAAAAAGTGTATTGAAAATGTAAAAAGTAGATGCTGAATAGTAAAAAGTTGTATTGAAAATGATAGAATATGATTAAAATATATTAAATTTACTGTTGAAACCAAAATTATTTTCAAAACGAAACAAAAAGAACAGGCCCGTAATATTTGACACAACCACATTCTAATTTATCGACGTCTCTGTAGCTTATAGTTATGTAATTTTGTGGATCAGAATTCAACTAAATTGCAAAAGGGCAATGTCAAGTCCAACTCTAGAGTTTATAGTCTTCATGTAATTTTATGTATCAGAAGTCAACTAAATTGCAGAAGGACAATGTCAAGTCCAACTCTAGAGTTTATAGTCTTCATGTAATTTTATGTATCAGAAGTCAACTAAATTGCAGAAGGACAATGTCAAGTCCAACTCTGTCTATATTTTGATTACTGCAAGTTTCAAACATTTGAGAAGAAAGACCCATTCAATAACTAATTAAGGTCGTGTTAACACGTAACACCAAAGGATAAGTAGTAAAAAGCTAGACACAGAAATTAGAGCATCGTCCTCAAACTTGGAAAGCACACGATTAAATAATAAAAATGATCTGAAATGAATTTATATTAATTTATGAATAGAAATTTCTTCTAACTTATCTAAATGCAAACCTTTCTTTTTTTGGAGTGCTAAAGATGGCCTGTTTGTTTTTAGTAATAAAAAATTCCACCATGAACACGTGGGAATTTAGTAGATTTCAATTAAAAAAAATTATATATAAAAGAAAGGTAAATTTGATAGGTATGCATGCGGGCCTTTAGAATGCATAACACCCAAGGGCATCGCCACACTGGATCTAAAGTGCATAATACCTTTTGCAAAAACTGTATCCCACGGGTTGGACCGTCGAGTGACGCTTGTATGCATGTATTTCTTTTTTTTTTTTTTCAAAACATGTGTACCACCTTTAAAAAAAATGTATCGATCATAAATGGTTAAAATATCGTCTGTTTTAAAAAGAGTCGTATTTTAAAAAAAAATTATCACATGAAAAAAGTGTTGATTTTAAGGGTTGATGTATTGTCTGCTTAAAAAAATCATCGCCTAAACAAGTATCGCATGTTTAACTATTACATTATAACTAGGGACGACAAGGATCGAGTTGTGGCTAGGGTTAACGAATTTGGGTTCATGAGTTTGCATGTCAAAATCGACCAACTCAAACATGAGCCGGAAATTTGGAAAATATAGGCCACCATTGTAGTGATTACTTTTAACACTACAGCGACGGCAAAACTGAGAGTTTAGAATCGCGATGATTTGCTGTAACGGTCACTGTAGCAATCTGGAAAATTAAGGTCCTGTTTGGCAAGTTTCTCAAAACCATATTTTGAGAAAAGTTTGAATTTTATAATAATTTTTCATCATTTTCAATACGCCTTTTTACATTTTTCAATACACCTTTATACATTTCCAATACAATTTTAATATTATAAAATCAAAATAAATCTCAAAACCATGTTTTGAAAATAATACCAAACAGGGCATTATAGCAAATAAGTGTTTTGCTATAAATGTCAAAATTTATAGCAAATAAGTGTTTTAGTTCATTCTGAAATCTTTCGATCCGCTGCAACATCAAATTCTTGAACTGCAATGTTTATGTTTTAAACATAAAATAATATATTTACCACGAGACCCTTAATAAGATCCCTCTTCACTTTGCCGTTCTCCTCTATTGTTAGAACATTTTCATAATTGTAAATCTAAACTTTAAACTCTAATTTAGTTCTTAGCTTAATTTTCTAGATTTCTTTCTTAGTTTAGTCAATATATAGCTATTAAGAATAGATTAGAGGGAGAAGGTTGTAGTTTTGGAGTGCATTTGTGTGTCTCTTTATGGAAAACTCAAGTCTATGATGAGTTGTAATCTCTACTCCCTTTTAATTGTCCTTATTAATATTATTTTCTTTCCTTCCATGTTTTGGTTAAAATTTAGTAGCTAAATTCCTGAGGAGGAGGAGGGGGGATTTAGGTTATATATACTTGTGTTGTTGTCGTCATCACCACTCCAGTTCTCATCGTAAATGCCGTTGTTGCTGTTCACCAATGGATACCCACCAATGAGTTTCATCTTAAAAATAATTTTTATCTGAATTAAAATAATACTTAGTAAGAAAACCCCAGATCTAATGTGCTATAACACACACCTAGGACAGAATCCCCATATCCAGTGAGAAATCCCCATATCTAACATACTCTATTTTGTGTGCATATGACAGTGGAGGTGGAGGTGAGGGCGGTGATGGCTGATGGTTTTTGTTGTTGGTGATGGCGGCGGTGGACGATGGTGATGGTGAAGGAGGTGGAGGAGTTGAAAGTGATGGTGGAGGAGGTAAGGGTGGTGGTGGTTGATGGCGATGGGTGTTGAGGTGATTGTAGGGATGCTTTGGAATTGGTTTATACAGGACTGAAGGGTGAATAGATAGAAAACCTAGAGTAATTAAAATATAATTATATAAATAAAATGACCGAAATAACTTTTTTACTATTAAAATTTGAAAGAAAAATGAATGGTTACCAATAGACTTGACAATCCCTTGCTCTTAAAAACAAGCTTGAAATATGAACAACTCTGACGAAATTTTGGTTATTCCCTATCTCCAGCATTGCAAAAGTAACATTGTACCTCCTTTGAACATGATTATAATTTCAT
Organism: Leptodermis oblonga; assembly: GCA_016801395.1. NCBI lineage: Eukaryota > Viridiplantae > Streptophyta > Magnoliopsida > Gentianales > Rubiaceae > Leptodermis > Leptodermis oblonga. Next base: position 15,196,269 of record CM028759.1, read on the forward strand.
CCCATAATTCTGGAAGTTTCTTAGTATGAATGCAGTGTGTTAAGTTTCGTTCAATTTCCTTGTACATGCCATTAAACACAAATAGCTTTGCATATTTTTGAAGTACTCCCTAGTTCTCAAAAATCTGCTTAATGCTACTTACAACTACATGCACATTACTTCTGGAGGTTAAAAATTCAGCATGGCAAATGAGTCTAATAGCTCCTGATGTGACGCAAATCGTCCGTCAATGGATGCTTTTTGTGGTCCAATAGAAAATCTTGTGCGACAAGGTCCACTTCTGTAGCTGCTAACCAAAGAGAAGGGAAGCAGCACTGGAAACCGGGTTGGATGGCTCGGATTAACTCAGATGAAGGGAAAACTGGAGACTGTGGAGTATTCTGATTATAAATGTAAACGCGCAGGAGAAATGCGGGGCTTTTCCCCCGATGTAACTCCGATGGTCAAATTAGTAAGGTTGAAGAAAATGAACAGTATGCACTAAGAGCTCAAAACGTAAATAGTTGCGTACCTCACTAAGTCTTAGGGCTTAGTATTTATATCAAGACTCGGTCATGCCCGTTGAACCTTCATGATTTGCACTTTTACCTGCTCCCCTCTATTTGCCGTGACGTGTACGCCTTATGCCATCATGGCCTGATTTCATGACTTCTTTTCTTTCGAAGATCTGGAAAATCCCTGCATATATTCAAAATATATACCTAATCCTATAATGATTTCTACCTACTGTGTCAGTGTAACATCTTGGTCCGACTTAACTTTCTTAGCTCGGTTAGATGATTATTATGATATATGTATGAAAAAAACTAATAGGGCGTACTAAAACTATTGACCGACCTAAGCTCTTGACCGATCTAATCTTTGGTTCGGTTTTAAGGAACTATCCGACCTGAGTATGGTTTTGGACCTTTAAGCATATTTTTATCCTTACTGTTCATCTTTTCTTTAGTTCATTGGGCCAGGCCCAATGAAAGTTTAATTTTACGCACATCAACAAGTCCCCCCAGTATTAGGGTTTACCGAGCTAAAACTTAATACTTTTTCGTGCTTTACAGAGCCAAAATTTTTGACTAAGGTATTTGTTATGTATTCATCCGACCCATGCCCAAACCACTTTCAAATTTTCTTTTTTTTTGACCCAAGCAAGCATAAAATGTGAACCGTTCTGACCTAGACTTATCGGAAGTGTTAAACTATTTCTCCCCAAGCGAAACAATAAAAAAGGTACCAATCTATCGAATATGGTAACCAACAAAGAAAAAGAAAAAAAAATGGGTCATAGCTAACAAAAGTCCGATTTAAAGCAAGTAATAGGTTAGCCGATATATAAGAAATTAATGCGATAGTGACCTAGAGAAAATGAATTCGTCAATAAAGGCGTACCTTTAAATTACGACCTCAGGAGTCTAGCTTTTAAGACGGATCATGACGGGACAGGTTCAGAGATTTTTGAGGCGTCTGATACAACTTCCCATGCTTTTACTATCTTCGAGGCGGTATTAAATGCTCCAGCGTATGGTTTGTCTCCTTGCCCGTTTCGTCTTCCCGAGTCTTTCTTTAAAATACGAAGAAACCAGAATCGTTACCTCTGCGTTTTCTGAAAAAAGAGAGTTTCTGTCCTTCTTCTTTTTGCCGTGACTATTCGTGTTGTTGGTTCTCCGCCGCGCCTGTTGGTGTTGCTGCTTCCATCTGCCGCGCTAGCTTGTGCTACCGATTTCTTCCGTTACCCCTTCATTACTATCTCGCAAAACTCCATGGCTGAGGAAAGAAGTTCCGGTACCGGTGTGCCTCGTCTGAATCCATTCTCAGGTTAGTTGGTTCTTCTTCTTTCTTCTAATAATTATAGCTGATTCGCCGGCTTAGGAATAGTTCTCCGGCAAGCGTGATGTATGATCCTTTTTTACTGCCATCGGATGTAGGACATAGTACTAATTTAGATTTATCCATAAGATCTTCTGTTTTCATGAAATTATGCATGATTCCGATGTATCTGTAATGCTTCCTGTAGATACAGCCGCCATTTCGTATGAATTTCACCCAAATGAGATAATTTTTGAACTTACTAGGGTAGAATTAGAAACCCTAAGATCGACCCACTACTTTGACCCGGTCATCCAAACCCGACTGCCCACACCCAAAGAAAGAATAACTAGCACCTCCGATGGTTGGGTCGGCGTATACGAATACCACATAAAATTCGGGCTAAGATTTCCTGTCCCTGGTTTTTTAACCGAGCTATGCGACCATTTAGAAATCGGGCTGAGCCAATTAGTACCCAATGCCTTTAGGTTTCTAGTGGGTTTTATATGTGTTTGTTTCGGGGCCACGATCCGACCTACCATAGACCTGTTACTTCAATTTTACACAATTCGTCAGTACCCTATGGGCGGGGATGGGTATCTTTGCAGAAGCGTAGAAACGGACCCACCCTTATAACCGACTCCCCATATACAAATAAATATTGGAAAACCTGGTTCTTTATGGTGAGGGCCGACGAAGCTAATCTCCCCCGCTGATGATCAGAGTATGCTGCGCCGACAGATCAAACCCGGGACAAGTCCAATCCCATAGTATTGTCGGATTATAAGAGAAATGTTCGGTTAAGTATCCCTCCAAGGGCCTTCTCGTCTGGGCTCGGATGAGCCAGGCCCCCAATGTCGAACCAAAAAGTAATTACTTGCCTCTGAACTTTCTATCCGTAGCTATATTTATCTTAACTCAGCTGTGTTGACACCTTTGTATTTGCTTTTTTCGTTTTCAGGTGGCTTCAGTGGGTTTGGTCGGAAAAAGAAGTCCAATAGGCAGACGGTAGCCTCGGGGTCCTCAAAAAGACCTTCCCTCGAGATTGATCTGACTGAAGAGGTCAAAATTGCTGATCCTCTTGTTGACGCCTTAATCCCTCGGGCGTCCAAGAAGAACAGGCCGACCTCCACGAAGGTTCAAGTAGCCAGAAGTGCTAAGGCTGCTCAGTTGTCAACCGACCCAACTTTTGGAGCCGAGATACCAAGCCCGAATGAGTTGCTGGGACCTTTGGATTCACCAACCAAAGAAAGGATGATTATTCTGAAGGACCAGAAGGAGAGACCGGGCCCTCTAGCTCGGCCCATTTATCAGCCTCACTTAGCGGGGCCCCCACTTGAAGATGTTAGGCCTTACTCGGAGCTAGTGGCCGACTCCCACGGCTCCTTTACGAAGATCATCGAGGGGAGCAACCAGATGAGGCAGGACCTCGAACAGTTGGCGAGACAAGAAGCCTTCTATGCTTTTTGTATAAAAAAGGTAGACTCCTGAACTTTCATCTTGTTCCCCGAGATATATGATCAATTGAGTGATATTCTATAAGGCTCATACTTTGAGTTTTGCAGGTCTGTCTAAATTACGGGGCCATGGCCAAGAGGACAGCGGCTTTGGACCTCCTCGCCCAAAGTTATGAACAGGAGAGTTCGAAGATGCCGACAGAGGAGATCGAGAATTTGAAGATGAAGCTAGGGGTCGAGTCCAGCAGAGTGACCGACCTCCAGGCCAAAAATACCGAGCTCTACAAAGAAAACTAAGAGCTCGGTACTAAGGCCAGCCAGTTGAGTACCAAATCCCAGGGCTTGGAGGCTGAAGTGGAAGAATTAAAGCAAGACAAGTCCGAGCTGGGGAAGAAGATTGCCGAGCTGGAAAGGGCGTTAGAGGAGGAGGAGAAGAAATCTTTCGAGCTGCTAAGTCAGGCTGAGGTGGAAGCGGCACGTCAAGCTGCCTTCGAAGATTTTAAAGGGGGGCCGCTGCTGGATCTTATGAACCGCCGATTTATGGAGCTGATCCAGTGTGGTTACACTATCTGCTGGGATGAGTTCAAGGGCCCGAGGTCGGTAGATGGCCTTCTAAAGATTCTCTGGCTCACACTTCCCTGCTAGCTCAGGATCGGGACCCTTTCGACCTGATAAAGAAGGTCAAGCAGGAGTGCCTTGTTAATGGTATTCCTTTGCCAGAAAACATGGAAGAGAAAGATCCTGCGGCCGACCTAAATAGGACAGCTGATGAAGAAGCGACCTCCCAAGCTCCTCCTTCTTAGCTTTTATTTGTACAATTTTTCAGAATATTTTTGTTAGAACAATCTTTGTATCAGGCTGGCATAACTTTTTCCTTTGAATATATGACTCAACTTTTTCACAATCTTGTCTTCAACTTGCTTAGAGATAGTATTTTCTTAAGTGTGCTACGTTCCATGCCCGCGGAACTAACTGTCCTTGTAAATCTTCTAAAACATAACTACCAGTAGGTCGAGCTTCTATCACCTGGTAGGGCCCTTCCCAATTAGATACCAACTTGCCTTGATCTTGCGATTTACTAATAGCTCGGTTGCGCAAAACCAAATCTCCCGGTACAAAGGCTCGATGTTTGACCCGAGCATTATAGTGTTGCCGAACTAAATTCTTGTAATTTAATTGGTGTACGTAAGCAGTGTCCCGAACTTCCTCCATCAAATCCAAACTAAGCTCCAAGTTTCTTTGATTCTGGTCCCTTTCGAAGTGCATGACTCGGGGCGCACTACTTTGTATTTCTGGGGGTATGACAACATTGACTCCAAAGGCTAGCTCGAAAGGAGTCTTTCCCGTAGCTGATTTAGACGTAGTTCGGTGACACCATAACACATGAGGTAGCTAGCTGTTCACCCAATTCTTACCCTTATCTTCTAGTCTGGTTTTCAACCCGTGCAACAAAGTTCGATTGGTGAGTTCCACTTGCCCATTTGCTGGAGGATGAGCCACAGATGTGAAACGTTGGATAATACCTAGCCTTGAACATAAGGCTGTGAATTCCTTGGATTCAAACTGAGTCCCATTATCCGGGATAGCTGAATTGGGCACGCCGAAATGGCAAATGACTTGCCTCCATAGAAACCGAGCTACAGTTCGCCTGGTAATATTTGTCAATGCCTCGGCTTCCACCGACTTAGTGAAGTAGTCTATGGCCACAACTAGATAATGACAAGAGCCAATTTTAGGAAATGGCCCCATAAGATCTATCCCTCATTCCGCGAAAGGCCAAGGCGCAATTATCCCTGTAAAACTGGATGCCGGCAATCTATGAATCAGTGCATTATGCTGGCAGCTGGAACAATGTTGAACATACTTGACTGCTTCTTGAAATAATCGAGGCCAATAAAACCCAGGCCCAATTACTTTTTTTGCCAAATTTCGAGCCCCGATATGGGAACCACAATCCCCCTGGTGTATTTCCCTAAGCACGACCTCCACATCTCCTGGATTTAAACATTTTAGTAAGGGCATTAGGAACCCCCTTTTGTATAGATCGTCCCCAACTATCTGATAGTGTTCAGCCTTCTTTCGTATTCGCTGTGCTTCCTTTCGCGAGTCCGGCAAAGTACCGTTTTGTAAATATTGCCATATAGGAGATCGCCAATCTTGACCCTCGCTTATGGACAAGATTGTTGGTTCGGCCGTACTCCTAGTCTTTACCTCTTCTACTAGAACACTTTTAGTCAGATGAGAGAAAACCGAAGAAGCCAATTTGGACAAGGCGTCTGCATTTGTATTCTTGCTCCGTGGAACTCGCTCTATAGTCCATTTTGAAAAAATTTGCAGCTGTTGTTGTACCAGTGCCAAATATTCTTCCATTTGCCGATCTTTAGCCTTGTACTCCCCCAAAATTTGTTTGACGACCAACTGGGAGTCTGAACAAATTTTCAGATTTCGGACCCCCAGCTTCCGAGCTAATTTTAGACCGGCTACCATGGCTTCGTACTCTGCTTAATTATTGGTGGCCATAAAATAGAATTGCAAAGCATAAGTGTGGACTTCCCCTGTAGGGCTGGTGAGGATGATCCCGGCACCCGATCCGGACTGGCTAGAAGCACTGTCTACATAGAGTGTCCATGAATCATCCACCTTTTGCTATGGCGAGAAGGAGGTCGGTTTCTGGTGATGGACTAGACTCGTCTTCCTGAATGTCCGGTATTCCCTCGGCTATAAAATCTGCCAACACCTGACCTTTGACCGCGGTGCGAGGCACAAAGGTGATATCGTACTCCCCCAGTTCAATGGCCCATTTGGTGAGACTACCTGAAATTCCAGCTTTTTGTAAAACGGCCTTTAAGGGTGCATCAGTGTAGACAGTGACTCCATGAGAGTCAAAATAAGGTCGGAGACGTAGGGTGGAGTGAACTAGAGCCAGGACTAACTTTTCCAGGTTGGAATAGTTTTTTTCTGCAGCCTGCAAAACTTTGCTAACAAAATAGATGAGTCTTTGAACCCCATTATCTTCTCGAAGCAAAACCGAGCTAACACAGATTCGGTGATGGCTATATACATGTATAATTGTTCCCCAGGAATCGGCATAGTTAAAGATGGTAGAGATGCTAGATATAATTTCAATTGTTCAAAAGCTATTTGACATTCTGGAGTCCACACAAATTTATCTGATTTCTTTAAAATGCTAAAAAATGGTAAAGCTCGTTCTGCCGACCGAGCTAAAAACCGATTTAAGGCTGCTAGTCTACTTATTAATTGTTGACCTAGGAGGGTGCATTTGCAGGATAGCCTCTACTTTTTTAGGATTAACAGAAATACCATCTTCAGAAACCATATAACCTAAGAATTTACCCGATGTTGCCCCAAAAATACACTTCTTAGGATTTAATCTTAACTTGTATTGGACTAAGGTTTCGAGTGTTTCACGCAAATCAAGTAGATAATTAGATTCATCTCTACTTTTAATAAGTAAATCATCAACATATGCTTCCATGTTCTGACTAATTGATTTTTAAAGATCTTATTTACTAGGCGTTGAAAAGTAGCTCCAGCAATTTTCAAACCGAAAGGCATAGTAATAAAGCAATAAGTACCTTTATCCGTGATAAAGGATGTTTTCTCCTCGTCTTCTTTAGCCATGAAGATTTGGTGATAGCTCTTGTAGGCATCCAAGAAGTTGAGAAAGCGAAATACAGTTATGGCATTGACCAGTACATCAATTAAGGGCAAGGGGAACCAATCTTTAGGGCAGGCCTTGTTCAGGTCGGTGAAGTCGATGCACATACGCCATAAGCCGTCTGGCTTGGGAACTAATACAGGATTAGCTAGCCACTCAGGATAATCCACTTCTCGAATGATACGCACCTCCAGTAAAGCGTTGACTTCAATTTCTATGTATTTGCTGCATTCTCCTCCGAGGTTATGCTTCCGTTGACAAACCGGCCTATGACTGGCATCAATGGATAACCTGTGTTTAATGATGTTTCGAGAAATGCCAGGCATGTCTTCCGGCCCCCAAGCAAAGACTTCTGCAAACTCACGCAAAAGGTTAAGTAAATCATGTTGTAACCATGGTGGGGAATTTTAAAAGCATATGCATGGTAGAAGCAATGGCTTGAAATTGATTTAGTCCAGGCCGACCCAGATATACATTATAAGGTGAGGGCTCATCAATGACCACGAAATCTATGGTTTTTGTTCGTTTTAGCTGGCCAGCGATCAAGGTGACTGGTATGCTTAACTGCCCCACAGGAATAACATGGTGGTTGCCAAATCCAACCAAAGGTGTACGTACTAAATTTAAACGTGTCTTATGCAACTGACATCCTGCTAATTCCTTCGTAGTAATTATATTACTAGAGCTACCAGTGTCTAATAATGTCTTACGTACTTGCTAATTAGAAATGTAACAATCGATCACTAGTGGATCATCACAATCATAAGGCAAGAAAAGATCATTGTCGTTAAAAGTAAAAACTGGTGTCATGGTGTCTGCTTTACGCTTACCTAGAACATTTTTCCTTTGCCGATATACCTGTTTTCTCTGACGATTAGAGTCGCCTTGGGTTGGTCCTCCAGCTATAGTATTCAAGACCCCAGCTATGGTTATGTCGGCTCCGGAACCAATGTTTGAGGTGCGAGGGTCGGGCTAGGGGCATTCCCGAGTGACATGACTGAGCTCCCCGCATCGGTAACAGCCTGTAGGTCGTTCCCGACTTGATGGAACTGCGAGTTTGGCCAAAGGGGCCACTCGCGTATATTGAGGTAATCTTCCAGCTTGGATAAACTTTGCTATCTCTGCAGCTAAATCTCTACAATCATTAGTATTGTGGCCGATATGCTTATGATAGTTACAATACCTGCTAGGATTGAGCCGATCTGTGGGACCTATCATGGGACGGGCTGGAGGTAGCAATCCTTGATGCTGGATGGCCGCATATATGTCGGCCCGAGGCACGGAAAAGGGCTCGACTACCTGCAAAGCATTAACACCGATCCCAACCTTCGGGCTAGTGTTGTTGGTACTCACACAATTCTGCTTCTTACCTCCTCCCGTGGTAGGGATCGGAGAATAAGCTTTTCTCTTGCTGTAATTGTCAGAAAACCCCTCTCTCAGTCCTGTTTAAGCACTTTTAGAGTAAGATGGAAGGTCATGCAGCGGTTAGCATATGATAAATTTGCAGCATCCATGACATTCATGCATTGCATCCAGTGAGCCGTCGGGTCAGCAGTACCATCGTATTTGTCAACCTTACCTAAACCTTTGTAGCCCGGTGGAAATGGAGCTGTTTGAATTTCCCAGCCAAATGGATGAGAGACGCGAGATGTGGGCCCTGCTTTTCCTAACTGAGCATATCCAGATCTAGGCAGGACTGCTTAACCGGGCTGGGCATATCCCGTTTGACCTAAGGGGTATCCTCCCATTCTAGGATAAGCAGGTAGCGACCCCCAAGTTGCGAAGTTCCCTGCGCCGGGCCCGTATAATAGCTCGGGTTAAGTAAGGGAGAGTACCCAGTGAGGGGCTTCATGGCTCGGCTTGTGCTTATGCCGTAATGTTGAAACTGAGCTAAGCTTGACGAAGCCGTGTATCCGGGGTATCCTAATTGGTTAACCTCGGGACCAAGGTGGCTAAACTGGCTCAACTGTTGACCTAGGCCAGGCTGACCTATTTGACTCAACTGTGGACCTAAACCAAGCTGGCCTAATTGACTTACTTGCTATCCTAACATAGGAAAAGGCAAACCTAACATAAAAGGGTAAGTACTGAGTTGAGCAGTAGGAACCATGAAAGGAGCTGGAAAGGTAAGAGTGACCTGACCTGGGTATGAGCTAAGGTGGTATAGACAGGAGGAGCGGTAGAAAGGGTAGGGAGACCAGCTACATAGTTAGACCCCGAAAAAGGATGAGTCCCCCCAGAGTAAGGAGGACATCCCGAAATAGCAACAGACTGGGGGGGGGGGGGACTGGAAATCAAAACAACGGATGGATCGACCATGGGATTGAACAAAGCTCCTGGTGGAGGAATAGTAGGAACAGCCTGTGAACCAAGAGGATTTTCCACGTTGACTATATATGAGATAGTGGTCGTAATGTTTGAGACAGGGAGTCCTAAACCAGGAGTAGAGGTGGTGGAAGGGCCAGGATTGATTAGGTGAAACAACTGTGGGAACAAACGATAAAATTTTTCTCTTTCAGCTTGTTCTTGCTGAGGGGTGAGAGACTCCGTGGTGTGAGATACGACAACGGCGGTGGTAACAGGTGGAACATTGGTGGTGGTAGGAACTAAAGCGGCGGTTGGAACAATCGCAGCCGTAACGGTGGAAGTAGCGGTGGTGCAGGAAGAAGAAGCACCCACTCCCGAACAATCTTGAATTTGCGTCATGGTTTCAACAAATTTCTTTGAATATGGAGAAAATTTTATGAAATAATTTGATCAAACGTTCCCCATAGACGGCGCCAGTTGATGTGATGCAAATCATCCATCAATGAATGCTTCTTGTGGCCCAATAGAAAATCTTGTGCGACAAGGTTCATTTCGGTAGCTGCTAACCAAATAGAAGGGAAGCAGCGCTGGAAACCGAGCTGGATGGCTCAGATTAACTAAGATGAAGGGGAAACTGGAGACTGTGGAGTATTCTGATTATAAATGTAAAGGCGCAGGACAAATGCGGGGCTTTTCCCCTGGTGTAAATCCGACGGTCAAATTAGTAAGGTTGAAGAAAATGAACAGTATGCATTAAGAGCTCAAAACGTAAATAGTTGCATACCTCACTAAGTCTTAGGACTTAGTATTTATATCAAGACTCGGTCATGCCCGTTGAACCTTCATGATTTGCACTTTCACCTGCTCACCTCTATTTGCCGTGACGTGCACGCCTTATGCCATCATGGCCTGATTTCATGACTTCTTTTCTTTCGAAGATCTGGGAAATCCCTGCATATATTCAAATTATATACCTAATCCTATAATGATTTCTACCTACTGTGTCAGTGTAACATCTTGGTCCTAGTTAACTTTCTTAGCTCGGTTAGGATGATTATTATGATATATGTATGAGAAAAGCTAATAGGGCGTACTGAAACTATTGACCGACCTAAGCTCTTGACCGATCTAATCTTTGGTTCGGTTTTAAGGAATTATCCGACCTGAGTATGATTTTGGACCTTTTAAGCATCTTTTTATCCTTACTGTTTATCTTTTCTTTAGTTCATTGGGCCAGGCCCAATGAAAGTTCAATTTTACGCACATCAGCTCCATTTACGTAAGGAACTTCATTATCATCAACTAACTTCAAAAGATTTTGATGTGAAACATGTGAAACAACAAAAGAAGCTATGGCTCCATATCTCAACGACTTAAGAAGAATCCTGAATCTTGCTTCAAGGTTTCTCCAATCTAGTCTTGTTGAATTTGAATTCTCACTATAAAAATCACAACAAGAGATTCTAATATTGAATTATCCTTTTTTGTTGCTGAGTGCAACTTTCATGGTTACTACCTCCCTAAATATCACACATTTACTTTAAAATTGGTAGAGCTATCGATTTCCTTAACAAAAGATAGTAAAACACTACCGACTACAAAACAGCTAAAATGACACAGTAGATAGTAGGGTTGAATCCACAAGGAATGGAGTGATTATTATTCTGTTCACCTATTGATTTCAAGCAATTTTTGGTTAGCAACCATCTTTTTACACCTTAGTATCTTGTATGGTCACTCGTGACTATTCTACTAACACTCTAATTAGGAAGATGATTTTATCAATTTACTAAAGTAATCTAGCAACATGTAAATATACAATAATCTCATGCATGTCAATCATAAATTCAATAATATATTAATTGACATGTATCAACCAGTTATAGATTACCATGAATATAAACACAGACCTAACTCAGTTTTCCCTTATTTATCGACAATTACCGTGAATATGTACAGACATAATTGCAACTCTAACTAATACAGAACATGCCGGAAAAACCACCACCCATTAAATTGTACCAGTATCATTAATAATTAGGGAAACCTGATTTTAGCTATTCTTACCCGCGTCACCAGTTCAAAATTACGAACCCTTTACCCTGCATTACCTGACGGTAACTTCATCACTAATTACTCTATTCACTAAATGACTTATGAAGTAAGACACGAATTAATTGGTTCTACCGAATCTACACAAGTTGATCAGGCTCATATAAACTCAACCAATGAGATATATACCTTGAGTGAAAGGGAACACATGCAAATTAATTAAGAACAATTTGGCTTCATGACATGCACGGATTAATTGCTATTTACATTATGTCGGATCTAAATATTTAGCTACTCATAATTAAGCTAATTATGTAATAATGATTTATGGAAGACATATCAAATAATCCAAAAACAATTAAAAGGAGAAGAAGAAATACTATATTAAGATCTGCCAGAAAATCCACTGGAATTGTCTGCCGGCTTGGCAAATAGAACCTCCGCCGAAAAATACTTCTGAACAGAAAGAATAAAACTAAGAACTAGCTGCTGCCTACTTTGTAACTAAATTGAAAACTTGAGAGAAAAATTGTAAAACGAGAATTCTAACGTAAAACTAAAATGGAAACGAAGATGATTAATCCTACACCAATTCAGTCCATTTATAATGTGCGGAATTGGTTTAACAAAAGGAAACTTAATATTCTCCTATTCAAAGTAGGAAACAGAATTCAACTTGGAAAGTAATCTCTAAGGCAGCAGAATCAAAAGAGAATAATGTATCATGGTAGGAATAAGATTCCTACACGTACCACAATTCGACTTAGATTAAGCACAGTTTCATGACAACTCTTGTTGCTGGTATTAGAAGTAACTAAGATCTTACAAGTGAATTAATCCTTTTGGGCTCTCTCTTCATAATTCGGTCATGTTTCTCTGTTACTGGGCCAATTCGTGTGAGATAAGCCCAATGGAGATATAGTGGAAAGCCTGCAATACTGTTCAGTCAGCTTCTCTACTAAGGTGGAGATGCCACTTTCGCGGAAAACGCCACTTTGGCGTTTGGGCCTTCTCCAACCCAAACGCCAAAGTGGCGTATTTCCCAAGCGGGGTTGCAGTCACCCGCTATGCAAGCGGGTCACTGTAGCCCGGCTAGTCCTTTCCTCCTTTTTTTAAAATTTTTTTTAATAGTTTTTAATTGCACATTGGTCCCTATTTTTTCTTTTTAGTTGAGTTTTGTATTTTACTGTTTGTTATTTTACCCATTAATTATTATTTTTACTTCATTTTATTAATCTAATTGCTGTGTTTTTATTTTTACAATCAATTTATTATATAAAATAAAATGCAATACATAGATATTAATTAAAATACTTAATTAATGTATTAGAAAACATTATGAAAATCAATAATATGACATAAATATTAAAATGTTGCATTCTTTTAATACACAATATTATATAATCTTAAAAATTCTTATATTTATGACAACACTTAACATTACATAATAATATTCATAATAATACATCATTAAATAAAATTAAAAAAAACATACAATCGTTGAAAAAAAAACACACACACACTACCACTCGTAGGAATAGCTTATTTAAAATAATAAAAAAAACTCTTAAAATGGAACAACATGCAAATGATCGAAGTTAGTAATAAGGTCAGATCCAGATCCACCAATGTTGTTGAATAGTGCCTCGAAGTCATCATTGTTGTTTTGTGATGGGCCTTGTTCAAATTGCTGAGAACTTTTTGCAATAATGTGAGCTCTCTGAGCTTTGATGGATGCATATGATGCTGGATCTGTAATAGTACTCATGTCCAGCATCAATAATTTGTCTTCCCATTTTTTTGTTTGACCAAAAGGTTTTGTTATTGTATTTCAAGTTGTGCTAACCTTTGAGTTCGGTTTTCCTCCAACACTTTAACAAGAGGAGAAATTCCGCCTCCCATTGAGTTGGAGCAGGCTGAACATTCTCCCTAGAATTTTTTTTTCTTCTTGGAGTTTTTCACTCCCATGGGACGTTTAGATCCCGAATTACTAGAACTATCATCTAGGTTAATCAGAAAGGTCTCTAACCCAGGAAAGTCTGAAATCGGAGAATCAATGGTGGAATTATCTTACTATGATGTCACTGGTTGAGAAGAAGAAAAACTCATTTGCCTCCTTGATGGTAGTGGTTCAGAGTTAAATTTCTCAAAATCTTTGAGTTGTCCCACACGAGGCTGAAGTTGAAACCATCCGTGAAATTCGTTTCAGCAAGAGCTTTACGCATCTGCAAAAAAATTCTAAAATTAAAATGCAAAACTCATAAATACATATAAGTTAATGGAAAATATTCTCTTGAAAAATATACACACAATATCATCCTCAAAGGCACCACTAGGATGCCTATTCTCTATGGAGCGAACGCAAGCCTTCAGTTTCCGCACACTTTTCTCTATGAGATGGTATCGGGTTTCCAAGGAGTGCCATGAGCCATGTCTGCTAGCATCTTCAATTTCGTTGTTGTAAGCATTTTCCACATGCATCTAGAATGAGTTTCCTTTCTGATTTATTCTAACAATTGGATCTTGTGAAATTACCATATACATTCTACATATAAGGACATCATCCATGTCCTTAAAACTAGGACCTTGTTTCGCCATTTTTTTTGAAGAAGATTTAGCTTTAAGTAGAATGGTTGAGAAGAAATAGAAGTCAGGTGATTGAAGTGCGCCATAGACCAATGTATATATAGAGGATATTGGTTTATCTGCTATGATATCTCAGCCGTACGATGGATTTTCTATACATCTCAACCATTGGATATAATTGCACCTTATCTTTAATGTTATCATCATCTCAACCGTTGGATAATTTATATAATCATCTCAATTGTTGGTTAGATTTCGTCTTCAATTCAACCGTTGGGTCAATTTTATCGAAATCTCAACTGTTAGATTAACTTGAACATTATCTGAAAATATCAAGATTGCAATCCGCATATGTACCGTTTGATGTATTTCACCCTCTTATTAGCCATTGATATAAATATCACATTATCTCAACCTCATCGTGTTAATTATATTTTGCATGAAATCAATTAATTATTGTGTTCATTGTATTGGATTAATACATAACGTTAAAGAAATTTTGGGGTTGTTTTGTAATAAAATGTAATAGTATACAAGTAATAAAAATGAATATAAAATGAAATATAAAAAGGAATCTAAAAAGAATATTCTTTTTTAGTGGGAAGAATAGAGGGAGGGCTGGAGTGAAATTACTGTAGATGCACTAAGATAGTGAAATAGTACACATCAAAATAGAGAGAGGGTTGGAGATGCCTAAGCATATGGCCTCACTACTACAAAATGGAGCTTTAACGGCTGTGGATTAACGGCAGAAAATAGAAAACCGCAGTAATAAAAGGAATGCGGACTTTCTACGGCGGTCTAAAAATGAACTGCCGTAGAACGGGACTTTCTACGGCGGTTTAAAAATGAACCGCCGTAGAAAGGGACTTTCTACGGCGGTTGGGACAAACCGCCGTAGAAAGGGGACTTTCTACGGCGGTTGGAAGGCAACCGTCGTAGAAAGTGGACTTTCTACGGCGGTTTGAAGGTAACCGCCGTGGAAAGTGGGACTTTCCACGGCGGTTACCTTCAACCGCCGTAGAAAGTCCACTTTCTACGGCGGTGTGTCCCAACCACCGTAGAAAGTCCCTTTCTGGACTTTCTACGGCGGTTTAATTTTCTCCGCCGTAGTATTGACGTATATATTAAAACCTAAATAACATCGTGTATTCCCATATCGCGGCCGAAAGTGTCTGTCTCCAAATTTCTACTACGGTTTTGCACGTTGAACCTAAAGAATCGTCATTTGGAGCTAAAATTTACCACCTAAAGGTTAGAAACTTCTAAAATTTCTCAGTAATTGCTTATGCTTGTACTTTAGATATGTCATCCTATAGCATTTATTTTTATTTATGGTAGATGCATGGCTGAAAATTAAAGTTGCATATATTCCATGTATGTGGCGAACCTTAGTATTGTGGAACCCTATTTAGTTATACAATGTAGTTTTTGGTGATGTAATTTGATTTATAGTGTTTGATTTTTAATGGATGATGTTCATATAATTAGCACTACTTAGAGTGTGTATTATTTTTTTATGCATTTTATGTGTTTGACGAAATGCATAAATGAAAAACTTAGAGTTTCTTCTTCATTTGATTATGTCTATTGCGCATGTGTTGTCATTGCATTATTTTTTTCATTGAGGTATTATAGTAGTTTTGATTATATATGACTAACATAAGTATTATGACACGTGCTAAGACAAGCATGCAACTTGATACTTTCTACATTGTTTGTTGAATTATTATTTGGTATTTTTAATTATTTCAAGGTGTTAGTTACACATGGATCGAAATATCTTGTTCTGTGGTGATCGGACCTCCGATTCTTATGCGAGAGAAGTTGAGAATTTCATTCAATTCGCTTATAAGAATACAAAGTACGTCCATTGTCTGTGCAAAGCTTGTAAAAATGGGGCGCGGTTTGATAACTCAGATACAATAAGATTCCATTTATATCGGCACGGGTTTGATCCTTCTTATAAACTATGGATTTGGCATGGTGAAAGTATTGATGGTTTACCTGAGCAAAGAAAATCTCATGCAAAAGGAGATGATGCGATTACTAGAGATCGATTAGATGCCATGATTGAGGATGTGGCCGAGGATTTTGCTGATAAACCGGAAGTTCTTGCTTCCATTTTGGGTGACAATGAGAAGCTTCTATACAAGGGTTGCAGTAAATATACACGATTGTCTAGTGTTTTGAAGTTGTTTAGCTTGAAAGCGGCAAATGTGTGGTCAGATACTAGTTTTACAGCCTTATTGAGGGTATTGAAATATATGCTATCAGAAGATAATGAACTTCCAGATCGAATTTACGAGGCCAAAAAAATGTTTTGTCCAATGGATATGGAGTATAAGAAGATCCACGCTTGCCCAAATGATTGCGTCCTCTACAGGAATGAGTATAAGGATTTATTGCGGTGTCCTAAGTGTAAAACTCCCCGATACAAAAACAAGCAGCTGTGTGATGCTGTTGAAGACAGTTCTGATGCGCAAAAGAAGGGGTCGCCGGCTAAGGTTCTGTTGTATCTTCCTATAATACCGAGATTTAAACGGTTGTTCGCTAATGAAAAAGATGCAAAACTATTGACATGGCATTCAGATCGGTGTATTCCCAGTGATGATGACAAGGTGATAATGCATACATCAGACTCAGATCAGTGGAAAAAGATTGATTCAATGTATCCTTCTTTCGGGGGAGAAGCCAGAAATTTGAGGCTTGGTCTGTGTACTGATGGAATGAACCCGTTTGGCAGTCTGAGTAGCACACATAGCTCATGGCCGGTGATGTTGGTTATTTACAATTTGCCGCCTTACTTGTGTATGAAGCGCAAGTACATACTTATGTCTCTAATGATTTCAGGCCCACGGCAACCAGGAAATGACATCGATGTGTATCTTGCTCCTCTTATTGAAGACTTGAAAAAGTTATGGGATGAAGGCGCACCTGTGTTTGATGCCTACCGTGAAGAAATGTTCACATTACGTGCCATGTTGTTCTGTACCATTAATGATTTTCCTGCTTATGGAAACTTGTCTGGGTACTCTGTTAAAGGGCATAAAGCATGTCCAATATGTGAGCAGAGTACAGATTTTTGTCAGCTTGCACATGGGAGGAAGACAGTATACCTTGGGCATCGCAGATTTCTTCCCGAGACTCATCCGTATCGCCGTATGAAAAGAGCATTCAATGGATTCCAAGAGTTCAGAAAAGCTCCAGAACCCTTGAGCGGGCCAGAGGTGAAAGCTCGTGTGACGGACATTAATGTGGAGTTTGGTAAAACTTCGGAGTCCAGCAATAATGATACAGGTTGTTGGAAGAAAAAATCATATTTTTTGAACTTCCATACTGGGAGAACTTGGATGTCAGACATTGTCTCGATGTTATGCATATTGAGAAAAATATTTGCGAAAGCCTGTTAGGTACGCTCTTGAACATCCCTGGTAAAACTAAGGATGGTTACAACGCGAGACTTGATATGGTTGATATGAACATAAGAGCAAATTTAGCACCGGTAGCTCGAGGACAACGCACATATCTACCCCCTGCCTGTCACACTTTGTCCAGAAAAGAGAAAAAACAACTGTGTTCAAGTTTGCGTAGCATCAAAGTTCCATCCGGATATTCTTCAAATGTAAGCAGACTTGTTTCCTTGAAAGATTTAAAACTGGTTGGTTTGAAGTCTCATGATTGCCATGCCTTAATGCAGCAATTGTTGCCTGTAGCTATTCGCTCGATATTGCCCAAGCATGTTAAGTCCAGTATAACAAGACTTTGTTTCTTCTTCAATGCTATATGTAGCAAGGTTATCGCGCGCGAAAGACTTGATCAGCTACAAGATGAAATAACTGTTGTCCTTTGTCAATTAGAAATGTATTTTCCACCCGCCTTCTTTGATATTATGGTGCATTTGGTGATTCATTTGGTTAGAGAGATAAAAATCTGCGGGCCTGTTCATTTGCGATGGATGTACCCATTCGAGCGATATATGAAAGTATATAAGGGGTATGTTAAGAATCGTTGTCGTCCTGATGCTAGTATTGTTGAAGGTTATATAGCTGAGGAGGTCATTGAGTTTTGCACTGAGTACTTGGCCGGGACCGCATCCATTGGAATATCTAAGAATCGGCACGATGGGAGGATTACAGGTATGGGCACAAGGGGAGGAAAAATTTTTTTGCCGTCTAATGTTGAATTGATGAAGGCGCATCTCTACATTCTGCGCAATTCTGAAGAAGTTGCGCCCTATGTGACAGACCACATACAGTCAATAAGAACGTCTTATCCTGCTTGGACGGATCAACGTGTGCTCAATGAACATATTCGGACATTTGTCTATTGGTTTGGTAATGCTGTCCTGGGCAAAGACGTTTCGGAGACATTGAAATGGTTGGCATTTAGGCCCAGCCCTGCGGTACGAGCATTTTCATGCTATGACATAAATGGATATTCATTTGCTACTAAGAGACAAGATGAGAAGAGTACGGCACAAAACAGTGGTGTTACATTAATCTCAGAGGCTTTACATGTTTCTAGCAGGAAGGATAAAAATCCATTGTATGCAAGCATGGCTTATTACGGGGTGATCGAAGATATTTGGGAGCTTGACTATGTTTGTTTCAAAGTAGCTGTATTTCGCTGCAAATGGGTTGATAACAATAGTGGGGTTCGAACTGATGATCCATTGGGTTTTACCTTGGTCAACCTTAATCGGGAGGGTTTCAAGGGGGAACCATTTATACTTGCATCGCAGGCGAAACAAGTTTTTTATATCACCGATCCTTGCGACGAACATTGGTCTGTTGTTCTTCATGGTAAACAACATCACGGTGTGAAGGGATTGATACAGAAGAAGGGCTTCATGAGGCTGGCCCTTTCTCTAGTGGGTTACCTGAACCGAGAGCAGATGAGGAAGATAGGGAACTTGATAAATACATACTTCGTGATGACCACAGCGAAGGATTATGGTACGAGGATCAAGTGTCCCATAAGAGAAAGAGAATAAGTTAAGAATCATTTTCAGGTATATTGTTTGTTTTTATTAAACTTCAATTCCCGTGGGTGTGTATGTGTGTGTGTGTATTTGTATATGTTTCTTTGATTTTAATGAAAAGAGGTGGACATAAATTTATAACAACATTTATTTTTATCCTTCGTACTGTGGGATTGAAACAGGTCACAACTCGGATGAAGCCGCGCAATCAAGGGACAAAATTTCCAGGGACTTCATATGCGGAACTGTTTATAAATGAATATGTTATTGTTTGAAATTGTGTGAAGCTTCTGTGCTGATCTTAAATTGCACTTGTGTTTTGGTAAAAAACAAGCAGAGGAGATTCTGTCTGAAGTGATTTGAAACTGAATTCCGTATTATTCGAAATAGTTGGAATTTTAGTGAAGTATTTAAGTATATGTGCATCGAATTTACAGGGAGTACGTTACATTTATAGGGGAGACTTTGTCAAATTTTTCGAAAATTGATTTCCTTGTTTTTCATTTATGAATAAATGTTTCTTGTATTATTATTTTTTTCTTCCAAGGAGTAGTACTTTGGTAAAATTTCCAGGGGAATCTATACGCAGTTCATTTTGTTTTGATTTTATATTTAACTCTTCAGAAATTACTTGTCAGTGGGTTCGGGAAACAGGGGAAATGCAGGGGAAAAAATGGGAGAGGAGAGGAAGAGAATGAGGGAGGAAAAGAAAGTTCAAAAATTTTGAACTTTAAGTAACCGGGTCGTCGGTTCAACGGCGGTTCAACCGCGAACCGCCGTTGAGCAACCTTTCCACTGCGGTTCAAGAATGAACTGCCGTTGAAAGTTGAACTTCAACGGCGGTTCAACATTGAACCGCCGTTGAAAGTTCACTTGCAACGGCGGTTCACTTGTGAACCGCGGTGGATTCATTTTTCAACGGCGGTTCGAGGTTGAACC
The DNA here is from genome assembly GCA_016801395.1 of Leptodermis oblonga. Lineage (NCBI taxonomy): Eukaryota > Viridiplantae > Streptophyta > Magnoliopsida > Gentianales > Rubiaceae > Leptodermis > Leptodermis oblonga. Next base: position 15,216,073 of record CM028759.1, read on the forward strand.
GCCGATGAAAGGTCTCCTCGTAGAAAATTGGAGCCAATTCCCGCGCGGACATATTTTAATATTAATTTGTTTTTTCCATTTTCAAAAAACTAATCTCACAATTTTGTAAATATAATAATACATACCCTGATTTTGTATATTTATTAATTATGTACACAATCCCGACTTCTATGAACCATTTCATAATAAAATTTCAAATTTTCCATTGAACCATATATTTGCATTTAAATTTCCCGCGCGTGCTACTACACGTACAATAATTATAGGTCAAATATAGAAATTAATAAATTTCGTAAATTTACATGTAAGAGACGATAAAATAATAAGCTTCATTATGTTCCCTTAAATATCTACTTTTTCGACAAATGCATTATAGGTACGTATAGTAATATAAAAATTAATTAATATTAGTTAAGTGGCCGAAAAAAATTAAATAGATACTGGATTTCATTAATTTACAAACATATATATATACATATATGTTTATACATACATATATATATATATAAACATCTTTCGCTTTTCTCCTTTCCCCTCTTGATGCACATCATATATCCAACTCTCTCGATCCTCTATGCTCTCGATATCTTGTAAATTTCCACTACATAAATAAAATATTTTCATTTGAAGAATTGAATACTTTAAGACAACTTTTATAATTAATTCTTATATATATATATAATGTATTTTGAATTTGGTACAAAAAATAGAAAATCCATGCGTACGTACGTAGCGCGGGAATTGGCTCCAAAAACTATTTTTCTACGGCGGTTCAACTTGAACCGCCGTAGAAATATTTCTACGGCGGTTCAAACATGAACCGCCGTAGAAAGTATTTTCTACGGCGGGTTCTCGGTTGAACCGCCGTAGAAAAGTAGTTTTTGGAGCCAATTCCCGCGCTACTCATGAATTTTCTATTTTCATATCATTTTCTAAACCCTAAATCCTAAACCCTAAACCCTACTCTCTATTAAGTTTTTTTTTCTCGGTTTTCATAAATTAACCGTGGTGACTCTTAAGATTGAAATAGATAGTAAAGCGCCACCCTTTTCCTGGATTTTCGCTTTGACATTCTGAATTGGGTCGCAGGATTTGACCTCGAGGATGATGGTCTTCCGGCCCCGTCAGAGTCCCAACGTAAACCTCCATTTTTTTCAAAATACGTACGTTATATATATATATATATATATACTTAATTATAAAAGTTGTCTTCAAGTCTTCAATTCTTCGCGCAAATGCATGAAAATATTTTATTTATGCAGTGGAAATTTACAAGAGATCGAGAGCAGAGAGGAGAGAGTTGGATGATGTGCAAGAGGGGAAAGGAGAAAAGAGGAAGATGTTTATATATATATATATATATATATATATATATATATAATGTAAAATTAATGACATAAGTATCTATTTAATTTTTTTTCGGCCACTTAAATTTTATTAATTAATTTTTATATTACTATACGTACCTAATGCATTTGTGGATTTGATTTTTTTATCCCGTTCGCCAAGTCGAAAAAGTAGGAATTTTAGGGAACATAATGAAGCTTATTACTTTCTTGGCTCTTACATGTAATTAAATTTACAAAATTATTAATTTTTATCTTTGACCTATAATTATTGTACGTGTAGTAGCACGCGCGGGAAATTTAAATGCAAATATATTTCAATGAAAAATTTGAAATTTAATTATGAAATGGTTAATAAAAGTCGAGATTGTGTACATAATTAATAAATATACAAAATCTGGGTATGTATTATTATATTTACAAAATTGTGGGATTAGTTTTTTGAAAATGGAAAAAAAAAATTAATATTAAAATATGCCCGCGCGGGAATTGGCTCCAATTTTTTCCTCTATTTAAACCGAGAAAAAGTGGGGACTTTCAACGGCAGTTCAATCGCGAACCGCAGTTGAAAGGAGAATCAACTGCGGTTCAACCGCGAACCACAGTTGAAAGTACACTTTCAACTGCGGTTCAATGTTGAACCGCAGTTGAATGTTGGTTCAACGGCGGTTCGCGGTTGAACCGCCGTTGAACCGACGACCGGTTATTTATTAAAATTCAAATTTTTACTTTTTTCATTTCCTCCCTCATTCTCTTCCTTTCTTCTCCCTTTTTTTCCCCTTCACTTCCCCTGTTTCCCGAAGCTTCTCTCCCGCGGCCGTTCGGCTTCTTCGCCGCTTCTCCGTCGCCGGCGAGCTCCTCCACCTTCCGATCACCCGTCGGCTGCCCAAGCATTCACCGATTGTTCGGCTGGACCACGCAAGGCCGTTGTTCGGCTCTCCATTTCCACCCTCCCATATAAACTTAAAGCTTGGTTGTAGGAGTTCACCCAAAAGGTTCCACCTTCTATGCTTTCATTTTAAAACTTTTGTGTATTTAACCTTACATTTTGTAAATGCTTCCCATTGCACTAGGATTTTTTGGGTTGATATTTATGGTTGATTTCGGTTTTAATCCTTGTGATGAAAGCTTGGAAATTTTTGGATTTATTGATTGTTTGTAGCATTTGGTTTGGTTGTTCAAAGAAGTGTTTTGTCCTACATAAGTTGAGAACCTAGGGTTTTGATTAATGTTCCATTAGGTACCCTTTGAAATTCGGGTTTAGGTTTTTGAAAATGAGAAACTCAAATGATTATTTTTGTTTTGCTTGATTAATTTTAGTACATTGGTGTTTGATTTCGGTTTTTATTCGATTTAGTGTTCCTCCTTTAGTGATAATGAGGAAAATGCTTTGTTGTTGATTCCACTTTGTGAAATTTTATTCCTTTAGTAGAAATGAATGATTGTTCTCATTAGTTGTTGGTTGTGAAATGTGGAGTACTTTATCAATGGTACCCTTGATAAGTCCACTTTTTTTTGGCCCTCATTTGGTTTAATTTGGATAATGGTAATTGTGTATTTTGAGGAGTGAATTTTGATAATGTACATTGCCTTTTTTTCCACATTAGTTGTTGGTTGTGAAATGTGAAGTACTTTATCAATGGTACCCTTTATAAGTCCATTTTTTGGCCCTCATTTGGTTTAATTTGGATAATGGTAATTGTGTATTTTTAGGAGTGAATTTTGCGAATGTCCATTGCCTTTTTTTTCAACATTACAAGCATTCTTGTATTTGACATTAAAGCTATTCTTTAATTGCATATATGTTATATTGAATTCTCTTTCTATGTAAATGAAGTTTAAGGTACTTTCAATGGGCCGAAAAAGGAAAAGCAATACGGAGCATAGTGATGAGGGTAATGGCAATGGAGATGGTTCTTCTACTACATCTAGTAGAGGTAGAGGGCCCACAAATTGCAATGATCTATTGGAAATGCGAAAGAATGGGAAAACTCTTGACATTTCTTTTGATTCCGAGCTCGAGCCTAAAGTGTATCATGTAAAGTGGATTACCTTTGTGGCATATACGGCCCGGAGCAAAGTGGACATAGTGGAATATGAATCATGGCCCAAAGTTCCCGAGGAGATCAAGAAGAGAGTTTGGATGGAAATACGGGTATTTTCTTTAATTATAATGCATTGTTTGTTTCTTAATTCTTCCATACAAATGAACTCAAATTCCTCACTACATTTTTACTCCTAATTTTCACTGTAGGCATTATTTGTTTTCGAGTCAACCGAAGAACTCGAATCAAAGTGGATTTCTTATGCCGGTAAACGGTGGAAAGATTGGAAATCCTATTTAGGGAAATATGTACATGGTGCCATGAAGGGTAGGGACCCATGCTTGGAATATAAATTTCTCCCTAGGGAGACATGGATTAAGTTCAAGGCTAGCCGCGAGACAGAAGAATGGCAGGTATATTTTTTTTAAAATTGATTTCCTTCTTCTTTTTGGATATTTGAAATTGCTCAGTTTAGAGATAATAATTTTTCATTATATTTCTCTCTAGGCAATTCGTGAAAAAGCGCAAAAGAATGCCAATTTAAATGCTTTCTACCATATTTTATCTCGCGGTGGCTACCGACTGCTGAAGCAACAGTTGCATGACGAGGAGGTGAGTGCATCCGGAAAGAAGCCTTCAGAGGAGGGTCAGTCCGAAGAAGAAGGCGAAGATTCTTATTCAGTGCCAGGCCGTCATCTACTTTGGAGACAGGCCCACACGAACAAAAAAGGGGAATACTTCACGCCAGAGGCTGGGCGTGTAGGGATGGAAATTGTAAGTTTTAGACCATACATTTTCTTATGTTTCAATTCTTTTAATATTTAAAGTATATGTGTATAGATTTTTTATTATAACTGATTATTTATTACTAGATATCTATGATGAAATGCTAATTAATAATTTGGTTGTCATTAAATGTTTATATCGCAATTATAATTATCTAGTTGTCACTGTAAAGTAAATAAATGATTAATTTGTATATATGTGTATTTATTTATATTTTATAATTATGGTTATCAATTTTATATTTAAAATTTATATACATAAATGAATAATCTCTGTATATGTGTATTTATTTATATTTAATTGATCTATTTACATTTACTATATTTGGCAAAATGTGTAGGAAAATCTATGTTCCCGCGAGTCCCAAGGGGAGACCGTTGCAGAGGGTAGGAATGACATTCTTGTCATTGCAACGGGAAAGCGCGATCACCCCGGTCGTTATCGCGGCCATTCTACCAGGGCACGTATCACAGAGGTTTTCCCACAGAAAACAAAGCCGTCGCTTAAAGAGGAACTTGATTTAACTAAGCGACAGCTTCAGAAAACCACTGCCCAACTAGATGAATGTCAGACACAGCTGAAGATGATGATTGGGGTTATATGTGGTAAGATGGGAACCGATTATGATACATTAAAAGCCACCGTCATCAATAATGCCAAAGATGAGAGCTTGCACCCAGAGACCTCCGGAGCGGTCCCTGTATCCCCTGTGAGCCCTGTTTCTCCTCTGATACCTACAAGGTTGCCCGATTTGGAGATGCTACATGTTGCACCTACGGACCCGATCAAAGCCTCTGACGGCGGTGCTTTAGGCGAATACAAGGTAAATAAAATTAATATGTATATTTTCATAGAATACACGTGGTATTTTTAAAACTAAATTAAATTCAGTGCATGTTTTATGCTTTGAATAATTCCTTGGATTGGTTTCAAGTGAATACTTGTTTAGAAGGCAACTTTCTTCTTCAATTTTTTTTTTAGCATTATTACAGTGCTTTGTTAAGTTAGACTTAATAGTTGATTAATGTTCATTCGCTTGCCTATTATCTTAGGACGGGTGTGAATGCCATCTGTTCCTCTCTGAGGATTCGCAAAAGCGGCGTAAGCTTGTGGCAAAAGGAAATATTTATAAGCAAAGCAAGCACCACGGGCGCGAGGTTAGGAAAGGTTGCGCGAGGGTCACAATTAAAATTTCCTATGATGACTGTGCCCCGCTACCCTTTCCTGAGGAAGAGGCTGCAACAGTGGGAATGGCCAAGTCCTTTTTCGTGGAATGGCCTAAAGAGTTGATTGAAATTATTCAGCCGGCTCCGGTAACAAAGGTATATTCTTTCATTTATTTGTGAATTACTTAATACCGTTTTGTATATTTAATGTTATTTCAAATGATGTTAGGTGGATAAAAGTGCCCAAAAGAAAAAAGGCCGGATGAATTCTATGGATGACAAGACATCTCCTTCGGCGACGGTTCCGACTGAGGAGTCATCCTCATCGACATCTGATCCATTGCAAGAGTTACAGCTCCGAATGGATAATGATTCGGACTTCAATGGCTTCTGCTTTCAAATGACAAGAGAAGTCATAGGTTTGGACCTGCCTAATCTGATGGATCGAGGGGATCTCGCAGAGTTATTGACCAGAGAAAGCCAGGTCTCAAACAGTTTGATGCAGTTGTTCACCCAGTGAGTTTCCACTTAATTTTATAACCTATTTCTGATTATTGTTATATATAGTACGCATTCCATGTGCATAGGCTAACCAATGAAGCCCTTTTTGTAAATTCTTTAGAGCTTTACATGAGTTAGTTGAAAGGAATGGGAGAAAGGGATAGGTTTCCTCTCGGCTGATCATGTCACACCCGTAACAAATACGCTTGAAGCTAGGGTAAACTACATTGCGCGAATCTTGAAGGATAGGAATAAAGAAATGTATCTGGTGCCTTATCTTCAGGGGTAAGTGACACTGTAAGCGATTCTCTAATATTTAAGAAACACTGATATAAAGATCTGACGTACGTCATTAAATTTTTGTTTGCAGTGAACATTGGATGCTAATGGCCATTAGACCAGTAGAAAAGGTTGTATACTGGTTTGATTCTTTACAAAATCCACAGAAGGAGGAGGCGGTGGAGCTTATAGACGAGTGAGTTATATATATTAACAACGGTTAGAATGCCTATATATCCATATATTGCTAATTATTTTCGTTCCGCTTTCATTTTTATAGGGTGATGTTTAACTATCAAGCTTTTTAGGATTGCCCAGAAATGTGCATATGCAACCTTCGTGGATAGTAGTTAAGGTAAATTGGTTCTTATTAAATTTTTTAATTACATCCGTTAGTCTAGTAGCCTAAGCAATTAGTAGTGTTAGTTGTTTTGATTAAATCCGTGAGTCCAGTAGCCTAAGTTAGTAGTGTTAGTCAATTAATTTATTAGTTAGTCAAGTTATTTATTGAGGTATTTGATTTATGCATGCAATCCGTGAGATCAAAACTGTAGGTTAGTTAATATATGCATGCAATTGCCTATTCGATCTGTAGAAATTAGTGAGTCCTAGTTATTTAATTAATTAGATTAATATGAGTGAAGTTATGAATATTAAATTTTTATGCCTACCGTTGTGTTGTATACAATATATTAATTGTATGATCTTCATATTAATTCATTAGCATAAAAAGCAAACGAGCAATTGGGAGTGTGGGTACTATGTAATGCACTACATGTACCAAATAGCAATGAAATCATCCACATTGGCACTTGAAAAGGTAAATATTTCTCATAACTTACTTAATATTGACTGTATTTCATTTTGCTACTCGGTTACTTTTTAATTTCAAAAATTCTGTTGCAGCACTTCAAGCTCGACTGCACTCCATTAAGCAATGTGGATATAGATGCAGTGCGAAAAATATGCGCTCGTTATATTTTGGAGCATCCTCCGTAGTTGTAGGATACTAATTAGCTTGTTCATATTAGAGTTGTACAAATATTTTTTGGATACGCTATATTATAAAAGCGATTTCAATTTGTATATTGGTGATATTTGTATTAAATTTCAAGTTTTAGCAGCAGGTTTTGCTTTAAACCAGGTTTTAGCAGCAGGTTTTTAATGCTTTTAATGCGGTTCGGGTGTAAAAAGTGGCAACTTTCTACTGCGGTTCAACCACGACCCGCAGTAGAAACCCCGAATTTACTACTGCGGTTCAACCATGAACCGCCGTTGAAAGTGTAACTTTCTACTGCGGTTCAACCTTGGACAGCAGTAGAAATTTCGGACTTTCTACGGCGGTCCAATGTTGGACTGCAGTAGAAAGTTACACTTTCAACGGCGGTTCAACCACGAACCGCCGTAGAAAGTCCGCTAACTTACTACGGCTGCCAGATAGATGGCGGTTCAAAAATGCTAAACCCCGCCTTTAAAAACCCTTATTAACCGCCATTAAAACCCCTTTTTGTAGTAGTGCCTGTTTGGACTGTTGGAACCCCATTTTTGCCTTCTTTTGCATTCCTTCATGTCAGAACTCAACACCTAAAACTTGCAATAATCATCACAAATGGCTGCACATATCCATGAGATCTTTGGATTTAACCCCATAAATAAACAACATAAAACACACATCAAAGATTTATCAAAAAGCTTTACGACTTTTTCCTGTATTATGACAATGATACTGCTTGCTTGTCAAAAACACCCCCTAGTTAATATCATGTAACTATTTCAATCCAAGATAGCCGAGTCTTTCTGATTGTAATATGGCTGATCATCCTTAAATTTAATTCAATTACAATATCAATGCTTAATTTTCAAGTCTCAATAGTCTCTTTACCAACACTCTCCGTGCTAGTGAAAACAACATTCCCTTTAGTTTCCCATGTTATTTCAAGGACGCCAGTTTCTAAATTTTCAGTCACAGAGCTTAATAACTTCAATCTCCTTTTTAATATTTATGGTTCCATCTACACTCTTAATCCTCTCTTTTCTGTTTAGCTAGGATATTTTGACTAAACAGGAGCCTACAATCCCTTCATAGCTAACTGAATGGTCATTAGCTTGCTTATGATTTCTAAGCATAAAAGAGACAACAACAATGTAAATATCCTTACTAAAAGCATGACCAAACGTCTTCATCCTATAACCACTAACAAAGTGACGATAATTTTCTCGAGCTAAGCACAACAAAAGTGATACAATAAGCCATTGTGCTGCCTTGTCATTCTTTGAAAATAACATAAGAGTACTGCGCGCGTGTATGTATAGAGGAATGTCCTGTGGGAAGACATATATGTATGTCAGGAGATTTCCTCAATAACTAATTGCATCATCTTACTTCTAAGGGTAAAATATGTTAAATTTAATAAAATTACCTAAAATACATCTAAATGCTTAACCCACTGAATTTTAAAAATTGCCTAAAAATTTATTAAAAGGGTAAAACAGGTTAGATAGATGACTCAAACCTGGTTTGTTTATTTCATATCATTCATGGCCGGCTTGAATTTGACTCTAACTCTTTTTGAGTCATACGTGTACCTGCTAAAAAAATTGTTTGAATATTCATAGACTCAAAGAAAATAGCCACATGGTGCCGCTAGAAGATGGATAATTTGTTGGGTGAATACAATGGACAACTCAACCCTAGAGAGTAAATGATATGATAAATGAAGAGGATAATCATTATAAGTGACTAATTTGCATACATAGTTCAACTAGAAGGAAAATCGTCACATTAGGCTACCATGTCTAGCAAACAATATATAAACTTTAGAAACTGGTATATTGAAATGTTACTATCTAGAAACCATTTAGAGTAATCAACAATGTCCGAAGGAAAATAATTTTCGTGCCTAGGTCTGGATCATTGTACACCTCACCTTGGCAATGTTCCATCTGGTGTATCACAACACAACACAATTGTTATTTTCTTTGTGACTTGTCCAAGGGAACGCAACCTGGTGAATAGTGTATCTACGCATAACAATGCCATGTGGGTGTCTCATCTGTATGAGAATATTGTACATATATTTTCTCTACGCAATACAAATTATGACAATTAGAAGAATTCATTATAACCCTGACATATTCTTCATTAGTTCGTCTGTAGCTTGGTAAATTTATAATTTTTGGCTAACATTCATAATTATGGTTTCTAGAGTCACGTGGATTACGCACCAGTAACCATCATTGCGAAGGGATGTGTTTACCTTGAATTGACATCCAGTCATACCAAACTATGATGCTTCTATGGATTCTTGAACTTAGGCTCATATTCTCCTGACTTGGAACAAACCATCATTAGTTCTTTATACGTTTTATAATGTTTATCCTCGTTAATTTATTATTGCATTCATGATTCCATCTCCGTTACTCTCTTTTGTGCCATCACTTTAATTTTATCAAAGCTTTTGATTACATGAAATCTATTTGACTCTACATATCTATGGCAATGCTCAACGAATTCACGTGTTGAATTAATGTATGTCCCTACATATGACAAATTCACTTCCTTTCACCAAGTATCATATACATCCAAATAATTTGATTCATCAAAATCATATAAATCATTGTTGCAATCTATAGATCGAAAATCTTTATTTTTGTGGCTCTACATGATTACCAGGACAGCTAACTCTTCATCACTGTGTGACTTTGATGAGAAAAAATATATAAAAATTTTACACTATTTTATTTGATCTATTTTTGACCTTTTTGAGTGATTTTGGATGACTTTTGCACTGATTATTTGCCAATTTATCTCAAACATGCTTTGGTAGAGAATTTGAAAGAAATGAAGGAAAAAGATGAAAAAAAATCCAAAATTGTAGCAGTACTACTTTTAGTGCTGCAGCAACTCAAGGGTTCTCAGTCAAAGCCAAAAAATGGAGCAAACATTGCAGTTCAATATTGTAAAGATGCAGTGAATTCAAAAGGAAAAACCTGAAGATTTCGCAGAACAAGGCCAATGTTGTATCGATATGAAGTTGTCGCTACAATAAAATGGAGAACTCAAAATTTGAAAAATATGGGACACCATTGTAGCGATTACTTTTAACATTGTAGAGATAGTAAAATCGTGAGTTTAAAATCAAAACAATTTGCTGCAACGGTCTCTTTTTGCACTGCAACGAATCTAGAAAATCGGGGGTTTAAGTTCATTCTGAAATTTTTCGATCCGCTGCAGCGTCAACTTCTTGAACTGTAGTGTTTCTGTCTTAAACACAAAAAATATATATATTCCAAGAGGCCCTTAATAAGATCCCTTTTTACTCCTCAGTTCTCATCTATAATTAGAACATTTTCAAATTTGTAAACCTAAACTTTAAACTCTAATTTAGTTCTTAGATTAGTTTTTTTGATTTCTTTCACTACTACAAAATAGAGCTTTAACGGCTGCGGATTAACGGCGAAAAATAGAAAACCACCGTTATAAAAGAAATACGGACTTTCTACGGCGGTCTAAAAATAAACCACCGTAGAATGGGACTTTCTACGGCGGTGATGATAAACCGCCGTAGAAAGAGACCTTCTACGGCAGTTGGAAGGTAACCGCCGTAGAAAGTATGGACTTTCTACGGCGGTTACCTTCCAACCGCCGTAGAAAGCTCACTTTCTACGGCGGTTACCTTCCAACCGCCGTAGAAAGCCCACTTTCTACGGCGGTTTGTCCCAACCGCCGTAGAAAGTGGGCTTTCTATGGCGGTTTAACAATTAACCGCCGTAGAAGGTCCTTTCTACGGCGGTTTAATTATAACCGCCATTGTATTGACGTATTTAACCCTAAATAACAACGTGTATCTCCATATCGCGGCCGAAAGTGTTCTTCTCCAAATTTCTACTACGGTTTTGCACGTTTGATGTAAAGAATCGTCATTTGGAGCTAAAATTTACCACCTTAAGGTTAGAAACTTCTAAAACTTTCTCAGTAATTGCTTATGCTTGTACTTTAGATATGTCATCCTATAGAATTTATTTTTATTTATGGTAGAGGGCTGAAAATTAAAGTTGCATTCCATGTATATGGTGAACCTTAGTATTGTGGAACCCTATTTAGTTATACTATGTAGTTTCTTGGTGATGTGATTTGATTTATAGTGTTTGATTTTTAATGGAGGATGTTCATATAATTAGCACTACTTAGAGTGTGTATTATTTTTTTATGCATTTCATGTGTTTGACGAAATGCATAAATGCAAAACTTATGGGTTCTTCTTCATTTGATTATGTCTATTGCGCATGTGTTGGTTATGCATTATTTTTTTCATTGAGGTATTATATTAGTTTTGATTATATGAGTAACATTAGTATGACATGTGCTAAGACAAGCATGCAGCTTGATACTTTGTACATTGTTTGTTGAATTATTATTTGGTTTTTTTAATTATTTCAAGATGTTAGTTACACATGGATCGAAATATCTTGTTGTATGGTGATTGGACCTTCGATTTTTATGCGAAAGAAGTTGAGAATTTCATTGAATTCGCTTATAAGAATACAAAGTACGTCCATTGTCCGTGTAAAGCTTGTAAAAATGGTGCGCGGTTTGATAACTCAGATACAATAAGATTCCATTTATATCGGAACGGATTTGATCCTTCTTATAAACTGTGGATTTGGCATGGTGAAAGTATTGATGGTTTACCTGAGCAAAGAAAATCTCATGCAAAAGGAGATGATGGGATTACTAGAGATCGATTAGATGACATGATTGAGGATGTGGCTGAGGATTTTGCTGATAAACCAGAAGTTCTTGCTTCCATTTTGGGTGACAATGAGAAGCCTCTATACAACGGTTGCACTAAATATACACGCTTGTCTAGTGTTTTGAAGTTGTTTAATTTGAAAGCGGCAAATGGGTGGTCAAATACTAGTTTTATAGCCTTATTGAGGGTACTGAAAGATATGCTCCCAGAAGATAATGAACTTCTAGATCGAATTTACGAGGCAAAAAAAATATTGTGTCCAATGGGTATGGAGTATAAGAAGATCCACGCTTGCCCAAACGATTGCGTCCTCTACAGGAATGAGTATAAGGATTTATTGCTTTGTCCTAAGTGTAAAACTTCACGATACAAAAACAAGCAGCTGTGTGATGAGGTTGAAGACAGTTCTGATGCGCAAAAGAAGGGGTCGCCGGCTAAGGTTCTGTGGTATCTTCCTATAATACCGAGATTTAAACGGTTGTTTGCTAATGCAAAAGATGCAAAACTAATGACATGGCATTCAGATCGGTGTATTCCCAGTGATGATGACAAGGTGATAATGCATACATCAGACTCAGATGAGTGGAAAAAAATTGATTCAATGTATCCTTCTTTTGGGGGAGAAGCCAGAAATTTGAGGCTTGGTTTGTGTACTGATGGAATGAACCAGTTTGGCAGTCTGAGTAGTACACATAGCTCATGGCCGGTGATGTTGTTATTTACAATTTGCCGCCTTACTTGTGTATGAAGCGCAAGTACATACTTATGTCTCTAATGATTTCAGGCCCACGACAACCAGGAAATGACATCGATGTGTATCTTGCTCCTCTTATTGAAGACTTGAAAAAGTTATGGGATGAAGGCGCCCTGTGTTTGATGCATACCGTGAAGAAATGTTCACATTACGTGCCATGTTGTTCTGTACCATTAATGATTTTCCTGCTTATGGAAACTTGTCTGGGTACTCTGTTAAAGGGCATAAAGCATGTCCAATATGTGAGCAGAGTACAGATTTTTGTCAGCTCGCATATGGGAGGAAGACAGTATACCTTGGGCATCGCAGATTTCTTCCCGAGACTCATCCGTATCGCCGTATGAAAAGAGCATTCAATGGATTTCAAGAGTTCAGAAAAGCTCCAGAACCCTTGAGCGGGCCAGAGGTGAAAGCTCGTGTGACGGACATTAATGTGGAGTTTGGTAAACCTTCGGAGTCCAGCAATAATGATACATGTTGTTGGAAGAAAAAATCCATCTTTTTTGAACTTTCATAATGGGAGAACTTGGATGTCATACATTGTCTTGACGTTATGCATATTGAGAAAAATATTTGTGAAAGCCTGTTAGGTACGCTCTTGAATATCCCTAGTAAAACTAAGGATGGTTATAACGCGAGACTTGATATGGTTGATATGAACATAAGATCAAATTTAGCACCGGTAGCTCAAGGACAACGCACATATCTACCCCCTGCCTGTCACACTTTGTCCAGAAAAGAGAAAAAACAACTGTGTTCAAGTTTGCGTAGCATCAAAGTTCCATCCGGATATTCTTCAAATGTAAGTAGACTTGTTTCCTTGAAAGATTTAAAACTGGTTGGTTTGAAGTCTCATGATTGCCATGCCTTAATGCAACAATTGTTGCCTGTAGCTATTCGCTCGATATTGCCCAAGCATGTTAAGTCCAGTATTACAAGACTTTGTTTCTTCTTCAATGCTATATGTAGCAAGGTTATCGCGCGCGAAAGACTTGATCAGTTACAAGATGAAATAACTGTTGTCCTTTGTCAACTAGAAATGTATTTTCCACCCACCTTCTTTGATATTATGGTGCATTTGGTGATTCATTTGGTTAGAGAGATAAAAATCTGCGGGTTTGTTCATTTGCGATTGATGTACCCATTCGAGCAATATATGAAAGTATTTAAGAGGTATGTTAAGAATCATTATCGTCCTGATGCTAGTATTGTTGAAGGTTATATAGCTGATGAGGTAATTGAGTTTTGCACTGAGTACTTGGCCGATACAGCATCAATTGGAATATCTAAGAATCGGCACGATGGGAGGATTACAGGTATGGGCACAAGGGGAGGAAAAATGTTTTTTCCGTCTAATGTTGAATTGATGAAGGCGCATCTCTACATACTGCGCAATTCTGAAGAAAATGCGTCCTATGTGACAGACCATATGCGTTCAATAAGAACGTCTTATCCTGCTTGGACGGATCAACATGTGCTCAATGAACATATTCGGACATTTGTCTATTGGTTTGGTAATGCTGTCATGGGCAAAGACGTTTCGGAGACATTGAAATGGTTGGCGTTTAGGCCCAGCCCTGCGGTACGAGCATTTTCATGTTATGACATAAATGAATATTCATTTGCTACTAAGAGACAAGATGAGAAGAGTACGGCACAAAACAGTGGTGTTACATTAATCTCAGAAGCTTTACATGTTTCTAGCAGGAAGGATAAAAATCCATTGTATGCAAACATGGCATATTATGGGGTGATCGAAGATATTTGGGAGCTTGACTATGTTTGTTTCAAAGTAGCTGTATTTCGCTGCAAATGGGTTGATAACAATAGTGGGGTTCGAACTGATGATCCATTGGGTTTTACCTTAGTGGACCTTAATCGGGAGGGTTTCAAGAGGGAATCATTTATACTTGCATCGCAGGCGAAACAAGTTTTTTATATCACCAATCCTTGTGACGAACATTGGTCTGTTGTTCTTCATGGTAAACAACATCACGGAGTGGAAGGGATTGATACAGAAGAAGGGCTTTATGAGGCTGGCCCTTTCTCTAGTGGGTTACCTGAATCGAGAGCAGATGAAGAAGATAGGGAACTTGATAAATACATACTTCGTGATGACCACAGCGAAGGATTATGGTTCGAGGATCAAGTGTCCCATAAGAGAAAGAGAATAAGTTAAGAATCATTTTCAGGTATATTGTTTGTTTTTATTAATTTTTTTTTCTGTGGGTGTGTATTTGTATATGTTTCTTTGATTTTAATGAAACGAGGTGGACATAATTTTATAACAACATTTATTTTTATCCTTCGTACTGTCTGATTGAAACAGGTCACAACTTGGATGAAGCCGCGCAATCAAGGGATAAAATTTCCAGGGACTTCATATAGCGAAATGTTTATAAATGAATATGTTATTGTTGGAAATTGTGTGAAGCTTCTGTGTTGATGTTATGATGCACTTGTGTTTTGGTCAAAAACAAGCAGGGGAGATTTTGTCTGAATTGATTTGAAACTGAATTCCGTATTATTTGAAATAGTTGGAATCTTAATGAAGTATTTAAGTATGTGCATATCCTTGACAGGGAGTATGTTACATTTATAGGGGAGACTTTGTCGAATTTTCTGGCAAATTAATTTCCTTGTTTTTCATTTATGAATAAATGTCTCATGTATTATTTATTTATTTTTTTTCAAGGAGTAGTACTTTTGGTAAAATTTACATGGGAAGCTATACAATGATTTTTGTTTTGATTTTATATTTAACTCTTCATAAATTACTTGTTTGTGCCTCGGAAAAAAGATATTCATTTAGCGAGGTTGGGTATTGACCGCTAAATGAATTAATTATTCGTTTATCGATTAATAATGCTTTATTATTTTATAAAGATTATTCAATATATTTTATATTGAGGCGCGCTCCATACCCGCGGCAACCTATTTTTATTTTACCTTAACATATAATTGTAATTATTGCTTGCCTTTAATTATTAAAATAGAGATAATTATTTAAGAACAAATAAACTGAATTTTGCGCGTTTACCTAAAATTATTGTGTACTAGTACCTGAAATGGTTCGGTGGAATGTTGCATGGGGAAATTCGAAATATATTTAGTAAAGCATTTTTCATACAAATCTTGATAACATAATTAATAAATATAATGTAAATTGGGTATGTAATATTATATGTACAAAGTTTTGGGGTTAATTTATGAACATGAAAAAACTAGAAATGTTTAGGGTCTATGCTTCATAACATGAAATAAAAATAGAAATTTATGCGCGCGCGGGAATTAATTGGCTGAATTTGTTCCCACTTTTCTACGGCGGTTCTAAAACAACCGCCGTAGAAAAAACTTTCTACCGCGGTTCTTCATTGAACCGCCGTAGAAAGATGACTTTCTACGGCGGTTCAACTATGAACCACCGTAGAAAGTCATCTTTCTATGCGGTTTGTTTATGAACCGCCGTAGAAAAGTGAAAATTGCATCCAATTCCCGCACGCGCATAAATTTCTATTTTTATTTCATTTTATGAATCATAGCCCCTAAACATTTCCCCTGCTTCTCCCCTGCATTCCCCTGTAATATTAGATATGCAATTTCATAACGATCAACCGGTACAAGTAAATAAAATACATTATATTTTGATTCACAGTCAATTTAATGTATTCACGATACATAATTGATTACTGTTATCGTCTGTAAGTCCAAATATATTTATATATATATATATATAAGGTCATGAAATCCAGTAAGTATTTCTTTTTTTTTTAATTGGGCCATTAAGCATTATTTTTTCTTATACTACGTACGTAATGCATTTATCGATTTGAAACTGTTTTCTTCCGTTCGCCCAAGTCGAGAATGGGGAAAATTTAGGTCTGATAATGAAGCTTATTACTTTATCATAGCTTACATGTAATTTTACGAAATTTACTAATTTTAACTTATACCTAAAATTATTGTGTAATAGTACATGACAGTTTTCGGTGGAATATTGGTGCACGGGAAAATTTGAAATGTACTTATTAAATGTTTCATAAAAGGCGAGCTTCTGTAATTAATAAATACAATGTAAATTGGGTATGTAATATTATATTCAAAAAGTTTTGGGGTTAATTTATGAAAATGGAAAAAAAAACTTAATAGGGAGTAGGGTTTAGGGTTTAGGGTTCAGAAAATGATATAAAAATAGACAATTTATGCGTGCGCAGGAATTGGCTCCAAAAACTACTTTTCTAATGCGGTTCAACCGAGAACCGCCGTAGAATCAACTTTCAACAGCGGTTCATTTTGAACCCGCCGTAGAAAGGTTGCTTTCTACGGCGGTTCATTTTTGAACCGCCGTAGAAAGTATTTTCTACGGCGGTTTATTTTTGAACCGCCGTAGAAAGTATTTTATACGGCGGTTAATTTTTGAACCACCGTAGAATAAAGCTACGGTCTAAATTCAAATTTGTTGGCCTAGGGTTTAGGTTTTAGGGTTTACGGTTTTGGTATAATATCTAATTTCCCCACAGTTCCCCTGCTTCTCCCAACATTCCCCTGAATATTGTATATGCAATTTAATCATGATCAACCGGTGCAAGTAAATAAAATACATTATATTTTGCAGCATATATACTAAATTTAATGTTTTTCACTATACATATTTGATTAATATTATCGTAATTGCAAATATATATATATATATATAGAAGACTTACTTATAAAGTTGTCTTCAAGTCTTCAATTCTTCAAATGAAAACATTTTATATATGTAGTGGAAATTTACAAGAGAGAGGAGAGAGTTGGATGATGTACAAGAGGGGAAAGGAGAAAAGAGGAAGATGTTTATATATATATCTATATATATATATATATATATGTATGTAATGTAATGAAATCCAGTAAGTATTTAATTTTTTTTTCGGCCACTTAACCATTAATTTTTATATTACTATACGTACCTAATGCATTTATGGATTTGATTATTTTATCCCGTTCGCCCAAGTTGAAAAAGTAGAAATTTTAGGGAAGATAATGAAGCTTATTACTTTATCGACGCTTACATGTAAATTTACAAAATTTATTAATTTCTATCTTTGACCTATAATTATTGTGTAATAGCACGGGAAATTTAAATGCAAATGGTACAAGAGGGGAAAGGAGAAAAGAGGAATATATTTATACATATATATATATATATATGTATGTATGTAAGGTAATGAAATCCAATAAGTATTTTTTTTTTCCGGCCACTTAACATAATGTTTATATTACTACGTACGTACCTAATGCAATTATGGATTTGATTATTTTATCCCGTTCGCCCAAGTCGAAAAAGTAGAAATTTTAGGGAAGATAATGAAGCTTATTACTTTATCGACGCTTACATGTAAATTTACGAAATTTATTAATTTTTATCTTTGACCTATAATTATTGTGTAATAGCACGGGAAATTTAAATGCAAATGGTTCAATGGAAAATTTGAAATTTAATTATGAAATGGTTCATAAAAGTCGAGCTTGTGTACATAATTAATAAATATAATGTAAATTGGGTATGTAATATTATATTTACAAAGTTGTGGGGTTAGTTTTTGAAAATGGAAAAAAAAAAATTAATATTAAAATATGCCCGCGCTGGAATTGGCTCCAATTTTTTCCCTTATTCTAAGCCGAGAAAACCGAGACCTTTCAACGGCGGTTCAACCGCGAACCACCGTTGAAACAACTTTCTATGGCGGTTCACGGTTGAACCGCCGTTGAAAGCGTGAACCGCCGTTGAATGTTGGTTCAACGGCGGTTCGCGGTTGAACAGCCGTTGAACCACCCAGCCGGTCTAAGTTCAAAAAATTTGAACTTAGACTAAATCCTTTTCTTTTCCCTCATTCTCTTCCCCTTCTTTCCCCTGCTTCTCCCCTGTTTCCCTATCCCTTCTCTCGCGGCTGTTCGGGTTCTTCGCTTCTTCTCCCGTCGCCGGCGCAACCGAGCGAGCTCGGCCAAGTTCCCGCTCTTCCCATCGGCTGCAGCAAGGGCCGATTGTATGGCTGGACCATCGCAGCCGATCGGTGTGTGTGGGTTCACTTTCCCGGCCAACATTTCTCCATTTCCCCCCTCCAATAGTTCGGGCTTGGTTGTAGGAGTGCACACAAAAGGTTATCCACCTTCTATGCTTGCATTTTAAAACTTTTGCAATGTTACCTTCCATTTTGTAATTGCTTCCCATTGCACTAGGGTTTTTGTGCACAATATAATCTTCATTTCGGTTTTAATGCTAGTGATGAATGATTGGAATGCTTTTGGATTTATTGATTGTTGGTTGCATTGGTTTGGTTGTTGAATTTCGTGTTTTGTCCTACATAAGTTGAGAACCTAGGGTTTTGATTGGGATTTCAATTAAGTACCATTTCAATTCGGGTTTAGTGTATTAATATGAGAAACATAAATGTTGATTTCGGTTTTGCTTGATTAATTTTAGAACATTGGTATTTGATTTCGGTTCTTAGTCGATTTAGTGTTCCTCCTTAAGTGATAATGAGGAAAATGCTTTGTTTGTTGATTCCACTATGTGGAATTTAATCTTTATAGGGTTCTTTCTTTGGGGATCCCTTGTTTCAATGTCTTCAAAGCCACTTATATGTTGAAAGTAAAGATATCTTTGCATGAATGTGAAGCATTTTTTATTGCACAAGCACTAAGTACCTTTAGGGAAGGAGAGTTTTTGTTAGGAGTGAAGTACTCCTCCTTGAAGCTTTTACCTTCCTCATGAAATAATTTTGGTTTTTTCCTGTAGTAGAAATTAATGATTGTTCTCATTAGTTGTTGGTTGTGAAATGTGAAGTACTTTATCAATGGTACCCTTTATAAGTCCACTTTTTTGGGCCTCCTTTGGTTTAATTTGGATAATGGTAATTGTGTATTGCAAATATCACTATCTCCTCTTCGCTTTCCCTTATATTTGTTTGAAAAGCGTGAAATATTGCAAAAGCACAAAGTATTTCTCTTGTTTTAGGGAAGGAGAGTATTTTTAGGAGTGAAGTTTGCGAATGTACATTGCCTTTTATATTTCAACATTACAAGCATTCTTGTATTTGACATTAAAGCTTTTCTTTAATTGCAAATATGTTATATTGAATTCTCTTTGTATGTACATGAAGTTTAAGGTAAGCTAATGGCCCGAAAAAGAAAACGCAATGAGGAGTATAGTGATGAGGGAAATGGCAATGGAGATGGTTCTTTTACTAGATTTAGAAGAGGTAGAGGGCCTACAAATTGCAACGATCTTTTGGGAATGCGTATGAAGGGGAAAACTCTTGAGATTTTGTTTGATTCCAAAAATGAGCCTAAAAATTATCATACAAAGTGGATTACATTCGTAGCATTCACGGCCCGGAGCAAAGTGGACATTATGGAATATGCATCATGGCCCAAAGTTCCCGACGAGATCAAGAAGAGAGTGTGGATGGAAATACAGGTACTCCACAAAATTATAATGCATTGTTTGTTTCTTCTTTCATACAAATGAACCCAAATTTACCTAAATTTTTACTTCTATTTTTTACTGTAGACATTATTTGTTTTTGAGTCAACTGAAGAACTCGAAACCAAGTGGATTTCTTATGCCGGTAAACGTTGGAAAGATTGGAAATCCTTTTTAGGGAGATATGTAAATGGTGACTTGAAGGGTGAGGACCCATGCCTTGAATATAAATATCTCCCTAGGGAGACATGGATTAAGTTCAAGGCTAGCCGCGAAACAGAAGAATGGCAGGTGGGTTTTTGAAATTGATTTCCTTCTTGTTTTTGTGTGTTTGAAATTGCTCAGTTTATGGATAATCATTTTTCATTATATTTTTCTCTAGGAAATTCGTGAAAAAGTGCAAAAGAATGCCACTTTAAATTCTTTTTACCATAATTTATCTCGCGGTGGCTACCAACTGCTGAAGAAGCAATTGCATGAAGAGGCTTTGATTGCATCTGAGAAGAAGCCTTCAGAGGACGGTCAGTCCGAAGAAGAAGGGGAAGATTCTTATGCAGGGCCAGGCCGGCATCTACTTTGGAGACAGGCTCACACAAACAAAAAAGGGGAATACTTCACGCCAGAGGCTGGTCGTGTTGGGATTGAAATTGTAAGTTTTGCACCATACATTTTCTTATGTTTCAGTTCTTTAAGCTACGCATATATTTAAAACTATATATAATTGATCTATTTACATTTCATATTTTTGGCAAAACGTTTAGGAAAATCTATGTTCCCGTGAGTCCCAAGGGGAGAAAGTTGCAGAGGGTAGGAATGACATTCTTGTCATTGCAATGGGAAAGACCGATCACCCCGGTCGTTATCGCGACCATTCTACCAGGGCACGTATCATAGAGGTTTTCCCGAAAACAAGGCCGTCGCTTAAAGATGAACTAGATTTAACTAAGAGACAGCTTCAAAAAACCACTGCGCAGCTCGATGAATGTCAAACACATCTGAAGATGATGGTTGGGTTTATGTGTGGTCAGATGGGGACTGACTATGATACATTAAGAGCCACTGTCATCAATAGTGCCAAAGCTCAGAGTTTGAAGCCAGAAACCTCCGGAATGGCCCCAGAGATGTTTGAGGTCCATGGTAGCAATGTTTCCCCTGTGAGTCCGACGCTACACCCTAAAGAAACTCGTAGGCAAGATTTTTCTCCTCTTATCCCTATAAGTTTTTCTGAGTTACATATGATACCTTTTTTATCTATGGACCCGATCAAAGCCTCTGAGGTTCAGAATAGCCCTATTGCAACAAACTTGGAAGATGTGAGTTCTTTAGGCGAATACAAGGTACTTAAAATACATTTATGTCTTTCATTTTTCTATAGAGTATCACTGCTATTCTTCTTGGGTAGACTTTTATTTTTCTAATTTTCTTTTAAATTCTTTTTATTATTTATTTTTTCCTTTGTTTTGTTCGTTTTTAAAGTGATACTTAAAGTGGTACTGTTCACCTATATCATTTTACACTTATTCATGTATCTCTTTTAAAGAGAGAAAAAAAGTATTGTTCCCGTGAACTGTGGTTTGCATATGTATTCAAGTATTCAAACACTTTATATTTTTTTTAAATAAAGTTTATATTTTCCTTTTAAAAATATAATACTGCAATTAAAAAAACTATAAATTTTTTTAATATATTAAACATCTTTATTTTATTTTTATTTTACAATAATGAAATCTTACATTTATATTTTGGTTTTTATTTAATTATTAAATTTGAATGTATAATTTCTTTCATATTGTCATTTCTAAAGACGCTTGACTTTGGTTTCATGATTACACTTGGTTTGTTAAGTTAGCGGAAATAGTTGAGTAATGTTCATTCGCTTGCCTATTATCTCAAGAAGGGTGTGAATGTCATCTGTTCATCTCTGAGGATACATGTAAGAGGCGTAAGCTTGTGGCCAAGGGAAATGTTTATAAGCAAAGAAAGCACCACGGCCGCGAGGTAAGGAAAGGTTGCGCGAGGGTTACAATTAAAATTTCATATGATGACTTTGCCCCGCTACCATTTCCTGAGGAAGAGGCTTCAACTGTGGGAATGACCCAATCCTTTTTCGTGGAATGGCCTATACAGTTGATTGAAATTATTCGGCCGGATCCAGTAACACAGGTATATTCTTACATTTATTTGTGAATTACTTAATACCGTTTTGTATATTTAATGTTATTTCAAATGTTGTTAGGTGGATAAATGTTTGAAAAAAGAAAAAAGGCCGTGTGAATTCTATGGATGATATAAAATCTACTTCGGCGACGGTTCTGATTGAAATGTCATCCTCTTCGACATCTGATCCACTGCACGAGTTACAGCTCCGAATGGAGAAAGATTCGGACTTCAATGGTTTCTTGTTTCAAATGACAAGAGATGTCATAGGTGTGGATCATCTTATTGCGATGGATCGAATGGATGTCGGAGAATTATTGTCAAGAGAAAGCATGGTCACAAACTGTTTGATGCAATTGTTCACCAAGTGAGTTTCCACTTAATTTTATAACCTATTTCTGATTATTGTTATATATAGTATGCATTCCATGTGCCTAAACTAACCAATGATGCATGATAATGTAAATTCTTTAGAGCTTTACATGATTTAGTTGAAAGGAATGACCGGAAGGGGATAGGGTTTCTCTCAGCTGATCATGTCACGGCTCTAGGAAACACATATGAAGATAGGGTACACTACATTGCACGAAACTTGAAGGATCGGAATAAAGAAATTTATCTGGTGCCGTATCTTCAGGGGTAAGTGACACTGTAAGCGCTTCTCTAATATTTAAGAAACACTGATTTAAAGATCTGAGGTGATTAAATTTTTGGTTTGCAGTGAACATTGGATACTTATAGCCATTAGACCGATTGAAAAGGTTGTCTACTGGTTTGATTCTTTACAAAACCCACAGAAAGAGGAGGCAGTAATACTTATAGACGAGTGAGTTATATATATTAACTAATGTTAGAATGCATATATAATTTCTAATGCCAATCATATATACATATGTTGTTAATTATTTTTGTTCCGCTTTCATTTTTATAGGGTGATGTTTAATTATCAAGCTTTCTTAGGATTGCCCAGAAATGTGCATATGCAACCTGAGTGGATAGTAGTTAAGGTAAAATTGGTTCTTATTGAATTTTTTACTCAACGATGTGTTGTATAAAATTGTATGATCTTCTAACTCGTACACTAATATTCATTAGCATAAAAAGCAAACGTCTAACTGGGAGTGTGGCTACTATGTCATGCACTACACGTACCAAATCGCAATGAAGTCCGACACATTGGCACTCGAGAAGGTATTTGATTTCTCATAACTTACTTAATTGACTGTATTTCATTTTGCTGCTCAGTTACTTTTTAATTTCAAAAACTCTGTTGCAGCACTTCAAGCTCGACCGCACTCCATTAAGCAATGTGAATATAGATGCTGTGAGAAAAATATGCGCTAGTTATATTGTGGAGCATTAGCCGTAGTTGATGGATACTAATGAAACTTGTTCATATTATAGTTGTACAAATATTTTTGGATATGCCCTGTAATATACGGCGGATTTATTAAAACCGCTGTAGAAATGGACTTTCTACGGCGGTTGTAATTGAAACCGCCATAGAAAGTAACTTTCTATGGTAGTTTCTTCATAACCGCCATAGAAAGTAACTTTCTATGGCGGTTGTAACCGCCATAGAAAGTTATTTTCTATTGCGGTTTTAATTACAACCGCCATAGAAAGTTACTTCTATGGCGGTTTTAATAAAAACCGCCATAGAAACTTGATTTTGTTTGAATTTTAAGGGTTTCCCTTTGTTTCCATCTCCAACCAGCTGCGGCTTCCCCCTGTTTCCATCTCCAGCAAACCGAAGCATTCTCTCGTTGCCGACGCCCATCCTCTTTCCGTTGGTTTTTTCTATTGTCTTCCCCCGAAGTCGTTCTTCCGGTAGCGTTGATAACAAGATCCACTGTCACCCAACTCCGGATATGGTTTCTTAATCGGCCATCACCCACCACTTGGAGTTAATCCCCCATTATAATTTCACCACAATCGGTCCTTGTTGTGGGCTTCAAATAATGAAAAAGATAATATAGAATAGTTTCAACTTTATTTAAGCTTTACAAAGTTTATTGTTACTTGATTATTGTGATTGGCCTAGGGTTTATTATTAGTGTTAAATTCGGGTTTGGTGAGATGATGAATGATTAAATTCGGGTTTGATTAGTGTTCTATCGGTGATTATTGTATTGTTCTTACTGTTAATAATTAAATTAATTAGAATTTGATGGATGCATGCAAAAATTTTGTGAAGTTTGGTGGTTGTTCGGTTTATTAGCATGGAAGTTTTTGATATATATATTTTGAATAAAGTTGAAATATATATATATATATATATATCAAAACCTTTCTAAGGCTGTTCCTGCTGTTTTTGATATATATTTTTTGAATGTAGAGAAAAAAATAAAATATTAAATTTTTTTTTTACAAATTTGGTACTTTCTACGGCGGTTATCTTCAAAACCGCCGTAGAAAGCCAACTTTCTACGGCGGTTCCTAAGCGAACCGCCGTAGAAAGTTCGTAAACTTTCTACTGCTGCCGGATAGATGGCGGTTCAAAAATGCCAAAAATCGCCGTTAAAAGCCCTAAAAAACCGCCATTAAAAGTCATTTTTGTAGTAGTGTGCACTGTTCATGCCTCTACAAAAAACTCCAAATTGGAGTTCTGCTGGATAACCAAACAGACCTCTAAACCTTCAAATATAAAGGTTTAGAGGTCTGCTGGGGATGCTCTAAGGGGCTGAAGGGTGAATAGATAGAAAACTCTAGAGTAATTAAAATACAATTATAAAAGATGACTTAAATACCTTTTTTACTGTCAAATTTGACAGAAAACTTAATGGTTACCAATTAGGGAAAAATATAAAAGGGTTGGTAGTTCGCCCCCCCCCCCCCCCCCCCCCCAGTACAACAAGCTTTTATTTATCCAAACTCTTCCATTTGTGATACATGGTTCACCACGCTCCGCAACCACGCAGAATTATTGGCTTTGCGCTAGGCCCTTTCTAGTCTCGGGCAAACATTACAATTCAGGCGTCACCACACTTCCACACCTAACCCTGAGCTAACACTGCAATACCGACGTCACTGATCGTTTCGTCACAGAGTCCGGAGAGTGGCGAATTGGCTTTGATACCACTTGTCATGAACTTCGGGATTAACCATCTCAAAAGCTAGCTCATGAGTGGAAGAGCCCCAAATTCATTTTATATCACACATAAAAGTATCATACCTTCCATGTGGATACATGACTATTCATGACATAGCCCTTCTTCTTATTATTCAGCTCAACAAATTTTAATTTTATCAACCCAACTTTTTAAATTTTTTACAGCTCATGCCTTTGATATTTGAGCTCAATAACCTTTTAGTTTTTGGCCCAAAGTATTTCATATCTCAACCCACAGCCTTCTTTTTCAATTTAGCCCAAAATCCTTTATATTTTCAGCTTGAGATCTTTTATAACTCAACCCACAACCTCTTATTTAACTTACTCCAAAGTCCTTTATATTTTCGGCCCGAAATAATTTATAACTCAACCCACAACCTTCTGTCTAGCGTAACACTCTTTTGTTTCTCAATCCTTCATATTTTATGTTTTCGGTCCAAAATAGTTTATCTCTTAGCCTAACGTTTACCTACTTGAAGAACAGAACATATGAGCATTCATCTTTATTTTTTTGCGTTTGTTTTTTCTTCCTCTAACAAAATCTATTTATAACAACAAAAAAAAACTAATTATAGTGCTATCATCATGTAATCAAAAGATTGAATTGCCAAAAATGTTATTATACTTTTAAACAGGCCAAAAATGACACTCTATCATTTTAAGGGCATCTTCTTCCCCGAATTCCTACACCCTCCACCTTCCTCTTCCGCCACTAGCTCCCTCACAGCTCCACTGCCTTTGCATTTTTCAACGCCACCATTAACCTTTCCATTTCTCCAACCACCTGTTTCTCCTTCTTCCAAATCCATCAATTCAACATCCACGATATTTTTTGCTCCAGCTCCAAATCCGCCCTCCACCTCCACCACCACGAAAATAACACCAAATCCACCAAAATCAACCAAAAAAAGAGGGTTCCCCAGCCCCAAACCCTCCACTTTCACCTCTACAAAACCCGCGCCAAGAACCCTATTCTCGCCATCTCTCATACCAAGAAACCACCACCGCTGCCACCAAAAACCTAGTAATTATCCACAACACTACCGCCCAAAAACTCTGAAAGTCTAGTCCAGAACCCGAACCTAGATTTGAATCCTTGAGTTCCAAATCAACATCCACAATATTTTCCCAGATCTTAGTTTTTACCGTGTCAGCTTCTTATGTGACTTTCTTGTTTTGTTTAGCAAAAGCTTCTACTTCTCTCATGTAATTTTGCTGGATTTTGTTTAGGTACTTTAATTGATGACATGAATGTTGAATTAACACTGTGGCCTTTTGAAAAGGTCTACTTTTTTTGGGACGCATAGCTTTTTTGCTTTGATGGATTTGCTTGTTCAAAATAATGCATTGCCATTGTACGGGAAAGAACGTATGTATGGTTTTGCTAGTTAAATGTGTGGATTTGTTAGTTAAAAAGTCAAATTAATCCGTGCATGACTGTAGTTGACAAGTCAAATTAATGCTTTGATTGATTGGTTGTTTTGGGGAAGAACGGAACACATGAACTGCTTCCATGGTGGGCGGTTGGAAAGGTGGAGGGGAGAGGGGAGGCGGACGGAAGCGGAGAAGGGAGGAGGAAGGTGGAGAAATTTAGGGAAGAAAATGAATAGTAAATTGGAGAAAGAAATAAGAAAAAGAGTAAATTGTTTAAAATATCATTTTACTTTTTCGAGTT
This sequence comes from Leptodermis oblonga, assembly GCA_016801395.1. Lineage (NCBI taxonomy): Eukaryota > Viridiplantae > Streptophyta > Magnoliopsida > Gentianales > Rubiaceae > Leptodermis > Leptodermis oblonga. Next base: position 15,243,112 of record CM028759.1, read on the forward strand.
CTCTGGTTTGGTCACTAAACTTTTTTATTTCTCAAGAATATCATCATATTTTCATAAACTGGACAAAAATGTCATTGAGCCGTTAGTGAGTGTTAGTCTTGACGGAATTGGAGTCACATGCTTGTCATGTGCTCATTTTAAGGCTAATTTTGTCATTTTACTATTCATTCTTTTTATTTCTTCCCAAATTTACTCTTCATTTTCTTCACTAAAATTTTTCCACCTTCCTCCTCCCTCCTTTGCCGCCGCTAGCCTCCCCTCCCCTCTCCCTTCCCACCTCCATCCCCATCGCCACCATCAGCTCGCTTTTCTCTCCACCTGAAGCATATGGCTTTCAAGCTTGTCAAGAAGAACCCCATTCCTGAACCAGACATCGAAGCTGCTATGATCTTCATTAGAAAACAAATTAATTTATTGTCCTCATCTCCGAGGAAGCAACTAGGAGACCCACAAGAGGAAGCAAAAGCAAACATTTAAGCACTATCTATGGAGGACTAAAGAGAAGGGCCCCTCTAAAATTTCCCATATCAGTAATAGTGTAAAAACAAAAGAAACCAAAAACAGCAACAGAGAAGCATATTGATGAATATCTATGTAAATGGTCCAAAATAAAAGTCAGAATAATATGAAATTTGCCTTCATCTGGATCGTGGTAAACATGAGAAATGGATTTAGTATCTAAATCTATAGCACGGGTTTCCTTGATGTGATCTCAACCTGTGTATGAGGTAAAACATTAATTTTTTCTTCTTCAACACCGTTGTTGTCATCATCAGTGGCAAAATTGGAATTGGATGGCTCTCGAAATTGCCATTAGTAGAAATAGTGGAGGTGGATTTTTCAAAGAATAAGATGAACAGTGGAGATGGGTTGAGTTTGTGAGGGTGGAGGTGGGTTTTTTGAAATCGACTCTGCTTTTTGTGAATATGCAAGAGAGGAGGGGATTCAAGGAAATTGTTTTCCAAAGAACAGAGGATGGTGGTGAGTGAAAATGGGTTTAAGAAATCCGAAATCGAAATCTGAGCAATCAAAAACGGAATTGAAATCGAAAAATGGAGGAATCGAAATCAAAATCGAAAAATGGGTTTCCGTTGTGCTGCTCGACAGTGGTGGTGGCGGCTTTTGCGGAAGAGGCGCACTCAGGGTGGTGTGAAGAGGAAGATGAACAGTGTGTTATTTTAGGGGCATACAGGCACTTTTTTTATTATTTACAAACACATTTTTTTGTGAATAATCTATTTTGCCTTTTACGTAATATATATATATATATATATATTTCACATTATAAAGCCTTATTTTCTCAGTGTAAATGACAAAATTTCGCCCAACTTGAATCAAGATTTCAAAACAAGATTTGAACGTCTGTTTGGTATCTCAGCTTGAATTCAGTTACCAAACAAAGTTCAAAGTCATGGTTTAAAATTAGATTTAAGTTTTTGTTTGGCAAAATGGTCTAGATTGAATTTTAAAATGTAATTGACAATTATAATTAAAATTCTTTCTTACTTTAAATTAATTAAGAATTAAAAATTTATTTTTTATTTTTTCCTTTACAAATCATAATCTCCAATATCATTACTTTGCTTTTCTTTTACAAATTGCTATCTTTCATCTTTTACAAATCATAATTTTTTTATATCTTAATTATTAATTTCTTTTCATTTCCTTAATTATACACCACCGCCGCCACTGCCGACCCGGATAATATTTCCTCCTCAAAACTCCTCATGAACAAGTCCAGCTCGGAACTCGCCGTGTAGATCTCCCCATCGTATAAACTCCCCAGAAGAAAATCTTACCTCAGACGCTTCACCCCCGGCGAGTCGAACCGCGAATCGGGCGGCCCATCGGCGTCAGTTCGGCTCCTTTTCTCGGTGGCAAACTCCGCTATTTAGTCATGATTGAGATTCGAATTAGCCTTTGAAATAAAGATAAAAGAAAACTGAGTAGTGGAATTTGAATATTTTTATGAGTTGGAGAAGAGCAAACGGCCTTCGAGAATCGATCTATAGCGATTTGCATTCTGTTAGCTAGATGAGGCGGCGGCGAGAATGTGATGGAGAAGGTGGCGGTGACAGTGAAGAGAGGTGATGGAGGAGAGAATGATGCGTGAAGGGGGAAAAGATTAGATGCAGAGTTATTAGGGTTAATTGGAAACACTGGATCTGAAATTTGGATTTGAAAAAAGTTGGCTCAAATCAGGACTTGGGTTTGGACAAACTGTCAGGATTAGCACTCTTAAACGGTGTCGTTTTAGTTATTAATTACGTTTTAGCAAATTATATAAATATTTGTAATCATGTTTTTGATGAATGAAAATCTAAGTTCTTCCCCAATTCTTCTTCTCTCCCTATTTCTATGTTTTCTCCCATTTCTAATTCTTTTATCTTTCTTATCTGATTTTCTCCCTCAATTTAATTCTTTTTCACTTTACTACCCTAGAGCATCACAAATGGTATTAGAGCAGTCCTTCCTCGGACTGCAATTTGAACCATCTTTTTCGCATTATATCCCTTTTGTTTATTCTCTGTACGCGACAATGGAGTTGGAGTTTCCCTACTGAAAAAATCCCATAGCTTGGCTTCTGGAATTCGACCATTTATTATCAGTGAATTCAGTTCCCGAGGTTTCCAAAATTATGGTGGTTAAACCCTATTTAAAGGGTAGGGCAGAACGTTGGTTTGAAGCCGTAGAGTAGAGAGATCAAATGTCTTGGGATAATTTTGCAGAACTCCTCAACGATGAATTTGCCAGCTTCTTCGATAGATGTTGTGGTAATAAACCAAAATCGACGGCATCTGTGGAAATTTCAGAAGTTTGGGTCGCTGTTGATGAGGATTTGGAATTGGAACAATCAGAAGCATCAATCCAGGAGATGAGTTAGACGAAATGAAGATGGCTGAAGGTAACTCTGAACCTGAACGATTGGTTATTCCGGCAACGGAATCATTGGCCATTCTGGAAGAAGAAGCGAAGGCGATGTCAGTTTATGAGGGTAAAAATGTGGGAAAAGCCAATGATTGCGGTAATCGAAATGTGGTGCCAAAATTTTCTCATGAACCCGAGCCTGAGGATGAAGATATTTATCTTCATATCCTTGGTAATTCGAGCGATAAATTTGAGGCTATTGACTCATTTGTGGTTTCTAATGATGCTGATGTTACTTTGAATGATGAACTTGTGGGATATGAAAAGTTTATGCCGAAAAATTTAGAAGTTCTGGTTTCTGGTGTTGATGATCTTCTCATTTCTATTGGTGATGAATACTCTGAAAATGTTTCAATGCTTAAAGTAGCAATATCAAACTTGAATGCTGGTAATGTGGTTGAATCTGAAAGTTCTTGGTTGTCAATATATGAAGATGAATGTGAGGATACAGTTTTCGATGGCAGTGGAAAAATGACCAGGGTAGAAAATTAGGATTAGACTGTCATGGAAATAGAAATTCAGAGTTCATAACAGTTTATGGTGAATTTGATTTGGCTGAGAATATTGATGTGATTTTTATGGTTTTTATTTGGTAGTTGTTCTGTGATGACAAGTGTTGAGATTGGTATAGTTGAATTCTTGCCATGGAAAGAAATAAACGATGACATTATTGTTGATTTCAAAAACTGGAATGGTGAGGTTGAATTGAAGAAAAGTGGCCAGCTGAATGTTTATGTCATTGAGTCTCATGTTAGTACAAATTCAGTGCTTAAATTAGATGGTAGTTGTGGTAGAAATATATCAACCATTGGAGGAGTTGTTCTAAGTCTGGTTTTTGAAGTGCTTGAACAGGTTCAAAGTGCAACAATGTTCAGAGGTGAAACCATGTTTTTGGAATTGAATGGTGTAGTTATTCCTAGTTGTTTCTGTTGTGCTACTGCATTTGATTCTCTTGGCAGTTCACAGTTCGTGTTAGTTGTGGGGGCATTTGGTGCTACATGTGTAAACTTCTATGATAATTCTGTTTGTGAAGGGAATTCCTCAAAGGATGAAAGCGTCACTGTTGAATGGGAAATTCTGGAAGATATGAACAATGAGATTTTACTGCTTGTTGATGTTTTTTATTCTGTACCAGAAAAATATGACCTCTTGCAGGATTATTTTCTAGTTCAGATTAAATATAATGGAGAGTATGGGGCTACAATTGAAAAGAGGCATGATGAAAGGGAATTGGCTGGGAAGGAAACTAATGAGGTGAAGGGAATCCCTTATTCATGGGTTTATTGGGTTACTTGTTTCAAAGGAGGGGGTCAACATCTATATAAATTCCATTCTGAAATCTTTGAAGAATTGTGCACATATAACTGGTCTTCTTTAGAATGAATTAATTCTGCAATTTGGGACTCTAAAATGAAATTTATTTTGGTGGCATCTACATCTCAGGCATGTCAGAATTTTGTGGGGATTATATAGGTAAATGGAAAGTTGAGTTCAATGGATACTTCATTGGGGAATGTTTTGCCTTCAAAGATTTTAGGAACAATACTCCTAAAGAATTGTTACAGGTTTGTTGGCATTCTTTTGTGAAGGTTGCTCGGTGTCTTCTTTTTGTGGTTTCTGCCTTTCAATTGCAGGTTTGTTTGAATACCAAATCATGGATTAAAACTGTGACTAGATTCAAGGAAAGTAGTCAGTTTTCTTGTCGATTGGTGGATAACTTGGGTCCTTATACGATGGTTGACTGGGTTTTTCAGCTAAGACTGTTAGTTTTTGAGAAGTTGTTTTGTGGAAAGTCTCGTACGCTACTTTTTCTGAACTTACCCAAGTTACTCAAGGATCCTACGAGTGTATGGATGGCTGAGTTTGAGCTGTGGAACTGTGAACCTTCCTAATTTCAGTTGCAATGCTTACATTTCATGCCAATTGGTATTCTTGTTTAGAAAAGGAACGAAAGCTGGAAAAGAAAAGTTTGACTTCATTTCTGTTTCCTTTAGAGCATTGACTGGACTGCTGAACACCTTTGGAATTGTTCAAGTTCTGAGATAGCTCAGCAATGGGAAGCATGGGTTCTCACTTTAGTTGGTCATTGGAATGAATGCATTGGCTTCATTCTGATTCAAGGATTTTCTAATGAGGGTTCAACAGGAAATCATAAGCAATTTATAGCTGCTACAAGAAGTACTTCATGCTTATTTTTATTCATCTCATGCAGCAGTTTGGAAGCAATGGATCTTTTGTTGGATCTACAAAAAGTTGATGGTTCATATACCATCTTTGCCATGATAATTCATTCAGATTTGATTGAAGGATGGAAGCATTCTGAGAATTTTGTCTCACTCCAAGACAATGAAAGGCTGGCTACATTTATTGGTAAATGTAAGGATTTGAGCTTGATTAAAATCAACCATATTCCAGTCAAAGAAATTCCTCAACCATGGGATAAATTGGTGACCACATTCAAGGGAGGAACTGTGGCCATGTTGACAGATTTGATGCTAAATGGGCTAGATTTTCAAGTTGATTTTCTGATTATTGTGCTATTTTCAGTTTGGTTAATGGTGACACTATCTGTTACCACTCAACCCCAAGCTTTGAGAAATGTGGGTCATAAATTGGTGGTTTTAACCTTCAGGGTTGTTGATGAAATTGCTCTACGTTATTTTGAAGGCAGTGGTGGAAAAGCAAAAGTGCTGAATCTTCAACAACCAATAGGACAATTTGAATGCACTTCACTTGATTACTATGGTACCAATGTTGATGCGTTGATCTCTTCTATGAGAAAATTAAGAAGCTGGAGACATCACCTTCAAGAAATATCTGAGAAACATGGAGTGTTGGGGCCAAGATTGATTGGGAACTATCAGGGCAAGAGTTGCAAAATTCCAAGTAATGATAACCGATAATTGATTCGTAACATTCATGACTTGAGGACAAGCCATATTTTAAGTAGTGGGGATTGTCAGGATTAGCACTCTTAAACGGCGTCGTTTTAGTTACTAATTATGTTTTAGCAAATTACATAAATATTTGATGAATAAAAATCTAAGTTCTTCCCCAATTCTTCTTCTCTCCCTATTTCTATGTTTTCTTCCATTTCTAATTCTTCTATTTTCCTTATCTGATTTTCTTCTTCAATTTGATTCTTTTTCACTTTATTACCCTAGAACATGACACAAACTCACTTACCAAACAAGGATTTGACTGGGCCCCCACAAGTTTGGGTCCAAACTATGATCCAAATTCACTTACCAAACAAGGTCTTAATGACCAAAGAAGATAATTTCAAAAAGTATTGTGACATGTTTTGTTGTTCACTCTAATCAAAATATCTAGGCATGAACATTGTAAAACAAAATTAATCTCTATAATATTAAAACATGTGAGGAGATTAAATAACCTAACCAATATACCTTCTCATTTTCATTATAATAGTCTACTTTGTCAAAATATTTTTAGTATTACAAAGACTTTTATATTGAAAAACAGCATTACAGAGTGAACTTTTCTAATGAAATTGAGGAAGTAGTTCAAATAGTCCATCATCTAACCAATGTTCTAATTATTGTTAATACCAAAGTCCTAGTTTTTGTCCGTCCTATATCTAGACAAAGTCCATCATCAATAATTCAAAGATAGGTAAAGCTAAATTTTAAGGAAATATTTTTATAACTGTAAGTAAATTCTAGAAAACATTACCTCTGAAATTTAAAGCTTACTTCTCTATTCTCGTCGGTTCCTCTGCCATTTTCGCTTTTTCATTTTTATTTTTTTTCTTCTTTCTTCCCTTTCTTTCCTTTTTGCTCGTTCCCGTATCTCTTGTTACCACACTGAATCTCTTTATATATCTGATAGATAAGTGTTGACTCAATATTATGTGGGTCTCTCAATCAAATAAACTCTTATTAGTATTTCTTATTATTTATTTATTTGTTTAATCATATATCTTTTTACTGTTGTTTTCTATATGAAAATTTTTTGTTTAATTTCTTTCAATTGATTAATTATATGTATGTATAATTTTATAATTCTTTCCATAAATTTCCTAATTTCCACATTTGCCAAATAATTACATGAAATTATTTCTTATAATTTCAAATACTATATCGAAAAATTAACTCAAATACTACACTAATTACAATCTACTCTCAAATTAAGAGAGTAAAAGCTTTGGGCCGGGGCATCACAGCGTCATTGATCCTCTGGGTAAAAACCTATTTTCCCCTAGCATGCTATCATAAAGGTGGTGCTTTGATTCTCACGTTGTCCAGCCTTATCAATTTCTGCACAATTTAAAAACTATTAATTAGATCTTCAGTTTTATTAGAAAATATCATTTTAAAATTTTTTTTTTCAATAGAAGAGTCTATTTTCAAATTTGTTTATTCTTCTTACTAATATAATGATATGTAATTAATATATATTTAAAAAGTAAAGACGTGAATGGAGCAAATTATGTCACACCCCCTTTTTCCCATGAAAGCATACGAATGGCTTAAATTAGGGCCCTATATACAGTGGGGGCACTTTACCATTCACAACACATAAAAAAATAGAATTAAAGTAACATTGTTATATTTTTAGTTCTTCACGAGGTCTCATATTTTCGTAGTAATCTATAACTTTCTCTTTGTCAACTTCACCAAATAGAATTCATTCAATGTATGTAACTAAACAATTATTCATCCAACAATCGGGCAATCGATAAAAAATAATAAATTAAAACTAATAAAATTAACATGTTCATTAGAAATATCACTTCAGTCATTAAAATGTAAATTCAAATATAATTATATATAATAAAATATGAAACATGTAAAAAATAAGAACTTTCATCGCAAAAATATACGGAAATTAAACTTGAAATTTTAAACTTTAGAGCCTCAATTTGCATTGAAAGAAGAATATAGACTGCTCTTTGCACTTTTACACAATTAAGAACAAGATAAAGAATGCTTTGTTTCTAGGGGAAAAAAAAAATGAAAGATAAAGAATGCTTCCGGTCAAAAAATAAAGAAATAGATTAAAAGTTTGACAAAATTTTACTTCATTTGTAAGCCCCACAGCGGCACAAAATCAGGATATTGCTGCCAATAAATCTTTACTATGAGGTTAATTGTTTTTACTAATCAGTAACCAAGTCAAGTATGTAAAAATGGACTCAGAAATAAAAAAATTACATTGTACATATCTACATATAGTAAAGGGTTTGGGTAAGGTCAGTGGGGGTACGTGCCCCCACCCTAAATTCGCCTCTGCCTATATATAATATAGTGTGAGTTCCGTTTTCCATCATTATATACTTTTCCAAAATTCAATTTTTAGGACATCAAACTATAAAAATCTCATAATATATTAACAAACTATAAAAAAAATATTGTAAATTTCATCAATCTATTAACTATCTCTGTTAGTGGCTTAACGAAGCATTTTTATTAGCAAAATCATTCAAAAGTTGAAAGTCATTAAGTGACACGTGGCTACTGCAAAATAGCATTACAATGACCATGGTAAAGTTAAAGCCCCAATCTCACGAGCACTACTTGTGCAAGAACTGTGTAGCATTTGAGCATGGTCGTATTACGCTTATTAAAGATAAACCACTATTTAGGTTGGTTATGAAGAAAAGAATTTTGACCATAATGCTACCATTTATCCGTTAAATCCTTTAATTGTTTAATGGTGCACGGACCCACATTTTAAAAAAATTTCATATTGAAATATCAGGTGGATTCAAGTTAAAGATCAAGAAATTGTAGAAAGATGATAAAGCTTGTCGAGTTAAACACAATTGGTGTGCCAAGGATTCACAAATTCGTGCAGCTAAGGTTCTAAATCATGTAGCTGAAAGCGTTGACCATGGGACTGAATCTGAAGAAGGTGAGAATTTCTTTGAGTTCGCTCATGGTGTCATGGCTAAGAGGTGGACACAACTCAGAGCTGCGATGAAGAGCAAGGATCGAGGATTGCGAGAAGTTTCTTCGCGGCCACGAGATTCTCACCAGAGGGGGTAGGAATTTTGGTGTTGGCCCTGAGTATGTGAGGATTAACATATATAATAGAGCACAATCCAATCTTCGATCGCATCACAAAGAGGATGTTCATAACTAATGAACTTTTTAAGTGTAGAAACTATGAAATAATGGTTTTTAGGAGACGCTTAAAAACTACGATTTAGACATACAAGTTTTTGCTTAGCACAAAGATATCGATCAATCTCCAATACACTCTACCAAATTTGCCACAAATGTTGCACTAAAATGGCACAAAAGATGCACTAACTAATACTATTGCAGTTTTACCCCTTAGATATTTGTTTTGCTTTTAATTGTTGTTTTGTTTTTGTTTTTGTTTTGTTTTGTTTTGTTTTTCTTTTTTTTTATACCTTGCAACCCAGAAATTTTTGTAACTATAGTCTCGCTGTTGTAAAATTTTCTCATTACTATCACTCCAACCCTCTCTATATATATTTATATATATATATAAAGACATAAACTTTTACTGTAGCTGCCTCAAATTCTGCCACATGTGATCCTAATCAGGATCTAATCATCACCTAATTAGCATCTGATCATCATCCTAATCAGCATTTAATCACCACCCGATTGTCTTCCTCCACTATAGTGACTATCCGTTTCTATCTTTTCTTCTCCAAAACCCAATTCACATCCCCAACGTTTCGTCTCCTACTTTTTCCTATTCCTCCCCCTTTAGCCGTTCAACTGCTTCACCTCCACCCTCTTCCTCCTGCAATTTCCTTCAGCTTCTTCAACCAAATAAGCCCCACGTCATTCTCCAAACAGTTTCTACAATTTCTTATTTGTAGTATTTTTGTTTCTCTCCGTCTCCCTCTATTCATGGTATTCAATTTAATGCTTTTCAGCTTTCACTAATCTATGTGTTTCCATTGATGTTGATGATGGGAGGCCTACGAAAAGGTTGAGATTGGTGGATGATGAGGTGGGTCAGAGGGGGATGAATTATGTTGTTGTGGATGGTGAGGAAGTTATAGATTTTGTGAAGCTTGTGAAAAAATTCACAAGTTTAATACTTTATTTATCGACAAAGAAGAAGAGTATATTATCATATTAGAGGTAATATTTTTATTCACTTTTGGTTTATGCAAATTTGATCGATTTAATATATTTTTATGTTATGGGGTTTGATTAGGCATTTATCTCAAGAATTTTTGTGAGGCTTTTTGTCTTAGACATTCATCGATTAGTAATTTTGGTTGTCCATGTTTTACATTCTTTATTTGCTGTGTTAATTGGAAGCTTGTGTATGTGTGCATTTCAACTATTTCCCGGCATAAATTTTCTATTGTGCTTGCCTAAAAAGAGATTTGTTTTTCCTTTTGGTCAATTGATATTCAAGAAAGATCGATGATAATGAAAGGAAGTTGATCAGCAAACATTCTTCTTAATTTGTACGATATCTAAGTGTTTTGTTCAAACATATACATTTAAGACTCTTTGCAAAATGCTTTCATAGAACTTTTAATTTGGATGCCATTTTTGTGGTGAGGCAATGCAGGTAAAGAACTATGGGGGCTCAGAGTATGAGAAGTTCATGGCTGATATGAAATGATGCCTGAATTGATGTACTGCTTTGTCAAAGACAGAAGTAAGGTCTTTCATGTTTCTTTTCTCAATTGATGTATTTTTGATCATAGAATATTTTGTTGAGTCAACAGGCCTCAAATTTATTTATTTATTTATTTTGTTTGCATACGTTGAATATATGATTTAAACATGCTAAGTTGGGGGCTTTAGTGCCTTGATCTTCTTTACTTATGGAAAATATTGCTGCATGACTTACTAATGAATTTTTGGAGAAATGTTTTACATATGCAGGCGTTTTTTGTAAAAGCTTTGAAAATACTGAGACTGATTTCTGTTGGGTAAAGTTGTTTTAATGTTACCTAAAATGTCATTGAGTGAGCAACTTTTTCTTAACAGCATGTGTAGGGCAAATCCTTTCAAGGATAATGTTTAGCAATTTTTTCCCTGACCCGTGCTTTTGTAAATATAATACCTTTGACTCCTTTCATATAACTGGTTCTCTATGTCTAACATTGCAGTACTATGGAGCACATTCTATTTGATAAAATAAAATTATTGATATCTTGATTGGTGTATTCAACCATTCTCATATTGCTTCACTTATTTTTGGCTTTGTTTTTTGTTTGTGTTGTTTTTTATTGCATCTTTTAGCAAAGTATTTGTCCATCTTAACTCCGCTTCATTCTTTATATTGTAATATTTATAGAGGCTGATTTCTTGGGACACTTGTGAACTTGATTTTAACCTCTTCCCATGACTTAGTTACTACCACAATAAAAAAACTTTTATTTTGTCTTACTTTAGCACTTGTGAGAGATGATGCTATTTGTTTACTGAGTCTTTCTTATATATACTATGCTCCTTGAGCTACATGCATTGAAATAGTGGAAGCTCCTTTTTGAATTTGAAAAAAATTCAATTATTAGTTATTTTTATTATCTGAGGTTGAATTAGTGTGTCCTTGTGCAGAGGAATTGTGTAAGATAAACTGCTCCTGCTCAAATTACAGCCAAATTTGAGTTGAAGCCTCCACCACTTGCATTGGTAACTATTGTACAAGGATTTCATATTTTCATTATCATCCTGAATGGAGGTTATCCTATTTCTAGTTGATTGAAAAAATAAATATATGAGAGCAATGTTGGTCAGTGTGCAGCCTTATGGAACTTATCTGGCCATCACTCATAAAGCATCATAGGGCATACATGGAGAATTTAAACAAGCAAATAGTAGGAACATGACTAGACGAACTGACTATTATAATAAATAGTCCTTTCTGCATATAACCAGAGAAATCTCAATCCAGCTTTAAAATTATGGCATATGTGTGAAATTATGACTTTTTTAAATAGTCCAATGATATAGAGATCAACGTTTCATTTTTACTACTTCATCTTTCATATGATTCAGGACCTGTATATGGATGCTTTGAGCTACCATCATTCGTCTCCCATATTTTGATAGTCAATCCTTATATACTTCCTCAGGTTTGATGTCAATGTTATGTTCAACTGCAGGTTTGGAGTCGTGAGATTTTTTTGGGGGATTCAATGAAACCAGGAGGCGGAGGAGAGCCCTATGAGGAGCTACCTTAATTGAGGCAATTGAAATGTTAAATAGTGATTGTAAAATGATAGATACAGTGGCTTCTTGTGTTAGCTTCTCCGAATAATTTTATGCATATCCGGTGACTTGACTTCTGAAGACACCAAGGCAACAAGTTCTCTTTGATTATTTTTTGGTGTTTACCTGTTCAATTTTGAGGTCTAGCCTTTGGTTCTTGTCCTTACTGGGAGGATACTAATTCTGGCTTATTGGAAGACTCTAATTCATCAAAGCTAACCTGGAACATTGAGTGCATACATTTGTTGCCCCCTTTTTCGTTTGGGGGATATGAATTTCACATGTATTTCTTAGTTTTTCGTTTATTATATTACCGTATCCATTCAATTCAATTTTCGTTTATTATATTGTTGTATCCATCCAATTCATTCAATATTGTGTTGTCTCTCACTTTTTTCCCCTTCTTTTTTATTTTTATTTTTATATATATAACAAGCAATAAATTGAAAACTTTATTTATTTCTCGTCTGTTTTTTTAAGTCAGTGGTATCTTTTCCAATGTACTTATTATAGCACAAACAAATTAACTCAATAATAAACATTAAAATTTGAGGGAAATTATAAATTTGGCCATGGTCTTGCCTTGCGCGGTCTGACAACGCTAGTGTATATATATATATATATATTGTAATTATTATATTTAAAAACTAATTAATATTTTATAACATATATAATAATTTGATGTTTACAATATTTTATTTATATATAAATAATAATATTTCAATCACAAATTAGTGTTATAATATAATTTAGAGTGAACGATTTATTATGTACCAATATTTTGCCTTAGTTCACGGTTATGTACTTATGCTTTTTTTGTTAGCCTAAAACATCAGTATACTTTCATAATGTGTTAGCTATGTCATTGGAGCTAACAAAGCTGTTAACTCTAACGGCAACAAAAACATATGCATCTCACATGTTACTTTTGAGGGACAATTTAGTCTCTTTATCATAATTCTATCTTCTTTTTCCCAATCCCCTTTTTTGTTATCCTCCAACTTCCTATCTAGTTTATCACAATGAAAAAGGCAGTGAAAGAAACCCCTTTCAACTACAAATTTTTTTATTTTTTATTTTTTACAGACAACGCACAAAACAAACTAAAAACTCAGTTGTTGAAAATTTATCTACACTTCCTTACTCAATCATTTGAACAAACTATTTAGATATATCTCAAACATTCATTATTGCAAGCACAGTATAACTAAAAAGGAAAATGTGAAAGGCCCAAATTGAAACCTAATAAAAACATTGCTACGTCAGCTAACTGGATTGAGTTATCAATTGCAGCACAAAGGTACTGCAAGTCATTAGGGTAACTGCAATAGGTTTGAAAAGTCAAAAGGAGAAATACGTAACAGAAGGAAAAATTTCGGAAGATAGATTCGTGATTTTTGCACTTACCGAAGCCAAGGAAGAAAAGGGTCTTTGCATGCCGCTGTAATATTTGATCTCTGAAATCAAAGACGAGAAAAAAATCATCGTATGGAGGTCTGTTGCTGGACATGATTTCCACACAAAGATACAACACCTTTCGGGGATTCATTGATCGATTAAGGGTTTGCGATTTGGAGAATGCCGTTGTTACCGGTACAATCGTCGCGATGATCATCGATGTCGCCATCGTTGTCTGGGACTATAACGAAAGTCTCCGGTGAATTTTCTTGTTCTTCCATGATCAGAAAATGAAAGATCGAAGAATTTTCTTGTTCATCCATGGTGAATTCCTTGCCTCGTACAACATTTTTTTTTTTGGAAAAAGAAAATAGAAATTGTGATAAAGGGACAAAATTGCCCCTTGTGAATTGCACATGTCTTTGCTGCTGTTAGAGTTAACGGTTCCATTAGCTTTGATGGCGTAGCTGACGCATTTATAAAACTATAGTGATGTTTTGGGCTAAAAAAAAAGTATAGGTACATAACCGTGAACTAAGGCAAAGTATAGGTATATAATGGGTCCTTCACTCTGTAATTTATTATGAAAAGTATATTTATAAATACTATTATTTAATTTATATGATTTATTATTTAAAATTTTAACAAATAACAAAAATATAATTAATTATAGCTAAATATACGAAATAGTTTCAATAAAATAATGAACCAATGCTTACATATATGCTTGACTAAGAGCATACTGTTGAGTAAGAGATAAATGTCGAGGTTTGACTATCAACGAGTCCAGGAAAAAATGACTTTAACTACACGTTTGAGCTCAAAGGCCCAACAAAGAATAAGTAGCCCCGGGGTAAGTCTTGCTGTAGCCACCTTTCAGAGGCTCGCTAGCTATACAAGACACTTGTCCTTTATTTGATGGCTCGACACAGGGATCGTGGAACAGTTACTATCAGATAAGAAAGAATATATCTGTTGAGGAATAGACGAGGTCAGCAAGCAAACACTGTCACTTTCTTCTCTAGGAAGATCCCTTTGATCCTTGCCTATAAATACCATGTCACTTTCTTGGAGAAAAGTAATGAATTTATAATAGATTAGTCTCATACTATGAAATTTGCTAGGGAACTAACTTAGTCGTCGGAGGTGAATCGGGAAGTTAGTCCCGATTGCAGGTTCAACAGCACCAAACGAGTCCAAAAGCCTCGGCGTGAAGAAGGAGTTCAACACATACGCAGTAAAAAAAATAAAAATTAAGCAATGAAATTAAAAATATTAAAGCACAGGCCAAGTGAAAAAAAAACCCTATAAAAAAATGCAAACTAAATAAAATAACTTTAAAATACAAAAAAATTTATGTAATTTATTTTAGTAGTTTTAATAACTAAAATGAAATATTTATAAAAATATTTAATATCAAATCAGTTATGGTATAAAAAAAAATTAATAATGCTTTGAGAAAAAAAGAAAAAGAAAAAAAAAACTTTTGGTGTAGTGAATAGTAGATAGTGTAAAAAATATCGTCGCACGAAATGTTTGCAACCTCTGGAAATGGTACATTGTAGCAAGTAAAAGATGTTTGCAGAGAGATAAAGGGCAAGTTTAATTATGGTTTATTTTGCTGAGTTCTCCCCATGCATGCTAAGTGCTTCATCAATTGCACTCTCATCCAAAAAAATGATTTAAAACATTTCGGGCATGTTTGGACAAGTATTTTAGAAAGCTATCTATAAAAGTGTTTATGAAAAAATATTCATAACCATATTCTTAAAGTTTTTTAAGGAACTAATGTGCTTAGATAAGTGTTTTATAAAAATATTTTTAAATTTAAAAATAATTAAAAATGTGTTTTATTATTTTATAAAAAAATTATCAATAAAATAATAAAAATGTGTGTTAATAGATGTATTTAGTTTAATGAAATATTTACTAATGTAAATAATTGAGACTATAGTCCTTCAGAAGAGTCACTCAACTATTGAATTTTGCCTTGTATAAATTAATTGTGCAATTGCTGAGTAAGCCAAATTAATGGCTAAATAGTTCCTTGAAGGGACTATAGTTTTTCTCATAATTATATACTCCCTCTGTTTCATTAGAAGGGTCCACTTTGACCATTGTACAACTTATTATGAATGTTAAGGTACAACACCTAAATTAGCTAATTTGACATCATTTATTTCATTTATATCCTTACTTGTTAAGTGTGAACTAATTGTGGACTACACAGGATTATTTATTTTAGTAAGGTTAAGAGAAGTAAAAAATTTAAAAGTGGACTCTTCAATTGGAACAAAAAATAATTTTCAAAATATACCCTTCTAATAGAACGGAGGGAGCAATAAATTTATGTATTAATATATTTAAAATAAAACTGCAATTTATATTTTCGTAACAAAAAACAAGATTAGACCATTTTATTAATAGAAGTCAAGAAAAATAAAAATGCAAATTTAAACTAAAAAGGAAAAAGAAAAAAATCAACCCTAAAGCGGCTAGGCTATGGGAGAAGACCGGAAGACTCATGTTATATACATGGGTTAAAATGTAAAAATCAATAATGGTGGATAATTTAAGCCCGGTACTTAAACTTAAGCTCGGGCAAAATTACAGAAAGAGACTAAATTTTATTTCCAATAAAGTAAGATATCATCTAAAATCATAACGACAACTTAAAATTTTTCATAAGAAAATTAGTCTATAATAATATAGTTTCAATATTTTTTATAATATTTTCTTGGCCTGAAAAAAAAAGAACAAAACATGCAAATAAAATGAAAATATTAGTATGAATATTAACCAGAAATTGGAAATAATAAGAAGAAATAATGACTAAAACAAAAGAAAATGAAAATTAAAAACAAAAAAAGCATGGGTGAAAATGAGAAAATAATTTATTTAAGGCTTAATCATTATTTACCCCCTGTGTTATTGGCTTGTGACTATTTGAGCTCCCCCCTCCCATATTATTAAAACTAACTGGTTGCGCCCAGTATTTCTAAAATTAACTGTTTGCACCATCTTACCAATCAAACCGTAAAAATCTCTAAAAAGACAAAAATACCTCTCTAAAATGCTAACATCATACTCTCACGTTTAAGTAAAAATTTTCAAACAAATATACCCCCAAGCATTAACTGCATATTACTTAAGAAAGAAAGAAAAAACAGGTGAAAGTTTCTCCGATACACAATCGCCGCTGTCGTTTCTCCGAAGTCGAGTCGCAAACTCCATTATCGTCAACGCTGCACTTTTCCCACTCCAATCGCGGTTCTCATGAAGAACCCGCTGACATTGCCGTTTCTCCGGAGCCGAGCGTTTTTCCTAGGAAATAAAATTATCGTGTGATGTCAGCATTCTAGAGGGGTATTTTTATCTTTTTGAGAATTTTTATGGTTTGACTGGTAAGAAGGGGGACAAACAGTTAGTTTTAGAAACACAGGGGGAAAGGGGCAATAATACCGCCCGGGGAGGGGGGGAGGGGGGGTGGGGGGGCAAATAGTGAAAAACCAATAACACAGGGAGTAAATAGTGATTATGCATTTATTTAATAATAGTAAAACTAAAATAAAAAAGGAAAGAGGAAAAAAAAAGAAATTAAAATTATTAAATAAAAAGGAAATATAGGAAAGAAAAAGATTTAAAACTTCTAAAAATACGTAGGAAAGCCACACGACATTAGCCAAAAAAATAAAGAAAAAGAAAAATATGAACATTTTTTCTAAAACTTAAATGGTAAGGGCCCGTTTGATAAAAATTAGTGCTTATATTTGAATGCTTAATGCTGAAACCATAATTCTGAATTGATTAAGCACTTAGCATCTTAATGCTGAAATATATTTTCCGAATCTCTGAATCATAATGCTTAATCACTCGATCTTGTTTGATAAATATGTGGATCTTAATACTGAAATTTTGAAAATATACCATTTTACCCTTACGTTGAATTTTTTATATATTTATATATGCGAAATATTAAAATTTATAATTAAACCTCAATTAGGATTAATGAAAAACATAAGGAAACAAAATAAGATAAAACACATTAAATTTAATGATTAAAATATAAAATAAAAAATTATAACAATTTATTAAAATCCCTAAAAATGAAAAATGAATCTATTATTGCAGTCAAAAACAAAATTTAAAATTTTTACAATAAAATTTATATATAGTTAATAAAATTATGTAAGTAATATAAAACATACCCTATGCATGAGATTTATAAAAATATGTAAATAATATAATTTATTAAATAAAATTTTAATACCAAAATATAATATATTGGGAAAATCGCAGTTTTGGTCCCTCAACTTAACCCTCGTTACACTTTCAGTCCCTTAGCTATTGAAACTCGCATTTTTAGTCTCGTAACTATCACATTTTCATCTTTTTGGTCCCTCTTACCGGTAAGCTACCGTTTGATTGACAAAGTCAACGGTAATTTGGACCTTTTTGAAAAAGTTAAAAAATATTTGGGCTAAAACATAATAATTCAAAAGTTAAAAAAAACAAAAAAAATTACTTTTCTTTTTAGGGAAAATCATAGTTTTGGTCCCTCATCTATACTCTCGTTACACTTTTAGTCCCTGTTCTATTGAAACTCGCACTTTTAGTCCCGTAACTATCAGCCATTTTGGTCCCTCTTACCGGTAAGCTACCGGTTATGGGTAATTTGGGTAATATTTGGGCCAAATCATAATAACTGAAAACTTTTTTTAAAAATAAGCAAAAAGAGCTCTTCTTCTTTTTCTTTCCCCAAATTGAAAACCTGCAATAGCGCCACCGACCAGAGCTACACTTTCGCCGAAGTTGAGCTCATTTCAAGAAAAGTGGCGTCCAGGCTCAACAAGCTCGGGTTCCAATAGGGCGACGTGATTATGATTCTCCTTCCCAATTCCCATGAATTCGTTTTTGCTTTCCTTGGGGCATGTTTCCGGAGAGCGATTTCCACCACGGCCAACCCGTTTTTTAATCCGGCGGAGGTCGTCAAGCAAGCCAAGGCCACCGGATTCTTCATTTGAATTCTCTCCCACGCAGAAATTTCTCGATTTTCTTGCTCAGAAACGCCATGTTCTTCATCTGTTTCACCGGAATTGTGAAAATTGCACTGAAAATGTAAGAAGTTACATTGGACATATAAGAATGTGCTTTCAAAATACAAAATTTATTAGTAAAATGGGGAATTAAATGTGTCCATCCTAAGACTATACTTGGTTGCAGCAACTAGCCTAGCTTCTGCTTATGCACTTACAATCAACACAAAATAAGCCAACCAACCATATTAGTAAACTCCTTTCAACATCTATAATTCAGCCAACGCAAAAATTTTCAAAAGCAAAATTATAGCGCCACAAAAAAAAAAAAAAAAACCAAAGCTGAAAAAAAACAGTGCAAGAAATTTGAAACCCCAAACATATCAACAACGATTGGAACTTGACCTGGATCAGATAACAATCACAGAGAAAAAACTGCCCCCCTCGTTTTGCAAAATAAAATCCATGAACTAAAAAGGAAGAAATAGGGAAAATAATCTAACGGAAATGGGTACACTATTCATTGGAGACCAACAATAAACATAATAATAATAAACAAAAATCCAAACAAAATTGCAGGCACTTTCAGCACAAGAATAGGGGAATAGAATAGAAACCTTCAAAGCCGATGGAGAAAGATAGCTGACAATGGAGCAGTGCCTTCAAGTTGGGCGGCGAGGTCTTCCTTCCCGGTGGCTCAAAGAACGGCGCAGCTCTTGGAGGACCGCCTGCGGCTGTGGGTTATTCAGGGGTGTAGACGATGGGTTGATTTTGGGGGTTCTATTTTCGTCGATTTAGTTTAGGGTTTATAGAAAAAGTAATTTTTTTTACGTTTTAAGTTATTATGATTTGACCCAAAACTTTTGTAAGTTTTTCAACAAGGTTCAAATTACCGTTGACTTCATCAGTCAACCAGTAGCTTGCCTGTAAGAGGGACCAAAATGGCAAAAAAGTGATAGTTAAGGGACTAAAAGTGCAAGTTTTGATAGAAAGGGGGGGACTAAAAGTGTAACGAGGGTATAGATGAGCGACCAAAATTGTGATTTTACCCTTATAAATAGTACATTTTTCTGTAATTTACAAAAAAGGTTGGAATTTTTCAAATATTTCATTTTTACCCCAAATGACTGGTAACCTAGTAGCTTGCCGGTAAGAGGGACCAAAACGGCGAAAAAGTTGTAGTTATGGGACTAAAAGTGCGAGTTTCAATAGTTGAGGGACTAAAAGTGTAACGAGGGTCAAGTTCAGGGACCAAAACTGCAATTTTTCCATAATAAAAATAAAATAAATTTTATTTGACAATATATAATAGAAAAGTTTAAGATACGTGGTATGCTAACAAAGAGAAGAAAAAAAATAATTATAGTTAAATCAATATGATAAAATAAAAGAGATAGTTTTGAAAATCAATATTAGTTATTTAAAGAATTATTACGTGGAGCATTAAGAGATAAGCAATAACCTGACTTTTTTCGCTTAAATTTTTGTAAAGGAAATAAGCAGTGCTTAAACGATTAAGAGGTTCGAATTTCTGTTATTAAACACATTAAAAGTCATTATGTCTTAATCAAATAATTTTAAGTATTTAGTTGGGTTATCAAACAGGCCCAAAGTATATTTGAGAATTTAAAAAATTAATAAATTTTGTTGAGGTTTTAGGCATAATTAATATAAGTATTGAATTGAATACTATCAAAAAAATTACAAACCAAACACAAGTAATATAGGTTGTCAGATGAAAACTACCTTAAAGTATAATTTTATTGCTTTAAAAAAATCATTATACTATTGTGAAATAAGCCCCACCAGCAATCTTAATTTTGTTTTTACTATATAGAATTTGAAAAATATTTATATTTTGCCCCCACCAAAAATTATGATAATAGGGATAAATTTTTATTGAAAATTATTTTGCCCTTCCAAACTTTCGTGCCTTGCTCCGCCACTCAATAATATTAAATTGGATCCTTAAAAGCTATTGACCCTAAATAGAAATTTATTCTTGTATTGTTAGCCCAAACACAATTGATATAAAAACTATTGCAAAAATTAAAACATAAACACATGTAATATGGATCATAGCAGTCGAAATCTCGAAGATAGAGAAGAAAAGAATCTTCGTTCAGTAAATTGCAGTATGGAAATAATAAATAAAAAAATCAATCTGGGTTCTCATCTGAATAGAAACAAAATAAGCACATTTTTACATTAGTCTCTTTCGTATAAAAATTATTTAATTTGGGCCTAAAACTAAATTTTGATAAAATAAAACAACTATAACATAATAGTATATTATCTTAATTTTAGGACCTAATCGAGTAATCGCCCAAGGTACACAGGTGTTTGGGCAATCCTAGATAATTTTGTAATAAGCAAAATACTTCGACGTTCAACACTTATCAACCAATTTAGTGAGTTGCTTCTTTATAAGCTGTGGATTAAAGTTTTAACATATCAGTTAGCAATTCCTTAAAAGTTAGAATAATTCTAGAACAATTGTGATTGATTAGATTTTCTATCATTCCAGTGTGTTACGGGATGCTCTTTTCAATCACCAAAAAGGAGCGCACCGTGTAACAAATAATACTAGCTAGCAAAGCTTTCACCAAATTCCCATGCAGTACAAAGCTCTCGTAGCAAGTTTTGTTCCAAATTTTACCCACGCGTCGCACTCAGCACTGCAGTGCCTTTAGAGGGACGGGAAGAGGGAGGTTGTTTGTAGGTTCTTGTAAAAGCACTTTCTAAATAGATGAAAATAAAGGAAGGCAATTTGTAAGCCAAAACTTGATTTCATTAATATAATGCAATTACAAAAGATAGCCAAGAGTTCAAAGGGGACGGACAACCATGCTCTTGCTTAATTTGCTCTAGTCCTCCAAAAGCACTACAATAGAAAAGTTAGAAGTGACCATTGGGGTATCAAGTTGTGTAAATAGGTGATCTTGTGAAAGATCACTCATCTTTCTCAAAATTAATGTCCCCCAACCTTTTTAAAGATCACAAACATTACTACAAGTATTTACAAGCAAAACTATATATAACTGAATATATTGGAAAGAACATCTTTGGAAAGATCACGCATCTTTTGAAAAAGAACATGCATTTTTGGAAAGATCACAGATCTTGGTTTCAACTTTACAAAAGTCCTATAAATACAGAAAAATCAATATATAGGCAACAAATATTTACGAAGGAGAGTCGAAACTTTGTGTTGAGGCAGGAAGCAAATCGCACCGTGGCAATGCTAGCTTCAATGTTCAACGGCAAGGGTAGTAAAACACTAGTTAAGGACGTGCGGATATCAATAGGGTTGCAGGACAAGCGTGAAAAACTTAGCCCATGACACAGTGAAAGAATTCACCTAGGGGGTGGCTTGGACAATAACAATAGGAATTTGGGGTTGGGATGGTAGCTGGAGTTTAGGGGCTCTGATCAGTTGTTACACACGCGACATATTTCCACTCACAATGTGAGTGTGGCCCACAATGGATCACGTAGGGGGCCCCACAGTCATTGTGACTGGGGATATGTCGTCTGCGCGACAACTGATCTCAGGCCGGAGTTTAGTGGGAGAGGAAGTGGGGTGTTAAAGTTTATGCGAATAATTTTAAGAATATTATGAAACATGCTTGATTTGTTGTTAAAAGGTTGCACTTTAATATCACATATATCAAAAATGTTTTTTATTTTATAAATTTCTAATTCAAATTTCTTACTCTAATACATGAAAATATTTTTAAATCCGTCAAACAAAAAAAGACCTCTCAGTTTTTCAATTATTCAAGTGTAAGCAAATAATAATTTAATAATTAAGGAGTTTGGACGCGACACTCTCCCTCCTCATATGTTTAATGAGCTCCACTTTAAACTTGATTGAACATATTAAGAGGAACAGTGTCACGTATGCGACGCTGGATCTCCAGTGGTAACCAAGACAATGCATCAACGCCTTTAGTGCTCAAAGGAATAGTTCATGTAGACAAGTTTCGTATTCCATATCTGCGAACTTAACTTTTGATGTAATTTGTGAGAGGTTTGGTTGATGCCCCTCTACACAAATTCCTTTTTTAGTACTGAAGATAACCAAACCCATAAGTCGTTTTTGTAAATAAAACAAAAACAAAAAACAACAGTAATAGGATGATGAAGATGTCATCCAAATATAGGCACGCATAGGTAAGTCTAAATTCTGTAAATTTTGAATTTTATTGAAAGACTACTGTAACTTTGTATGTCAAAATTCGACAAAATTGCAATTAGACAATGTTAAGATCAATACCTCATGTACTTGTACATCCAACTACAAGTGATCTGGGGACTGGGGTGTAAATGCAATCCAGGAACACAAAGCCTAAATTTCTAAGTAACTCTATCAGACAAAAACTGGTCAGACCCCACCCCCCTAGTGAAGCAACAATAAAGTTTTCTGGAAACTCATTTTGGCTTCAAAGATCACAACCCAAGAGTAACTTTCAAATAAGTCTCAGCTCATATTCGCCGGCCATTGTTATGTATCTTACCCACGGGAGCGCTTGATATCCACTTTTTTCAATGATCTTGAGATAGCGAACCTGAAAATTTGACAAGTAGATGTAAGTGATGGCCATGGCATTTCTGATCCTAGCTCAAGAGCAGCAGAAATATACAGCGTACAAGTAGCAAAAATATAAAGCATTTCCAAAAGAGATCCCTCCCCCATTGTCCAGGAAAGCATGGAGATTCATCCATCACCAAACTCCTCATTAACTCTGTAGCCGTTTCCCAAACCGAATCTGTCTTCCCTTTTTGATACAATTCACAATGGCCAATATTCAAACCACAGATTGGAGTTCGATGCACCAACCAACTCTGTCTAACTTGGTTACTAGAGAGAAGGAGATGTTTGCTCAAGAGTTGTTAATGTCGTTGAGTTTGTATCCAAAATGGTTTTTCTATGCATGGAATTAATGCAGCTAGACTTCGGTGGAAGAAATAGGCTATGGAAGTTTTTCTTTTGATTTTTTTTCCTATCAAAATGTAGGCTATGAAAGTTAAATTGCCAAGTAAATTCCAAAATTACACATTCAAGAATTCACAGAATTATATGAAATCAAAACCTCGGCCTATATTCTGATTACTGCAGGTTTCAACTTTCAAATAAATGAAAAGATGTATTTAGTTGTTTGTCTACGACTACGAGCAAATGGAGTAGAAAGACCGATTGAATAACTAAATTCCTCAGTTAACACGTAATTCATTTCCAGCCTAACTCTGCTTGGAGCTAGTCCAGGAGAATGAAAGTGTGTTCCACCAAAAGGCAATGTCATAAAAACTGGGCACAGACATCACTGCCACTGATTCAACTGTGAACTGTTAGTGGAACTAGGTTTGAAGGGTTTAATATATTTATTTCAACCGTTTCATTTATTTGACCAAAACCACCTATAACCCACAAAAAAAAAAAAAAAAAAAAAAGAAACCTCTAAAATCTAATAAAAACAACTCAAAAAAATAAAATTAAACGAATTTATAAATTTCCTACATATACATCTAAATGCCAAACCTATCTAATTTTCAAAATTGCCTAAAAATTTACTAAATGAGGTTAAAAAGGTCAGATGGGTTGGACCCGAACCTAGCCTGTTTATTTTGGTATCATTCATATCCGAACCGATTTTGACTCGAACCCTTCATGGGTCATACCTGTACATGCTAAAGACATGTCAGGTTTGGGTTGGGTTTCCGTTTTGTGTCACGAATTACCACCACTAATTATAATGATGTCATCCAGTATCTTTACTCAACTTGACCTGTTGGCCCTTATCTCTTAGTTAAGCCGGTTCATATTGTAGAATTTACTGATTCAACGGATAAAATACATCACAGCTCTTTGGTCTCTTATATAGCCAAAGAGCTGAACCTACACAAACTAGGAAAAGGAAAGAAATAACGATGGAAACCAATTCAGAACAGGACTGATTGGTTTCCTAATTCCTCTTGGTCTCCTAATCCTAGACAATTACTATAAACCATATTTATCTACAAATGGTTTAAGGTAATGTTTTTGGAGTCCTAATTACACTAGGTTATTACCTATTAACTCACGGTTTTCAACACTCCCCCTCAAGTTGGTGCAAAGATGTCAACTTGCCAATCTGAACCTCAAATGATTTCTTCACAAGCCCTTTAGTCAACACATCTGCAATTTGTTGTCTGGATGGTACAAAGGGAGTGCAAATTATCCCTGCCTCGATCTTCTCTTTGATGAAGTTCCGATCTATCTCAATATGCTTCCTCCTATCATGTTGTACTGGATTGTGTGCAATACTTATTGCTGGTTTATTGTCACAATACAGCATTATAGGAAATTGAGCTTTTAGGTGTAGATCCTTTAGAACCCGTCTCAGCCATAAGGCCTCTTTAATTCCAAGCGCCATTGCCCTGAATTCAGCTTCTGCACTGCTTCTAGCAACCACATCTTGTTTCTTGCTTCTCCAAGTGACGAGATTCCCCCATAGATATGAACAATACCCTGAGGTAGACCTTCTATCAACAACATTTCCAGCCCAGTCAGCATCAGTGTATACCTCCATCTTTCTGTCTTCATTTTTTCTGAAAAATATCCCTTTTCCTGGAGCTCCTTTGAGATACCTCAGGCCTCTGTATGCAGCCTCCATGTGTTCCCCTTTTGGAGAGTGCATGAATTGACTGATCAAGCTAACAGCAAAAGAAATATCTGGTCTAGTGTGAGCAAAGTAGATCAATCTACCGACCAGCCGTTGATACCTTCCTGTGTCTACTGGGATTCCATCTTTATACTCCCCCAGTTTCAGTTAATAGGTCAAGAGTGTCACAAGGCTTGCAGCCAATCATTCCAGTTTCAGTTAATAGGTCAAGAGTGTACTTCCTTTGTGACACCATGATCCCTCCTTTTGATCTAGCTATCTCCATCCCTAGAAAGTATTGCAGCATTCCCAAGTCTTTAATTTCAAATTCCTTGGCAAGGCTGTTTTTCAATTTCTGCATCCCCTCAACATCATCACCAGTGACAATAATGTCATCAACATACACAATTAATACTAATATTTTCCCTTTATTTCTTCGGACAAACAAGGTGCGATCAGATTGGCCTTGTGTATATCCCTGAGTCTTGACAAACTTGGTGAACCTGTCAAACCATGCTCTCGGAGATTGCTTAAGCCCGTATATGAATTTTTTCAGTTTGCACACCTTACCTCCAGCCTTTTCAGAGAATCCTGGAGGAGGATTCATGTACACCTCTTCCTTGAGATCTCCATGAAGGAATGCATTCTTCACATCTAACCACATTAGTGGCCAGTCGAGGTTGGCTGCAATTGATAAGAGGATCCTTATGGTGTTGGCGTTAGCTACCGGTGAGAAAGTTTCTGAGTAGTCAACACCATATGTTTGAGTGAACCCCTTAGCTACTAGCCGGGCTTTATATCTTCCTAGAGACCCATCTGAATGGCATTTTAACAGTGAAGACCCATTTGCAGCCCACAGTTCTCTTCCCTTGGGGTAATTCTACCATCTCCCATGAAAAATTCTTTTCAAAGCTCTCATTTCTTCCAATACTACATCCCTCCAATTTGGAGCCTTTAGTGCCTCATGAATGTTGTTAGGAACAGTTATGGATGAGATTTGTGAGACAAAGGCAGAAAACCTAGGAGATAGGTTAGTATAAGAAACAAACTGAGCTAGAGGGTGGTTTGTGGTGCATGATCTTACTGCCTTTCGATGAGCAATGGGTAAGTGCAGGTCATCATCACCAGAAGGTTCAGGGTTAGCTAGATTAGGTGTAGCTAAACTAAGAGATTCAGGCTTACCTGTAGGAGCAGATTGCTCAGAATTGGTGTTCTGATCTCCATGATCTACCCTCTGAGAAGATGTTTGCTGATGCGAATTAGGAGGCAAGTGACTGTCCTTCCTCTGTGTGTACACAAATCCTTTATAGCGTTTCTCATCTATTTTAGGTTCAAATGATTCTGAAAAAACTTGTTTTGACTCTGCATCACTTCTATTTAATCTGTCCTCCACTACGAGTGGTGCAGGTGGATCAAACAGAAGTAATTCAGATACAGCATCTTCACCTTCACCTTTTCTTGGTTCAGGTTGAGACTCCCCCTGAAGTGGAGGATTGCTGTAATAGGATGTGCCTTCTAGGAAGGTTACATCTATAGACACAAAAACTCTTTTTAACACAGGATCAAAACATCTATAACCTTTTTGGTTCATTACATAACCAATAAAAATACATTTATGGGCTTTCGGATCATGTTTGGATTTTGTTGGACTGAAATTGTGAACAAATACTGTACTCCCAAAAATTTTCAAAGGAAGTGACTGTAGTAACCGTGAGTTTGGAAAAATTTTGTTTAAAACCTGAATTGGAGTTTTGAAAGCTAGGGTTCTGGTTGGCATCCGATTGATCAAATAGGCTGCTGTTAACACAGCTTCTCCCCACAAAAATTGAGGTACTTTGGTTGTAAACCTAAGTGCTCTGGCCATTTCTAAAAGATGTCTATTTTTTCGCTTGGCTACTCCATTTTGTTGGGGGGTATAGTTACAAGAACTTTGGTGAATAATACCCTGTTCAGAGAAAAAATCCCCCAATACTTTGTTAAAAAATTCTTTTCCATTATCACCTTTGAAAATCTTAATTTTTGTTTGAAATTGGTTTTGAATCATTGCACAAAAATTTTTGAACATCGTGGCAACTTCTGATTTATCTTTTAACAAGAAAACCCAAGTTACACGTGTATGATCATCAGTGAATGTTACAAACCACCTTTTTCCTGACAAAGTAGCAATTTTAGAGGGTCCCCAAACATCACTATGAATTAGTGTGAAGGGAGCCGACTGTTTATAGGGTTGGGGTGAAAACTTGGATCTATGGTGTTTGGCCAATTCACAAATCTCACAGTTAAAATCAGAAACTGCTTTATTATAATATAAATCTGAAAACAACTTCTTTAAATACTGAAAACTTGGATGACCTAATCTATAGTGCCATAACAGAGGTTTATCATCTAAAGCCTTAATAGAATTGAAACACCTTTTCTGGTCTAGTGAACTCAAAGATTTGGTGGAGGTACAGTCCACCATCCTTATCAGCATCCCCAATCATCTTCCCCGAGGTGAGATACTGAAAAATGCATTTTAGAGGAACATAAATTAGCAGAACAACAATGATATTTAGTGAATTTGCTAATGGACAAAAGATTATATGACAAGGAAGGAACATGGAGGACATCTTTAAGAGTTAAATTGGGAGACAATGAAACAGGTCCGGTTCCAGCCACTGTGGCATAAGAACCATCAGCAATCTTAACTTTGGTGTTTCCTGCATAAGGTCTATAAGATAGGAAAAAACTTGAAGTGCCAGTCATGTGATCAGAGGCTCCTGAATCTAATATCCAAGAACCATTGGATTTGGTACAAGCAATTGTCCCAATTGAAATTTTACCTGACTTGGCCAAAGCAATAAAAAGGTTAGACTGACTTCCTATGGATTGGGATTGGAGCAGCTTCTGCAATTGTTCGAACTGCTCTTTGGAAAAAGTAAGAGGTGTTGTGTGGGTTCCTGAGTCAACATTGAGGACTTGGAGAGCATGCCCTTCACCTCCTGGCTTTGATCCCTGCTTCTTCTTCAAATTCGCAGGTTTTCCATGGATTTTCCAGCAGGTTTCTTTGGTGTGTCATGCCTTTTTACAATGGTCACACCAAGGTCTCTCTCTTCCTTGTTTCTCCTCAGTTTTGTGGACCACTAGGGAAGATCCTTCTACTTCAGTTTTGTGCTCACTGGGAAGCATGACCCTCTTTCGAGCTTCTTCCCTCCGAACTTCAGAAAAGACCTCTCGCAGTGATATGATAGAGGTTTGCGGCCCAGAATCCTACCTCTAACTTCATCCAGTTCTGGATTAAGTCCATTCAGGAAATAATAGACCCTGAATCGATTAACTTGGACTTGTACAAAATACTATCTTGAGGGTCTTTCCAGGTTTCGATTTCAAACAAATCTAATTCCTGGAAGATGGCCATCATCTCATTGTAGTATTTTGTAACCTCCTTGCTTCCTTGCTTCATATTCCACAAGTGACTATTCAACTCGAACAATTGGGAATCATCCTCCAAGTCTGAATAAGTGTCTCTAATTGCTTCCCACATATCCCGGGCTGTGGGAAGGAATATAAAGGATTTAGCAATATTGGCTTCCATTGCATTGATTAACCACCCAGTTACCATGCAATTTGCCTGAGACCAAGACGTAAACTTGGGATCAGTTTCTGCCAGTGCTGGTATCGCTCCATTGAGATATCCCAACATCCCTTTCCCACCGATCACCATCCTAACTGTCTGGGCCCATTCAGGGTAATTTTTTCAAGTCAATTTATGAGGAGTGATTTGGAAGTTGGTTTGGGATTCAGCAGTGGTAGTGGATGAATTGGTACCGGTTTCTCCAGACTTTGTTCCTGAAGATTCTGAGATTGACCCTGACTCCACCATCGTAATTTTCTAGGGTTAAAACCTAGGCTCTGATACCATGTAGAATTTACTGATTCAACGGATAAAATACATCACAGCTCTTTGGTCTCTTATATAGCCAAAGAGCTGAACCTACACAAACTAGGAAAAGGAAAGAAATAACGATGAAAACCAATTCAGAACAGGACTGATTGGTTTCCTAATTCCTCTTGGTCTCCTAATCCTAGACAATTACTATAAACCATATTTATCTACAAATGGTTTAAGGTAATGTTTCTGGAGTCCTAATTACACTAGGTTATTACCTATTAACTCACGGTTTTCAACACATATCAAATTAGGTTTCAATAACATGGCCAAACAATGTGGTTCAAATCTCTTGATAAATGACCACAAAACAAAAAGGAGCATGCATATTAATCTTCAATGTGCTTTTTTTTTTTGTTTTTCTCCCCACCTTTTGTAACTGAAGGAACTATGGAGAAGGAGCCATTTTATAAGGAGAAAGTCATCCAATTCTTTCAGTCATCCAAACATGACAAACATTTGAAACTTATCTTCTTTTAATAACAGGACCATCACTTTGATAGTCGATTTTCTTTTCTTTCTGTTTTTTTTTTTCACTTTGATGCAGTTAAGTATGAAATTCTAGTCACAAAAAATAACTCAGAAACAATGTAATTCCTATTTCATGCAGCAAATCAATTGACTAGTTATCGAGCATATTGTTGCCATGCCTACCTGGATACCCGAAACAGTGAAATATGGTATCTCAAACTTCACACGAATAGGAGCTTTCCTGTCAGGAACTGCATCTTCAGAGATTATACTAGGAAGTCTGAACTCTGCCCTCAGCATGTACTCCTATTTATGTTTAAAATGAAGGTAAAATATTTGTTTTGACAATAAATGACTAAAATAAATTTCAAACTTTTCCTTGTAGCTTGTACCTTATTACCAGGAAAAGATTTAATTTTCCATATTAACGCATCCTTCTCTGGGGCATATGTAGAAGATCCCATTGATGTCCGTACACTTGGATTTGTGGCATCAGAGGGCACTGGCAACTCAATTTCCACATTTGTTGCAGTACTGAAATTGAGATATAGAAGCAACATTATATACTTCTCATAGCTTTCTAAAACATTGTAATGTACAACAATCACTTAATTTGCAGCATAAATACAAGCATATCATGAAAACAAATGCTCTACATGTGCAAGTAAGGAATGCAAGTCGACCCTCTTAGACATTATATAATATCACAAAAGGTGACAAGCTCATGCCCGGTTTTGCCCTTCTGCCTTATCAAAAAGTACAATGAGCTTGTACTTCAGTAACTATTTTTGACAAGATAAGAAAAGAAATTCATTAATGCCTTAATTACTCCGACAATAGTCACTAATGCATGGGTGTGCCTTTTAACCCTATGTGAGTTTGAACAAATAATACAAAAGGACACTCACTTGGATTAAGAACTACAGAACTAAAACACCATATCAGCCAAGTGAGTATAATAGACATATCGTGAATGAGGTTAACCTTAGAAAGATAAGTATTGTTTTCTGAGTTGAAAGAGCAATCCACTACACTTTAGAAGTAAAAGAGAAATTAACCTGCGCTCTTTGAACTGGCTTCGGGCCTTTAAAGCAATCTCAACCCGACTTCTTGAGTGCCTTTCAACTTGAGCTTCTACCCAAATGAGAGGCTTCACCTGAATTTTTAGAAGAGCCAACCAGACACACTTAATAGCTGGAAAAAAAAAAAAAGAATAAACATCTAAAATAAAAAAATTAATTGACAGCAAGTACTAGAGATATGCTTGCAGAAACTGCCTTTTATGAGTACTATTCATACACAAACAGAGGCAACTTAAACATAAGTATGCAGAGATTATTACTGTAATAAACAAGAGGAACAGCAAGTATTGAGAAGTATACGGATCAAACCTGAGTGCCAAGTCTGTAAGTCATAAGATCAAATGTACCATCAGGTGGTATAAAAGATATTGTGCGGTCATTTTCAAACCGAGCCAAACGAACACACCTAGAAGGGAACATGGAAGACTTAAATACAAGATTCAGAGATAAAATTAAAGTTCTGACATTAGATTAGCAGATTAATGCTGTCTGCCAGATATAAGAAAAACCACCCAAAATAAGTCTTCAGAACTAGACAGAAAGTTACTGGTGAAATTTGATGTCATCCAAATCAATGGCTTTTCCTTTAGTTGACCGTCCTTGAGCTTCCAATAATACTCTATCATTAAGGCCAAGCTTACACTCAGGCATGCCACTGCAAGTCATAAAGCATGTATTAACATATAATAGCAAAGAAACTGATTTATGGAAAATGGTAGCCCAATAAGCATAATTCGGACACCTTTCGCAGAACTTATAGGCACTTACCTTAATGAAATTCTAACAGAAGACAGTTCATAAAAGGGAAATTTTGGTGGACAGGAAAAATTTACAGGTCTATAGACAGAAATCTAATGTCCTTATTCTAACAGATATAGGTAAGCCTGAGTGAACAGAATTATACTTTGATGTTCAGTCCTGATTAAAGCTTGATTTCAGGGGTAAACTAGCAGAAAAATGGAGGTAGAACATGTTTCTTAAGAAGAACTAAATGCAAAAGGAAAATCTCCAGTAACAAGCAATCATCATAAGTTTATACAACGAATCATTAAGGTCTGAGATCAAGAAACCGAGTCTAACTGGACTTTTTTGCTAAGCAAGCTAGCTCAACTGATGTTGCAGGGCCCTAATACTGTCTGCAATTTATCCCAGGAAACTATGGTGTCTCATCATTAACATTTTCTACAAAATACTGATATCTTGATACATGCCAACCAATACAATCCTATCATCAATGTTCATTTACAACTATTATGATGTGAAGTATGTAGATTTTTGAATCCTGAAAGCCAGTTAGCTAATTTTCTGTATTTGGCCAGCATTTAGCGCATAAGTTACTGTTTAATTTGAGAACCAACTATTTTGCTACCTCAAGAATATTTTACTTTCAACACCTCAAAATGATTGTAACCAAACAAAAATTCTTGTTCTCATTGACAAACTATAGAGAACCTGACTATGCAAATTAACTTTGAGAAAGGAACTACCGAGGAATAAAAATAACTATCACTTCAATAATTAAAATATCATTATTAGTTAATTATTCGATTCTCTAATTATTTCGAAATGGCCCAATCATAAAATTTTATTTTTACATCAAATCACATTTTTCTCAATAGTGGATACCTGCTTCAATTTCATTCAGTCCTAATTTTCTTCTGCATGGATTATCAGTGTCAGAAAGTTCATTACTAAACTATATTTCAATATTTATACTGTTTCTATGTACTTCTGTGGATTTGCAGTCATGATTCTGTAAAGAGAAGCCAAATATGCATCTTAGGTTAACCTGATTTGTTAACTTAGATTCAGAAATTTCAAAGCCATGAAAACATTTTACTACAAATAAACAGCTATAAGGAAACAACAGTACTACCTCTGTCCCCAAAAAGATCTGCACTTTTAAAATTGTAACTTAATATGAGGTTTAAGGTACAAAACATAAGAAATGCTATTTACTGCATAATTTTTCACTTGAACTCTTACTATCTAATGGTGGATCACACAAAACAAAATTAGTAAGGGTATTAAACGAAAAAAAGATATTGAAAGTGCACTCTTTTTCTAGGGCAAAGAAAAAGCAGAAAGTAGCTTTTTGTCTTTTTTTGTGATAAAAGGGAATATAATAATAATTCATCATAAGAAATAAAGCAATATTAAACCAAGCACCTTAAATATGTTCTCATTTTCAATGCTCCGATCACTTCTGAACGAATTATTTGGCCATTGCTGTTTACCAATATGTTAACACTTTCCACCACATCCAAGAATACCTGACATAGCATTTTATAAAAATGTCAAAACTTTTATTTGTTCTTTCACTGATGAGATAAGAAGGCATCACTAATAAATTAGATTCAAGATAATAAAAAGCACTAATGGCTGAAGGAGCATACTTCATTCTTTTTGTAAAATATTCCTTCACTGCGCCATGAAACTGCATTCGTCACAGCCATAGGTGGCCGCTGTGTAACCTCCATCCTGTATGCATCAGTCTTGATAAACTCACTAAGAATCTTAGCTTCTGTGTATTGAGGGTAACCAAAGTCCATCATTTCATCAAGTAATTCGTACTGCCACCAAATTGTAGAATATTCTTGTGAGACAGATATACTATGTCATGCATTTTAATTTCAGGGGAAAGAAAAATGTAATTCTACAGACTTACAACAACAACAAAATTATCTCTCAAGGACTCCTCCTCAAGCTCTTCAAAATAATGTTTGAAAACCTGAAAAAAAATTACTACAATGGTCAAGAGGAAAATTTTCAACTAGTTCAGTACAGTTGCTTAAAATGCCGAGAAGATACAATGAGAAAGACTCCTCACATCAACCACACGATGCAGAAAAAGAAGAAGACTAGCAGCATTGCAGTTTTGTCTTGATGCTGTCATCAGGAAAACATTGTTATGTTGTATGAACATGTAGGTCACACCACTATCATGACAAACTGGACCCTGAGACTCCATATCACCCTGTAACAAACCAAACACCGTATTTGCTAGAGAAATCCAAGTAAATAATCTAATTTTGAAGGTAACAATTCCTGATTAAGCAGATGCTGAGAAACATGGTCAAACAGGTACACATATGAATCAGGCCGCTGATGAGAGCACATGAATGGCAAAGATGGCCTTCTTGGTCATCTGTATTAAAGTGCTAAATTGCAGGTTAACTAGGACATGAATATAATGTGGAATCTTGACCAGAAAACGCACATTTAATCTACATTTTCTATTGTGTATTGTTTTATACATTTCTACTCTTCTTGAGCATTTTAGTGCTGGAACTCATACTGTGTTGTTCTGCTTGTTCTCCAAGTGGAGATGAAACCTCCATTAAGCAGCTCATGCAATTCATCAATCACAGTTTTACTATTTAACTTGTAAGAAAACAAAACTGAGCAGCAAAGACCCTGTCTATAAACTTGTCTGATTAGTCTCATTTCAGCATGAAAAATAAGATTAAGACCATATGCAAGAAACAAGTAAACAACCTGAAAACAGGTTGAAACTAATATTTTATTCTATTCCAGCTACAACAAAATGTTCTGATAGAGCAGAATACGTTCAGCTCAGCTTATATCTTCATGCTCCAGAGAAGTTTCAAAAAGCCAATTAGCATCCACTGACGGTGGTGCCGAGAAACCACTACTAAAAGATAACATACAAGCCAACCATCAGCCAGTTTTCCATTTCAGATATTTCACGATGGTATCCTCTCTATATAAGCCTTTCATTTGCTCATTCTATTAGACAAATGTCTCAACTTTAACTTTCCAATTCAATTCCTCATTTCTCCACAGCTAAAACTAGATATACTAAAA
The DNA here is from genome assembly GCA_016801395.1 of Leptodermis oblonga. Lineage (NCBI taxonomy): Eukaryota > Viridiplantae > Streptophyta > Magnoliopsida > Gentianales > Rubiaceae > Leptodermis > Leptodermis oblonga. Next base: position 15,277,612 of record CM028759.1, read on the forward strand.
CACTGAAATCAGATTAATTGTTCACCATTCACCGAAGCGTTTATTACAGGACTTTCCAGCGCAGTACAAAAAATTCTCACATTTTATGATTATGTCACCAACATTCACGCCATACAAAGGCACTAAACCTCCTAAAAAATCATGCAACTAAAAATTAAGCAACCAAATCAAAACTTCAAGATCAAAAAATCATTAAGGAAAATGTCGCCAATTAAAATTAGCCAATCCCATTACATCAACACAAACGATCATCCTTTTCTTTATGGAATTGGAACCACTTCAAAACCTGATATCCCACTAAATTTAAAAGCCGCCCCATTTTCACATATCACTACACAGAATTCACATGGAAGCAAATACCTCTTTCTCAAGAAGCTTAGAGAATAACTTTTCAGCTTGAACAGCTGAGATGTCACCACGATAATCCCTGCTGATCAGGCATCGACCTTTGATATCCAGAACGAACAGAGCCGATGCGGCGCCCGCCATTGCTAATCAACCCACCAACCAACTACAAACAAACAAATAACATAACAAAAATTGAATCCATGATCAAATGTTTTCTTCTGTAAAAGGGTCCCTAATTTCGTTTGAGAAGAACTGAACAGCAGTACCGATTGATGAGTGGATCAATGAGTTCCCATTTGTACTAGGGATGTAATCAGATCTTTGAATTTGTGTCACGTCGTTTGTTTGTGTTCTCTTCGATGGTAAGAACGCTTTGGAATGGGCTGTTCCGTGTTGTGCTGTTGGCAATGCTGAATTGCTGTGTCTAATTTTGATTTTTCCTTTGCTTAATTACTTTTTGCACCCCTTATGTTTATATAGGCATGTTCTTTTTGTTTCGTTTTGAAAACGTTTTAGTTTCAAGAGTAAATTTAATATATTTTAATCATATTTCATCATTTTCAATACAACTTTTTACTATTCAGCATCTACTTTTTACATTTTCAATACACTTTTTACATTATAAAATTATTTTCCAAAACTTGTTTTCAAAACGCCCAAAAAGAACAAGCCCATAGTTGTTTAACTTTTGTCATTTATGTTTCCAAAATACATGTTTAGCCCTATGAATAGTCACTATTTTACAAAATCGGACACTTTCACCCCTAGTTTATAAATATAACATTCTTACCATAATTGCCTTTGAAAGATATTGCTAGTATTAGCAAAAGAGAGGAGAAAAGTGTCATTGTCGATGAAATAGTGATAATTCAAAAGGAAAAAAAATGTTTTAAAAGAAATGGGATGAAAGTCAAACAATCATCAATCACTTTTTTTTAAGACAAATCTTTCTTCCATTGTATTCTATATGTTTAAGATTTTTTTTTAGGATTAATTTTTATCGTTCCTCGTGGTACGATCCTACTCTCTCTATACTATTGTATCTGTGCGAACTTTCACGTGGTGTAGAAGCTATGCAGGCTTCTTAGATAGTTTGGTGTAAAACGACAACACCAATAAAACTATGTAAACCAATGATGAAATGGAATTTGTTCATACAAGTATCAACCTAAATAAGAGGAGGCAAGAGTCACGGGCGGATAAAGTATCTGGTTTTAAGGGAGGACTGGCATAAGGATTCAAGGAGTTTTGTTGAGGGTTGATCATGTTGGATATTGTTTTGAATATGTGGCTTACCTTGGGGACTCTGAACTGCAAGTTGTGCTTGATGAATTAAGCCTCCTTTCTTTTGCATTTTTTTTCAGGAAAATTATTATTTTTTGGAACAAAAACTCTACCTAAAGAACACATTCATATTGTACAAATTTTAAATTTTAAATTTCTCTCTTCTTCTCCACTCATATCTTTTCAAAAAATAACACAGTCATTACACTTTTTTCCCTCTCTCTTACACAATTTCTCAGAAAATATTTCCCTCTAATTTTTTTTTTCTCTCTCAAGCCAACCAATATCTCAGTTTGGTCACTAAAAGAACAGAGCCTAAAAGAAGAGTGTCTTGAACATGTATTGATGTTTTCAAATGAAATTTTACCTAAGTGGAGGTTACTGTATTTGAACATTCAAACTAGGAGTTCTGGTTTGAAGAACACAGTTTAGATGTCGTGTTCTTGATATTCACTAAGTTTTCAAAACCTGTAAAGTCTCTTGAAGACTATATGAGTGAATGGGTGATTGATTTTGAAGAGAATGTAGCTATTAAGCATTTTTCCATTAGGAGTGAAAGAAATGTTAGTATTATATTACAATACACTATATGTAGTGACATTAACTTTTGTAGGAAAACAAAAGAGAAGTTGTTCTTGATTTATTTACAAACTTTTGTGAAAGCTGTGTGTGGTTTTCTTTTTGCTGTTAGGGGACAATTGAGTGTGATTTTATTTATATGATGTAAATCCTTATATTACTCCCCTGGATTGCAAGTTGTCTTGAGAAAGGGTAGATACTTGATAGAACTGCATCTGTTGCTGGATTTTGTCAAAAATTGAATGTAGAGTATTGTAGTCATTAATTTCAATGAAATTGAATTTGCATTGGTTAAATTCCTATCATTGACACAAAAAGTGTTGCTTGAAGTAAATTATCTTATAATTGGAGAAGTTTTTGATCGCGAAAAAGAAGCTCTTGATGGATATGTTCTTGGACCTATAAATCAGGAATTCTCAAAGGCTAAACAAATAAATGAAGTGAAGCTAGTTGGAGTATTTTTAGAAGATGGTGTGAAGCTCGATGGAGTAGTTGTGAAAAATGATGGTAATACTACCTTAAGAGTTTTTGAATGAAAATGCATATATTGAATAAGTACTGGTAGTAAAGTCTAATTCTATTGAAAATGGTATAATTGGAGCACGCTCAACCATGGTTGTTAAACTTGGAAATTGGGATAGAATCGTTTTATGCCTAGAATCGAAATCGTAGAATCGGATCCTGGAACCGGAAAATAGAAAATACACATGTATTTAACTATAATTGTATCATAAACTCAATGAGTCTCATACAAACTCATAATTGTTCAATAAAAATCACAATAAAAATGTCAAATCTCAATCCATCAAGACTTAAAGTAGTTCATAAAGGAGTTAGGGCAAAAAAAAGATAATGAAGATTAAAAAATGAAGTCTTGAATGGAATGGAATGAAACCCGTAGTTGTGAAGATTGAAGAAGATAGGGGAAAATGATTGTAATTGAAAATTTGGGCTACCAAATAGTGCACTTGTAAATTTGGGCCACCTGAATTTGACCAAATTTGGGCCTCCCAAATCGCATATTTAAGTGGATTTGGTCCACTCTCGGAACCCATTCAATAAATTTGTGGAATCGGGTAGAATCGGCCAATTCTAGGCCGATTCTACCCGATTCTACAGAGGATGATGCGATTCTAAAATTAAATGTGATTCTACCCGAGTTTGGCTCGATTCCTTGGTCTAGACTCGTAGAATCGGCCGATTCTACGAGTCTAGACACGAGTTTAACAACTATGCGCTCAACAGCACTAAAGGTGAAAGTGTCTCAGATAACATAATGGAATTCAAGATTGCAATTCTGCATAAAGGAATTCAAGATCAAGTGGAGTTAATTGAGACATACCTTGGTGAAAAGTTTAAAAATCTTCTTGAGTTTAAGAAATCCTAATGTGTTCTCTCTTTTGTTGTTGTCTCCAAGGTTTTTGGAAGGGATAAATATTGGAGCATTTTACTTAGAAATAGAGCTAGTAGACTTACGCAATATGTTTTTTGCTTAGTTTTTGGAAGTGAGCAAGGGAATGATTGTAACTCTACAACAATGTTACAATCTAGTTGTGAACTTCTGATTCAGATGCCTTTTAATATTTTCAATAGAGCTATTCATGCTATTCAGGTCAAAATTTATGGCCAATATAAAAAGTTTGAAGATGCAGATGTTTGCATAAATGTTCTAAGATCAGAAGGAGTGGAGCTCCCGGCAAGAAATTTTGTGTTATGGCAAATGCCTATGCACAGTTGGGGTTTTGTGAACAAACTATGAAGGTTCTTCAGGAATCAAAATGAATTTGATGATGCTAATCTTGATTAATATTTTTTACACTGTTGAATGACATATGAGGGCAACTCTTTGTGTAGAAAACTTTTGTCTCAAGTACTTTGCATATAGAATGAATTTATTTGATAAGCATTTTTGTTATGATGTTAAACACCAATGGAGCAACTGAAGCTGGTCATATGGTACTGAGATGCATCTATTGGAGTTCTCATTGCTGCAGTCAAATTTTGGATTACCAAATGAATCCATGCAAGCATACAACACTTGCATTACAATTTGTGAGGATAGTGAGGCCCTTAAAGCAGCACAAGATTTCACTGGTTCAGCCACTACCATAATATTTTATTCAAGCTTTGTGGTGGACAGTCGAAAAGATTTTGCAAATTTTTTGAACATTTAAGAGTTATAGAAGGCTGAATGTATTTATGAGTAAAAGCAAGAGACTGAGGCTGAGCTTGGTTTACCTCTTGGGGTCAAGAAACTTATAAAATCACGAGATAAGTTGGTAACCATTTTTAAGGGAGGCACAGTGAAGGAAACAACGGTCTCAAAAATCTTCAGACATTCTACAGACCAAGATTTCTTCATTATTCAAGAAAATTTTTAGCTTACAAGTTTGTATGCAAAACCTTTGCAGGCTCCTTTGTGCTTAATCATGTTGCTATCTACAAGGCTTGGGGATTAGCCTTCTTTTAAGGAGTGATATTGGTCTTGAGCTGATGCTATAACTGTAATTAGGGCTTTTAACTTGGGTTTAAGTCGTTTCCTAACAGTGTCATTTCCTGTATTAGACATGTCTGTTGCTTAATTTTATTTTATTGCTGAGTCATAGCGCTTTGCGAATATTTCTATTTCGTAGCTTGCTGAGGAAGATTACAATGAGATAAGTAGTTGACTTGCAGAGAGGGATGGTCATGTTTTTAGAATGATTCTAATTTGTTATCTCTTTTTCTTTTTCTAATGAAATATCTCCCTCCCTTCTATTCTTTTCCCCACAATTATTATGAAGTTTCTCCCCTTTCTTTTGTTTTTTCCTAACTACTCAATTGTTAATCTTGTTTTACGTGAGAGATTCTCACAAAAATAGTGCAAGGTTGAAGCTCAATAAACTTTTTTTTCCAAATATTCCTTATTGTTTATTGTTATTGGGTCATATTATATGTTGACTTGAATAATTGGAAGGTTCATTTGCTACTAATTGTTTTATAATTTTTTATTTTTATATATAACTTGACTTGGGATGTCTTTTTTGGAATATTCTAAGTTGTAAGGCTAAAAAGATCTATTGGTTATTAAGTTATAGAATTCAAAAATCATGATTGATTAATTAGTAAATTCGCAAATCAATCACTTAATTTATTAGGTGATTTATTAGAGTTCCATAAGTTTCTTCTATCATTTAGACCACTTCTCCTCTTCTCCAATAAATATACACATGTTTTGGCCCAGTGAAACAACATGAGGAATGAAAATTGAAATTTTCAAATTTTCACATTTTTTGTCTCTTATGTTTGGGCCTCAACAATTTTAGTCTCTTTTATTTTATTTATGGCAAAATTTCCCTTTACGTATGCATGTTGTTACATTTTTTGTCCTTATAATAAAAAAAAGACTAGCTTTACATGGTCAACAGTTCTTTTAGGGTTTTTCAATAAAAAAAAATCCAGGGAGTAATTGTGAAATTAAGAGGTTAATTTGTAGCATGTTAAAAATTGGGGTTGGCAATCTTTGACACGACATGAACCCGACACGATATAAGCTAGTTAGGGTTGAGCCTTAGCGGGGCGAGTTATATGAGTCGATTTGAATAACACGAATAATTAAATGGGTAAGGTTAGGATTGAGAAAGTCTATACGTGAACCTACCAACCCGAACCCACGCGAGAAATTTATACTACAACAAGAAAACACAACACAAACTCAACATGAACACGAAATGTTCGCGGGTTAAATGGTCAACACGAATAATTAAACGGGTAAGGTTAGGGTTGAGGGATGTCGACATGGGAATCCGCCAACCCAAACCCGATAACCCAGACACGACACGAATTGCCACCCCTACTAAAAATCAAGCTTGACTGTGACCACTCTCTCATAAATGAAATCAACTTCTCCAAATTTCAATGTATAGCAAGGAAATTTGAGATTTTGGTAAGCTATTGAAGATTATAATATCTTGGAATGAAACAAGTTTTACAAGTAGATTTCTAACATGTCCAAAATGGTCGCAGAATAAAAAATGTGTGTTGAACTTTAACTTAAACCAACGGTGATCAAGGGAAGGGGATGAGATGGTGTCTCAACAAGGCTTGAGCCTGATCCCCTTTTTCTTTACATTTTTGTTACTTCATCATCCTATTTATCAGGACTTAAAGCCTGAATTAGTATAGAATCAAGCTTGACTGTGACCACTCTCATAAATGAAATCAACATTCTCCAAATTTCAGTGGATAGAAATGACATTTGAGATTTTGGTAAGCTATTGAAGATTATAATATCTTGGAATGAAACAAGTTTTACAAGAGATTTCTAACATGTCCAAAATGGTCGTTGAGTACGCATGTGTGATGAACTTTAACTTAAACCAACGGTGATGAAGGGAGGGGGGATGAGACGGTGTCTCAACAAGGCCTGAACCTAATCCCCTTTTTCTTTACATTTTTATTACTTCATCATCCCATTTGTCAGGACTTAAAGCCTGAATTAGTACAGAAGAGTAAATAATCAGAAAGAATTGTAAAGGAATGAGAAGTAGAAGATGAGAAGCAGAGGAAAATAAAGGAAGAATTATATGAGAATTCAAAAATATTTAACATAATGAGTCACCCTAAGGATTGAGACTGGTACATATACGGCCAACTCTACAATCTTAATATTATTTAATTACCCCTATAATTATTTAAGATCATGACAATCCCTTCCCCTTAAGAACAAGCTTGTCTCAAGGTTAAAGATGAAAATTTTATGAGTGAACTCCATGGAGAACAACTTCTATCCACTCCAACTGCTGAATAATCTTCTGCAACTTCTGTCAATATAAAGTTTTTGCGCCTCATTTGAATATAGTCACCCTTTCATCACATGGTTTTGGAAGTGTTATAATTAGAACATGGTTGCTCCAATTCTTATCCAGTTCTTTAAAGAGCAAAAGACAAATACTTTCCTTGTAGTTTTGTGTGAAGACAAGTACCTCCCTTGTAGTTACAAAATGTTGAATCACCACCCTAAGGTTTGGATTAACTTGGAAAATTAACAGAAAACCATTTCACTAATGGAGAATGATTCAGAAGTTTGGCAGAAGGAGAGAGAGATTGGAGGAAGAAAAAAATCTATGAGCAAAACGCCTCTAGTGGAAAGCTTTTAGAACTATTGAATTCTAATTCCTTCTTACTTCTTTCATCCCTGGAATTATCCAAGTCCTCGAACTCCGTCGGCTATTTAAAGTATGTCTTTAATTGTTGCCGAAATCTTATATGTGATCCCAATAGAATCTGCAATTGGAGAAATACAGCCATAGGTGTAGACAAAACCAATCATCAAGTTTAAAGGAAATCATCTATGCTCTATTCTTCTAGACAAAGCTTCTATACTTTATTCTTCCAATTTGGTAAAATTCATGGCTTTCACCAGAACTGGAAGAGAAGAGCATAGAAGATTTCAAGTAAATGGCTTTGATATAGAATAAGAAAAATAAAAGACGTCAATTATTGTCTCAGGGATCAAGTTGATGAGTTTTAACAATTTCTGTAATTTTATTTCCTATGTATTTAAGAAAACTTGATTCCATAAAGCAATATTCCTATGATTATCTTTCTTATTATAGCTATGTAATTAGGAATAGATTTTTTTCTTCACATCTGAGTCTAGTTGGAAATGTTTACTATTTTATGAACGAAAAAAAAAGAATCATAATCTAAGTTGGATTATGTTTTTCAAAATGCATATGTAATATCTAAAGGCTACCTAAAGGCTCCTGGATTTGAAGTCTATGGATTATTGGAGGGATTCTTCTATTTCATGCACTCAGTTCAAACCTCAGATTTGCTATTACTTCATAAACTCCTCACACCCATTACAAATCTAAATACAGCTGTTTTCCAGTTTCTTAGCCATATTTGAAAGTTTTGAAGATTTCAACCTATGCCATGCTTGTGAAGCATCATAATGCAATCATGTATCATAAATGCATGACAAATTATTCAAAGTATACTTAACAAATGACTTATTTTTCTTCCCATATAGTTTTATGAGGAAGAGTCTCTTTAAACATTCTACCGAACTACTGTCCACGATACTCTTCTAACAGCCAAATTAGCTCTAAGTTTCCTTCATCGTTCTTCAGACTGCATAAATTAATATTTCCAGTCACTATTCTCATCCGTTGCTAGTGGACCAAAGCCCTGATGCTGGATGTGATAGCCAACGAAACTTAATTTTATAGGTCCCCATGGCTTGAAGCCAGAGCTAGCCAGTGGAATATTTTTCCACAGAAATGGCCTTGAAACCGAGATTGTGTCTATTTTACAATCTAATTATTTCTCCGTTAGTTAATTCAATTTCCGTTAGCTTTTCCAAGTTAACCCAAACTTAAAGGGGGTAATTGGATATTTTATAACCACAGGGGAAGTACTTGTCCTCACACAAAACCACAAAGGAGGTATTTGTCTTTTGTCCTTCTTTAAAACCACCAATTGACAAATACAACCTTTATCCCAAAGTTTTCAAAACTATTAGCATCACTCTTCTCATGAACACCAAAACTAAAAATCAGCACTTTAACATTGAGCCTTTTCCAGAATTGTAGTCGACTAGCAGGGGTATCTTCACCATTAACCAAACTGTATCCATTATCAAACAAAATAGAAATTCTTCTCCTTGAAAATTCAGCTTGATTAGTATAAAATTAATTGCTATCTCCCTAGTTCCTCCTTTGATATTGACACACATTTATCCCATGACTGTACAAGGCCTTTGATTGAAACCAACTTGTTTAAGCTTTCATTCAACTGTTGAAGACACAAGTACAGATTCAGATTTTTATAACCCTTAGGTGTTCAAAAATTCCAAATTCCTTCAATATGTCAGTAGTACACTTGTTTAGCTAATCAAAAATGCTCCCTCGCCTTTTAAAATAGAGCAGCAATCGAAATGACCCCCCTTCATTCTATAATCCAACTCGAACTCTCTCTTTATCAAGGAGAAAAAATTCATTAACTTGCAAATGCATCCATGTCATCCGCATGCATTTTTATTGGAGTAAAAGCATCTTACCATCTTGCAATTGATTTTTCCAAGTTTGGAATGAACTACAGCACTTCAGCTTCAACATCATTAACCTCCACAATTTGGGTCCACCATTGTAATGCATATAGAATAATTCTCCACTTATAAGTGAATACTAATCCATTACTAACACCAACATGTCTACTATTTGTTAATACAAATCACCACCCCTTTTGGTTTCTAATCTCAGTAGCAATTCTCCACTCTAGGAACCAGTTAATCAATGCACCGGTGATTTTAATTTCCAAAATCTATTGACAAGGTTATATAAGAATGTAATCCCTTCCTAAAAGGTAGTGAATCATTTTGCCCTTAACTTTGGAGCCTTTGATCTTGCTCAAAGCTAATGTCATTCCTTGATATTACCTTAAACATGACTACATTTTGGCATATCTGCACCCACCATTTGAAAAGTTGATTATGACTTTTACAACTCCCCTAGAAAGCTAATTTCACCTTCCTTTTTCATGATATTTTTATCAGACTGTGGAGTTTTAGTTATCCAAAAGCTGGGCAAAACTAAGGACAAACTAACATAGTCTAATTTGAACATAGTCTCTAGGTACATTCCCTTGATATTTCCTACCACATAATTTAAGTAGAAATCTCCAATTGACAAAATAAAGACTGCATAATACTATATTGCCAGAAGTTTCTACAAACTGTAACATTTCATCACCACAATCAACCTCTAGAGCACCATTCAAGGAATCCTGCAAGAAATCTACAAAGAACTTGGCCAGCACTTAAAATTTAAGAGAATAAAAATGCTTGCAGCTCTATTTAGCATAGACATCCTGCGGTTTCTTGAGTTCACTATACCTATCCAAACAAACCATCCAGATTAAAGAATGTAACGCCAACTGACCAATCTACTAGCATGAATAGTGAACAAACAAGAAAATCATATTGAACACAACAAAAATTATGTACATTAACCCATTCAATTATCAATTTTATCACAAAAAATTCTAGTTCCACCTTTGAATCCCGTCGCAATATTAACCCATTCAAATCCTTTTTCAATAATTGACTCCAGATTTTTCATTTCACCCCTCCAAACAACATAGCCATGTTTTCTACTAATTGATGGCATTCCATGGGTCTCACATTGTCAATCAAGCTTGTCTAAAACTCATTAGCAGTCATATAATCACCTTGTTATCAAAACTTTCAACAAATTCAGGCACAATCATCAACACGAAGAAATCCTCTCCCTTAAAAAAACATCCAGAGAAGTCCCCCCACCCCCAAAACTAGTTATCCCTTTCAACCCATGTTTTATGGATTCTCTTAGTTTTGTGCTTATCACCCATAATCAATATCGTTCTTGCATCAAGGTTGACAAGGAACATTTGAATTCTCCTTTTAGTAATCTACTTGTGCTAGGTAAAATTTTGACAACGATAGAATACCTCTACATTTCCAGAACACATAATCCTAAATTCAGTGCTAAAATTTTCCGTAGCACTATGTGTCACACAAATACTATCACTCATTTCAATTTCATCATAAGATTCAAGCAATTTTGGGGTTTTAAACAGGGTTTCAGTGAACATATATCTAAACCCCTCATTACTCAAAACAGTAGCCCTCAAAATTCAGTAAACATTTGTACTATTTTTAAGTTCAACCAATTTCGTAATTTCGATATCATCATGCTCTATTACAAACTCATCAAAATTTAATTGCTCGATAAGTATTCACCTCCTTCATTAACAGCATAAATACTTGAATCGTGTTTCTCAAACCCATCATCCGATCCATCCTCCGGAGATTCCACCATTTTTTTTAAGAAAGAGATTCCACTGTTACTGCTAATGGTTCAGCTTCAGACGCGTCAACCTTGAAGGTTTCCTCTATTTCATCATCGCCTTCCTCTGTCTCCAATGCATTGTCCCCAAATCTTGCAATTAATTTGTTACAAAAGTCCACCCATAAAACACTTCCAAAATTTAGGCCCTATTTGGAATAGGTTCGAAAACATGATTTTGGGACCATTTTGGGTGGGCCCAATCTTCAAAGTTTGTTTGGCAGGCTACTCAACTCCACTAATCTTTGAATCCACTTTCGAGACTTGTTTGGCTCCTACTGTAGAAATTAAGCTCAATAATTCTATTAACTTCTACCCAATTTTGTGAGGACATTGACTCCTCTCTTGCTAAAGCTCCCAAAATCAGAAAACCCTAGCCAATTCGGGGAACGAACCGCGTGTCGCTCGATTTTTTGGTAGGTCATTCCTACGCTCAAACCATTCCAGATCAACGGTAGTCTGTTGGAATCAGCCCTTTTGGAAAGAAAAATAAAATAAATAAAATTTGTGAAAAGTACTTATGTGGTACTATTCGCGGGTATTTGAATAAATTATTTCAAGTTTAGAAATAAATAATTAACCTAAAGAAAAAATCTCAAGTTCGTATAATCAGCAATGATATTAGTAATTCAAAAGTATCGTTGATAATTTTTTAAAACAAAATTTTAAAAAAATTTTGTGAAGTAATTATGCGGTACTATTCACGAGTATGGAAAGTTTGAGGTAAATTTGCAATGCCATACAGTATCCAGAAATATGTCTTGAAACACATTTCAAAATACATTTACAATATACATTCCAAACAATATCTCAAACCATATTTTAAAAACACATTTCAAAACATCTTTCAAAAACACCTCCAGAAACACATTCCAAACAGGGCCTTAGTCTTCACACCCTAGGAAAAAATTTGAACCATATTGTCATTGTACCTTTCCTTTAGGGTTTATTCAATTGCAGTTCCAATCAAGGTTGTTAAAGTTGAGATTCTAGCTAGAATCGATTTTGGCTTAAAATTATAATCGTAGAATCGGATCGTAAATTCGTACCATAGAATCGAGATTCTAGCTAATGTATACAAATAATTATTTAAATTGAATTGTAAAAGAAAAATGTGCATATTTGGAATAATTACAGGGATGTTTAATGTTCAAAAAATAAATAAATAAATATTTTTTAATATTTATAGTAGATTATTTATATAGATAAATTAACAGTTTAATAGAAACAAACAAGTTTTAGATGGGGGAAATTAATGGATTCAAAAAAAAGGAAAGCAATATAATTAGGCAAAAAAAGAACGGGAAAGGGGAAGTTTGAGAGGAAATTAAAAAAAAACAAAAAACAAAAAAGAATGATGGACTCAAAAAGAAAAGAAAAGGACAAAAAAAAAAAAAAGAAGAGAGGATGAAATAAAAAAAAAAGACGAGAAAATGGACTGCAGTGGGTTTCAAACACGGGCGTGTGCTGAAAGAGAAGTCCAACTTACCACCAAGCTCTCCATCGATGTGTGTAATAAGTCAAAGCTTAAAACTTATATACAATATTATCCTATTTTAATCAAAAATTATAGAATCGTTTGAATCGGTAGGATCGTACGATTCTAGCAACTTCACAGCGATTTTAGTGCAAAAACTATTCTTAACGAGTCATAATCGATTTCTAGATCCGGATCGTAGAATCATGGGATTCTACGACTTGAATCGGGATTTTAACAACTATGATTCCAATTATTCTTGGATTGGATAAAGACGAAAGAAATCATTGCAATTGATAGAACCATTTTCTAGAATTTTCTCTTTTAAATTCTAAAAGCTTAATTTGAGGTCAAACCTTCCATTTCCACTGCTGGTGATAGCTTAGCTCTGATATCATTGTTAGGACTTAAAGGCTGAATTAGCACAAAAGAGTAAATAACCAGAAATAATTGTAAAGGGATGAGAAGCAGAAGCTGAAGAAAATAAATAAAGAATTAGAAGAAATTGTATAGATGAGAAATCAGAAATATCCAACATAATGAGTCACCTTAAGAATTGAGACTGATACACCACTCTACAATCTTAATATTATTTAAGCCCGTAATTATTAAACATCATGACACCATTCCATCCATTGGCCCACTTTAACTTCACCCATGTTTTTTCTGTTGCAAGTTTTTTTTTCATAGTTATGTATTTTTCTCAATATTTGTGATGTGATAATTTTTTTTGTATTTATTTATAATTAATTATTTCTTAACTCCTCTATCTCATATTCTAAAAGGTACAAAGCTTTACATTAGTAATTTGACGGCATTTCTGCCGCATATATCCTATCATTTTAAGTTAATTGTACTTTATAAGAGTATAAAAGTAAAAGCATAGAAACAAAAACTCTTTTAGTCGGGACAAAAAAAGTTAAAACTATATGACCGTTTTAATAAAATATGACTATTTATTCAATTTTCTCACGCCTCTCTCTCTCTCTCTGAAATCCTAACCTCTATCATCCTTAATCTTCTTCCCCCATCTCCCTCCCATGGAAGATGAGGGAAATAAATTTCTTTTATGTTATTTTCTTTTTAGTTTATTTTTGTCTTCTTCCACGATGGGAGTTTTCCATTCTCTCATAGTGAGATATCTTGTCTCCCCGAATAAATGGGAGTTTCTCCCCCATATTAATAAATTGATATTTTATTATTATCAAGTGAAGATTCAGTCGATTGGGAGCTTTTATCAGAAAATTAGTGGCAGATTCGATCGGATTTATACTTCGGTACGTGATTTGTCCAGCGCAATGGCGATTTTTTGTTCTACTAGATAGATCTATATGGATTACTACTTGTTTAGATCTGTATAGGTTTGATTTAGTTTATTTTTAACTGTTTTTACCTGATTATTACAGATCCAGTTGTATCACCGATTCTCTCTTGAGTAATGAAATATGAAATTTATTATAAAAAAATAATAATAATAAAAATAAAATATGACTATTTTAATGAGAAATTAACATTAATATACTTTTGATGTAATATTTATTAATTATTTAGTTGTGATTAAATGCTTTTAATAGATTAATTGTGAATAAACGTTTATTAATATTAACTGGTCATATGTAATTGTAATTACACAATTTTATTTTGTAATCGTTAAATTGTTAAACTAAATATTCTATTTATTTAAATTTGACATTTAAATATATTATAATTATTTATTTATAACTATTTATTTATATAATTGTGTTACAAAGTAAGAAAAATCTTATTTGGTAATTTTTAGTGGATTGTGAACAGGAATCAATGTCTAAATAAAGTGTTGAATCTTCTGAAACCACTAAGGAAAAAATTTTAAGAAAAATACTATTAATGTATGTAATTTGAACTGAATGGTGTTTGCAACTATCCAGAACTACACAAACCTTATGTTATCAATTCGATATTATCTAGTAGTTAGAAATAATAACTTATGATGCTAATTTTATTTTAAGAAATTTTTTTATGGCTATGCCACTGACTTCAACATGCAGTTTGAGTAATTATCAACAAGAGAAGCAAAAACTTGCCAATTCAAATAGAAAAAAAAAAAAAACAAAAACAAAAAACAAAAAATTTTTCCTTATATTATATATATCAACCCATGAAATCTATCAAATGTCACTATTACCAAAAGTAATTTATTCAACTCACAGTTTTTTCCTTTTTTTTTTTATTTTTTTATAAATTTTATCCTCAAAGATTATGAAGCATATTAAGCACAAAGACACATTTATTAAGCACAAGGACACATTTATGAAGCACAAGGACTCAACATCCTGCATCAAACAACAATTAAAAACATAAAAGCCCAATTCAAAATTGGGCCAAGGCCCAAGACTCTAAGCCAGTGATCTAGCGGTCGCCTCATGACCTCCTCTATGGCCCACTTCTCTATGGCCCATTTCTCTAGCGTTATCTTGAACTCCTCGGCCCACTTCTTTTACCTTCTGACCAGCTTGACCGGCGGTGTCCTGCGCCACCCTCTTTGCATAATCCAAATACTCCGGCGCCGACTCCCTAATTCCCCGAATGTAGTTCACAATCCACGACAGCGAAGACAGCGCGGTGATCCCGAAAGCCCCGGATGTTATGAAACCCACCACGGACAACCCTATGGCGAGGACCGCGGGGACCAGTATGGGGCTGAAAATCACGAACAGCGGGAAGGTGACGGCGAGCCCGATGAGGGTTCCGATGAAAGTCAGCCCGGCGAGTCC
Organism: Leptodermis oblonga; assembly: GCA_016801395.1. Classification (NCBI taxonomy): domain Eukaryota; kingdom Viridiplantae; phylum Streptophyta; class Magnoliopsida; order Gentianales; family Rubiaceae; genus Leptodermis; species Leptodermis oblonga. The sequence goes on from CM028759.1 coordinate 15,292,923, forward strand.
CAGGAGGGCTCCGCCGACGGGGAGAAGCGTGATCACAGCTAAAGCTTGAGAGGCGGAGGGGCCATTTTGAGGGAGAAAGCTCTTGATAGCATCTGTGGGGTGCTGCTGCTGCTGGTACTGCTGCTGCGGGTGTTGGACATACTGGTGGACAGGGACCTGGTGTGGGTGGTGCTCAGCCATTTTGGGCGGTGGTTTCTGTGTGTTTTTTATGTGTGTGTGTGAAGATGAAGACGGAGATGGTGGAAGATGGAAGGAAAGTGTTTGATTTTAAAGGCGAAGGAGGATGGACACGTGGAATGAAAGCGGTGACAGATGTTGAGGAATGGAGAAGAGTTTTTGCATGGCAAAGACAGCGTCTTATAAGGTGTAAGTTTGTAACAGATAACTTCGAGTTTGACGAAATCGTTCATTTCTTTGGATTTGTTTTCTATTTTATTTAGTTTCACTTTAATTCATTTGTGGGTTCGAAGTCCTGAGACTAGTCGTTGAAAATCTAGAAATTGCTGTAAGAACCTCTCGAATAATGATAGTAACTCATATGACATGCATTAATTGACCACTTATGTAATTTTAATGATTATTTTATAAAAATGTTACCAACGAATGCATTCATTTGTATGTCATTACAATACAAAATTATACCTTTAGAAAAATAGGATTGAAAAGGTTGAAAACTGTTGAAATAGCAAATTGTTGAACTAATATATTGTTAGTATGAAAGATAAAAATATATAGACAAAAAATATCCTTACATACTAATCTCTATTTATAATAAAGTGTAGGTAAATAACTAAGCTCTTGTTCTTTATGATGTTTTAAACCTCAGTTTTGAAAACATGTCTTTGAAAAATAATTTTTTTAGTGTAAAAATTGTATTAAAAATGTAAAAAAGTATAGTTGAATAATAAAAAGTTGTATTAAAAATTACGATAAATAATTATAATATATTAAATTTACTCTTGAAATCTAAAAACAAACCAAAATCAAAACAAAACGAACATGCCCTAAAGTGTAGGTTACAATAACTCCATATTCCTAATAAAGTGTGAATTGTTCAATCAAATTCAGTTATGAATATGGGATAACTATAAATGAGATTCAGTTATTCACCCATGATATATGTAAATGGGGAGCCGGCTATTAATGGTATTTTTGTCTACATATTTTCATCCTTCATATTAAGAGTATATTTGTTTAACCATTTACTATTTCAACAATTGTAAATATTTTTTTCGTTTCAGTCCTGTTTCGAAGGGTGAAATTAATATATTTTCATCATATTCAGGCGTTTTGAAATTTTCACATACCTCAAGGGATGTTTGGTATGGACAAATCTCGAGGAAGATAAATGTAATTTAATCTTGCCGTAATCTAATCTCATAAGTAAAATAAATTATTTTTTTTAAAGAAAAAATTGTATGGTCCCTTCTGTTTGGATTTGTAATTAATGTTTGGGCTCGGTGCCAGTATTTAAAATTTTGAACTAGATATCAACTCGACAAAATCTAGGGATCAGAGGTTGACTCAGAGACATCATAAATATTTTTTAAATAAGTTCTTTACTGAAATTTTTTTCCCCCAATTATAGTGTATCCTTAATTTTTGTACTACATTCTTTATTAAAAAAAAAGAAAGAAAGAAGGAAATTGTAAGTTTTAAAGTTAAAAAAGTTTAAATTGATGAAAAGTTAAAACAAACTATTTTTTTAAAACCTAAAAGAAGAAACTGAAAATTAAAATAAAGCAAAAGAATCAAATTAAGAACTGAAGTGTTTTTTTTCCACGCTGAAGAAGAAAATAGTTAGATGAGAGGATTCTATAAAGGAGGAATTACATTTACCTTCCCCAAAATTTGGTTATATTACAAATAAGTCTCTCTAGTTTGGTAAACTGTAAATATTTTCATGAGTTTTGATCATAATTACCAAATCGATCTCTGTTAGTTATGACTGAGAATGAACACAACATTTACGAACAAATTTATGATCGAATCGATAAAAGTTCACCTTAAACTCATTTATTCAATAAATAAACTAATATGAATGAAATTTTAGACTCGTTTGATTAAAATGATCACAGTTTGAGCGTTACAAATCTCGGTGCAGCTCAGTTTTACATCACCTTTAATGTTACTAAAGAAATAAAGACAAAACAACAAAATTTTGGAAACCTCAAGGAGGTAATTGATTCCCAAAACTTGTATTCGCCCTTCTATAAAACTAGATCAACTAGTATTGAGTATGTACTTACTTGTAACCCCAAACTTAAAAGTAAAAAAATAAAAAATAAAATAAAAGAAAGAAAAGTAAGGCCCAAAATTAAGTGGGCAAGTGACAAACCCAAAATAAAATTTTTTGATTAATTACAACCCATTTTTTTTTTTTTTTTTTAAGGAGATGGTGTGGGTTGAAATACAGGCTAAAATCTTTTTAATAGAAAATTTGAAGAATGGGTCGAAATCGATTTTTTGATGACGTTTTCCACTTTCATTTTTTTAGGGCAATTTAGCTCGTCGTTCTCAGTTGGACTGGATCAACCGTCGATCCAAACCAAACTTTACAACACTGCTCGTAGCATTTTTGGCTGAGTAGTTTTGGCCCTTTTTTATTTTAATTCTGTCAGTTTTGCTTGACAATATTGGTAGTTTTTGGATCACTTATGAAAAAATCATAAATTAATTAGATGTAAATCTAATTATTAAATTATAATCCATTAAAAGATATTGAAAATTATTGAATCCTCGAAAAAGACGATCTCGTTGATGTCGGTCCTCCGCCGGCTGACATCATCTTCCACCTGCTTTTGGGATCAGTTTCCCTGTGCAACTCCGACGATCAAGTTAGAGAGAGAAATATTCAAAGTATATCTGTATTTAAGCAAGAGTTCAATACCTTTCAAATGAGGGGAATGCTGAGTATTTATCGTGGGAACGAGAATGAGTGGCTACAGTTGTCCAATCAAGGTGTCACATTTACCTTGTACCATGTGTCGATAATGTCACCTATTGAGCATCTGTGAATCTGGACTAATAATACGTGTCAATGATGCCACCTATTGAGCATATGTGAATCTATACTGCATGTCGGCATCGACAGATGTAGGCTTGACTTGACCCCGTCCGTGGAGGACGGGGTTAGCTTTACCTCACCTTGTCCTTGATCCCATATCCAACACCAGGTTGTCCACTGACGAGATTGGCACCCAGGTCGTCTACTGACAAGGTCGGCAGCCCAGGTCGTCCACTGACAAGGTCGGAACCCAGGTCGTCTACTGACGAGGTCGGAACTCAGGTCATCCACTGACGAGGTCGGAACCCAGGTTACCTCTGCATTAATCTAGTGTCCAACAATAGCCCACAAAGTAATGGAGTTGAAATCGAAGACGAAGTCCATTACTTTTCAGGAGCACGTAGCCTCCAATTAGCGCAACTTTCACTGAGTCATCCGTGGTAAAGTTGCAGTGGCATTTATTGGTGGAAAGTGACGGCCTACCAGGATCATACTCTCAAAGTTGTGTGCTCACAGTAGAGTGTGATAATTTAACATTCTTGGAGTGGGAGAGTCTACTGCCAAATGTCCAAATTGATATTGTCCTCCATTGTTATTGTAGCGAAAACGTTTGACCTTGCCGGAGGTATCGTTGGACTAATTTTGTCATTATTTAACCTTAACTTTCAAGAAAAATGCTTCTCTATTCTTGGATTGGAAACCCAAGACATGGAAAGTAGCAAAGTTGAAAACTGCAGCTATTCTTTTTAGTGATGATTGCTTGGGGTCAGAATATATGGACGAAGAATATGAAGAAATCGCTGAAGAAGCTATGGATGAAGTAAATTTAAAGACAACGTCGGTGTCACCGACCTTAGAAACTCTGTGATGACAGACTTATAGGGTTTAAGCACATTTAACGACGATATCGGCTTCAGCGACCTTGGTGAAATCAGACAAAGGGGTAGTATGTTTATCAACGATGTCGGCATCATCGACCTTGGTGAAATCAGACCAAGGGGTTTTATGTTTAACGATGATGTCGGCGTCAGCGACCTTGGCAAAATCAAACCAAGGGGTTTTATGTTTAACGACGATTTCGGCGTCAACGACCTTGGCGAGAAGCGAACCAAGGGGTTTAAAATTGTTATAAGTTCATTACTATAAACAACCATACATGTTTTATGGGCAAATACGCTTATTATTTCATAGAAAGACATATGCTTAGTAAACACATATACTTATTATGCTGAACAAAGATACATGCTTTCCAATACTACGTCAAAATCCCATAAACTGTATATAATGATTCAAGGGATAAGGAAACCAGTACAATTAATGCCACAAAAGACACACATTTCCACCATTCAAGGATAAAATTTTATGAGATTGCTAGCGTTCCAGCTATTAGGGAATAATCTCCCATCCATATGTGCAAGCTTATAAGTCCCTGTTGGTCGGGCCTCAACCACATAGTATGGCCCTTTCCAGTTGGGACTTAACTTTCCTCCAGATATTGCCCTGCTGACCTCATTCCGTCTTAACACAAAATCACCGAGTACAAACCCCCAACGCCGTACTTTGGCATTATAATATCTTCTGATCGCATTCTTCCGCTCAGCCTGTCTAAGACTAGCTGCATTCTAGCCTTTTCTACTTCATCCAAGGCCAAGTTCATTCGCTAGAAGTTGTCTTCTTCCGTGAAATATGTAACCCTTGATGATGGAAAAGCCACTTCTGGCGGGATGACCGCCTCAACTCCGTATACACGGCTGTATGGAGTACGTCCAGTTGCTTTAATCGGGGTAGTTCTGCATGACCATACGACTAAGGGGAGTTCGTCTACCCATAAAGAGCGCCGAGCTCTAATTCTTGTTTTCAACCCATGCAAGACTATCTTATTTGCCGCTTCAACCTGACCACTTGCCCTGGGATTTCCCACCGAAGTTTTCCTTGATTGGATTGCATTATCAACGCATATCTTTAAGAATTCAGGGCTGTTGAATAGAGCCCCATTATCATAAATAATACTATGGGGGATCCTGAAAAAATAGATAATCTGCTTCCGCACAAATCGAGCCACTGAACCCCCCGTTATCTCCACCAACGGTTCAGCCTCTATCCACTTAGTAAAATAATCAATTGCTACTACCAAGAACCTTTCTCCAACATCAGCATTTGGAAATGACCCCATCAAGTCAATTCCCCAAGTGGCAAATGGCCATGGACTTACGATCTTCTTCATCGCAGCAGGCGAGAGTCTCCACACAGGAGTGTGCACCTAACACTTTTTGCAACTCCTTATGATTTGTTTTGAATCCTTGAACATAGTCGGCCAGTAAAGTCCCACAATCATAGCTCACTTTGCTAGGTTACGATAGCCGACATGACTCCCACATCGTCCTTGGTGTACTTCGGCCAAAATTTTCTCTGCCTCATCTGGACCTACGCACCTAAGAAAATACACCAAATAAGATTTTCGATATAACACACCATTTGTCAATTCATACCTCAGTGCTTGATTTTTGATCTTCATTGCTTCAGCTCGTCCAGGAAGAAGTACACCACTTTCCAAAAACTCCAAAATTTGAGTTCGCCAATCTTTTGAAGACAAACCAGCTGGAAACACCTCATTCTTTTCTGTGCTTCGAACAGCAACTTGTTCCACTAACACTGATTTGGTCAAGTGTGAATAAACAGAAGAGGTAAGTTTAGACAAAGCATCTGTGTTGGCGTTTTGATTTCAGGGAACCTGCACTATTTCCACCTGAGCAATCTCCTTCATGACTTGCTTGGTTTTTTCTAAATACTTCTTCATGACTGGGTCTCTAGCTTCAAACACTCCCTTAATTTGATTTACAATCAACTACGAATCACTGCATACTTTTAATTCCTTCACTCCCATGCTCGCAGCCAACTCCAATCCCGCAATCAAAGCTTCGTACTCAGCCTCATTATTAGAGGCAAGAAATTCGAACCTTAAAGCGTACGTATATTGTTCTCCTTGCAGATCTGTTAACATAATTTCTGCTCCAGCCCAATGTTTACTAGAAGCTCCATCCGCAAAGAGTGTCCATGTATTACCTCCGACTTGACTTCGTCATGAGGAAAAGAATCCGACGTCAGCCCTTCCGCTAAAAAATCTGCTAAAGTTTGACCTTTTACAGCATGCCGTGGCTCATAATCAATTCCATACTCACTGAGCTCCACCGCCTACTTGGTTATTCGTCCTGATGCTTCCAGGTGCTCCATAATCTGCTTCAAGGTTGAATCAGTAAGGACTGAAATGAGATGAGCCTCAAAATACAGACGTAACCACCTAGATACTGCCTTAATGCAAGAGCCAACTTCTCAATTGAGAATAATTACGCTCCGAAAACTGTAACACCCTGCTCACAAAATAAACTGACTTATGTACCTTTTCTCTTTCAACTAAAGCCATGGCACTGACCACCAATGGGGTAAAAGCTAAGTACATATAAATTCTCTCTGCCGGCAGGGGCATCGTCAATCTGGGCAGATCGGCCAAGTAAGCCTTTAGTTCGTCAAAGGCCTTTTGACATTCTTTAGTCCACTAGAACCTATCTGCTTTTTTCAATATCTTAAAAAATGGCAACAACTTTTCAGCAGCTTTAAACAAAAACCTGTTCAGTGTAGTCACTCGACTAGTCAACCGTTGAACCTCATTTACGGACGTCGGCGGATGCATTTCCATCACCGCTCACACCTTCTCGGGTTGTGGAGTGATACCTGCCTCAGACACCATATATCCTAAAAATTTCCCTGACGACGCTCCAAACACACACTTCTTTGGATTAAGCCTCAACCGATATTTCCTCAAAACAAGCAAAACCTCTCTGACGTCGGCCAATAATCTGAGCTCGTCTTTACTTTTGACCAACATATCATCAACATAAGCTTCCATGTTCCTACCCAGTTGCTCTTTAAAGATCTTGTTCACCAATATTTGGTATGTGGGACCTGCATTCTTCAACTCAAATGGCAGTGTGATATAACAATATGTTCCCTTATTGGTGATAAACAAAGTTTTCTCCTCGTCCTCTGACTCCATGAAAATCTGATAGTATCCTTTGTATGCATCCAGGAAACATAAAAAATGGAACCCAGCTATTGAATCTACCAAGATATCTATCCTGGGAACGGAAAAGAAATCTTTGGGGCACGCCTTATTCAAATCCCTAAAATCCACGCACAACCTCCATAAATTATTCGGTTTCTTCACCACCACCGGATATTCTACCTCTCTGATCAATCTAGCCCCCAATCGTTTGTCCACCTCGGCATCTATCGCAGTGGCCCTATCAGGAGCATAACTTCTTTTCTTCTGCCTAATCGTCATCACCTCTGGACTAACATTCAAGTGGTGAACGATAACATTACAGGAGATTCTAGGCATGTTATCTGCGGACTAGGGAAACACATCCACAAATTTTGTTAACAATTTCATCTCCAATTGCGTGGAAGATCGTGCCCAACCTTCACCACTTTCAACTCAGCTATCTGGACTTCTTTGACAGGAGCTCCAGATTCAAATAATGGCGCTGATGCCCCCATTAGAGGCTCCAAATCTCCAACTGTGCAAACTTGAGGAGCGGACTCGATATACTTCAATGATGCCAAAACATTCCCGTACCTGAATCATATTGCTGCGGAGCTCAGACACCCCGGACGTAGTAGGCAGCTTGACCATCTGGTGCACAGTTGAGCAAATAGCTTGAAATTGATTCACCCCTGGCCTTCCAAGAAATACATTATACGACATGGGTTCATCAATCACAATGAACTCCAGTGTTTCTATTTGGGACTTGTATCCATCTCGCAGTGTTACTGACAATCGAATTTTTCCTACCGGATACACTGTTTTATTGCTAAAGCCGACCAGGGGAGTGCGTACATGTTCTAAAGATTCCTTCTTCAACTTGCATCCTTCAAAGACATCCATCGCTAGAATATTTACCGAGCTCCCACTATTAACCAAGATTCGTAACACATGGTATCTCGAAATGATGGCTTCTATGACCACCGGATCATCTATGTCGCCATACAACGGGAGATCCACATCTCCAAACTCGATTGGCAGTGCCGCCGTCAGACTTTTTCTCTTTCGGATGAGACCATGACCATCTCTCATTTAACGCCTGCATTGGTTCAAATAATCTCCATAAGCTGGACCGCCTGCAATAACATGAATAGTTCCCAAAATGACCAATTCTTTATCATTGTATTCTTTCTTTGGCTAAACCGCCGCTACCAATAGGGCCGGATCAGGCCTCTTAGGCTTATAAGGCCGACTCTTTCGCTCCCATCTCCTGATTTCTCAGCCCTCTTAAGGCTTTCGATTTGCTCCCTGAGAGTTGAATGATCTCCGATTTCCACTCCGTCCATCATCCGATGTCAAGAAATTCACCCCCTTGCAATCCTCCGTGTTGTGTGCAGCCGACTAGTGATGAACACATCATTTTCCTGAACTGAGAGTAAAGCATTGCTGTGGAGATTGATTCGGTGCTTGTGCGGAGTCAGTTACGAGGCCAGGATTTCGGCCATCCTCCCTGTTCTGATGTGGACGAGGTGAAACATAATTTTTTCCAGGAAATCCCTCCATCATTCGATTTCCTCTCCAACCCTCTTGCGCTTGCATCCTTTTAAATCTTTCCCTTTGAATCCTGTTATCCTGGATCCTCATTTGCTCAAATTCTCTTTCTTTCTTTATCATTTGTGTTTCCTTAACCTGAATGTGCCGATTGGCAATTCTCATCAACACCGTGAAAGACGATGGTGTGGCAGCAGAAACTTTCTTACTCGTACCTCCAGCCCTGAGGCCGTTAATAAAAATAGTCATCATCAAAGAATCTGACTTATTCATCCCCGCCACTGACTCTCGATTGAATCGAGTAACATAATCTGCCAAAGGTTTATCTTTTTCTTGAAATAAATTCATCAGATGGGATGACCCTTTTGCTATGAACTGGGTACCTGTGAAATTAGCAAGGAACATGCGAGCAAACTGATCCCATGAGCTAATTGAATTAGAAGGAAAAGTAGTGTACCAATACTTCGCAGCACCGGAAAATGTCAATGGAAACGCCATGCATTTGTTGGCAATTCCACACCCTCATGCATGAACAACAGTGACATAAATGAGCTCTTGGGTCACTATATCCGTTAAATTGCTTCATATTTTACCATCCTCGATAATTTGAGGGAAAAGCCACCATTTCGATCTCAGGCAGGAACAGAGTTTCCGGCACATCCTCCCAATAGTCAGCTCCTGGTGGTAATTCATACTGTAGTGGCATCACCGACTAAGGCCGTTGAGGTTGTTGATTTGACCTTCCCCGATAAACATAATCATGCGGCGAAGGTTGATGACCGCCGCGATCCTACGTGATTTCGATAGGGGAGACTTAGTAGGCCTCCTTTCGCACAGGTGATCCTTGTCGAGCATCTTTTTGTACTGGCAGTTGTATGTGAACAACCTCTGAATTTTCCATAGCTTTACCTTTGTGGGCTCGCTCTTCAGCCGCCTTTTTTTGATATTCCTTATGAATTTGACTATAATCCTCCAAATTTGCCAGAACATCATCCACTATTTTCTGCTGCTCCTCGCTTAATGGAGCCCTGGGCACCACATGTACAGGAGTTCCTTCTTGTTCCATGAATTTTTGTGGGGTTCGGGACCCCAATTGTTGAATCATCGAAAAAGACGATCTCATTGACGTCGGTCCGCCGCTGGCTGACGTCGTCTTCCACCTGCTTTTGGGATCAGTTTCCCTGTGCAACTCCGATGATTAAGTTAGCGAGAGAAATATTCGAAGTATATCTATCTTTAAGCAAGAGTTTAATACTTTTCAAATGAGGGGAATGTTGAGTATTTATCGTGGGAACGGGGGTGAGTGGCTACAGTTGTCCAGTCAAGGTGTTACATTTACCTCGTACCACATGTTGATGACGTCACCTATTGAGCATATGTGAATCTGGACTCGTAACACGTGTCAATGATGCCACCTGTTGAGCATCTGTGAATCTGGACTGCAGGTCATCACCGACAGAAGTAGCTTAACTTGACCCCGTTCGTGGAGGACGGGGTCAGCTTTACCTCACCTCGTCCTTGATCCCATATCCAACACCAGGTTATCCACTGACGAGGTTGGCACGCAGGTCATCTACTGAAGAGGTCGGTACCCCAGGTCGTCCACTAATGAGGTCGGCACCCAGGTCGTTTATTGACTAGGTCAGAACCCAGGTCACCTCTGCATTAATCTAGGATCCAACAAAAATAATACCTATAACTCATACATTTACAACAAAATGTGTCATAATTGCACTTTATTCATCGCAATTTTAGTTTATTAACTAACTACAAGTTTTGGTAATCAAAATTTAGACCCCTACCGTTTTAATTTTGCATAAACTACCCAAATCATCTAAACAATCTCTTATAGCAAGTGAAAGAGACACACCATCACAAAACGAGTCTTTAACACTACCTCTTATAATCGGATAGCTGAAAAATGGTGTAAAACAAACGTGAATCATTAGCACCTGGTTTACCAGGTTTTAAAACCCAATTTCAATGATCACTTCTTACACCAAGTTTGTATATACCCGGTATAAACAAGTATCTTCTACACCAGCTCTCATTCACCATCTTTTGCCCTAACAGCTCTCTTTCAACCCTTCAGCTCACCCAAAATTTCGCCGTCATCTCCATTGCCACTTCGAATCGGGCCCTGACAGAGCTGTGGTATACTTCTGCAAATACAGTAATTATACTGCTTTTAACCTACAATTAAAGGATTAAATAAATCTAATACAATAGTAGTCAGGGTTAATCCACAGGGACGAATATTCTTAATTTCTTTTTATTTATTAATGCTTTAGTAACTATTTTGACGAGTCGTCACCTTTGTATTCCTTAAGAGACCTTTAGTTTGTCACGAACACTTAAGAGAAACAGAAATAACAATTAACTTGTATAAGTTATAAGGAAAGTATTTTAGTATTATGTAATCCACCTTCATCACATGCATGCAATCATGAACACTTAAGTTATCTAGTTATTCTATATCGGTTAGTTATAGATTACCGCGAGCACTCGCTAGTCATAGCCCAATTTATCCTTAACTTCTCGGTAATCCTTGCAATTCCCGCTAGTCAAGATTACTTCTCTAACCAACTGATTAATTAAGCCGCGAGTCCCCGCTAGTCACCTAATTAATTATTTAGCAGCATTAAGATCTAGAGAAACCTAACACTAACAACTCTTATTGTCGTAATTCAAGGAATTATTACTCAATTAATAGTACCTCACGGCCAAAGGTTGTGCCACTCGAAGGCTCTACCAGATTAAATTAAGGTGATCAGTCTTAATAAAATCTTAGTAGTTAGACTTATGAACATTGATTAATTTAAGAATATAGTTAATTAGACTTAGATTAATTCAAGTTTCATACATGCATGGATTACGGTTTCAATACATAACACTAGAACAATATATTTAGCTACTCATAACTTGATAATCAAAGCAATAACTTGAATATAAATCATGAGAAAAATATGAAATACTTTATTGGAATAAAGTGCCGGTGCCGTTTGGACTTCGAACCGACGAACAGAATGCAGCAAAGATTAAGTGTTCTCAAAAGCCAAATCAATTAACTACTATGCTACGGAATTCTGGGGAAAACCGAAGCTAAAACTGAACTACAAAGAATACGTAAAACTGCGTAAAAGAAAAGGTATACGAGTATTATCTCAAATTGCCTATTTATAGGACTTTATACTAGTAATTGGAAATAAAATCTATCTCCTAATCAAATAAGGAGATTAGTCAATCAGCATTTCAGATTTGGGTAGGAGATCTTCTGCACATGGGATTTTCGATTTCCTTATTTCCTTTTTGGATTCTACTTCCTTTTCTGCTTCCTTGTTTCACACGAAATTACTTATTTCCGTTTCTTCTTTGCTCTCGGGTTTCCTTGACTCACAAGACAGATTTGTCAATTCCAAACTTAACGCCGAGCTGGCGTGACGTCGGTCTCCACCTTTTGCTCAGTCATTATGTCATATTTATATCTTCACACGTGTCAATTGGACTCTGGACATGAAGTCGGCCATGGCCGAGGTCAGCTCCTCAGATTGTCTAGTCGAGGTCAATTTTTCAGATAGTCCCGGATCCACTTTGATGCCTTTGTGCTCCTAAAATCCATCTTTTAGAACTTCTCTCTTATAATTGGGCTGCTATCTTAAATCTGCACAATTAATACAAACCTTGGGCAAAAAGCCCGTGACAACTGCCAATTACTCTTTAAATTATCATGTACAATATTGACGGATCAGGCCCCGATGTGGAGTCACAGTTTTTCATCAGCAACGAAGAATTGAAATAAAGGTAAAACGCCACTTATTTGGTACCTTTGATGTGTTTTTGTGCCACTTATTCGGTACCTTTGATGTGTTTTTGTGCCACTTATTCGGTACCTTTGTGTTTTTAACATTTTCGTTGTCTTTCTTTGTAGGCATTTATGGAAAAGATGCCACTTTTACGGTTCTTACGGAGAAAGTGAGCAAAATATACGTTTAAAGGTATAAATGACACCACTTTTGTTTCTGTAAATCTTTTTATCGACTTGTTGTAATATGTTTAGATCAAGTCGATTGCTCTCTTTGTATTTAGTTTTTAAAATTTACTTTAACCTATGTTGCGACTATAATATGATTTTAATTGTGGCCATATTTTTCTCTCTTTTAAGCTATGTTTGAATATGTTTATGTAAATATATGGATCCGATTTATGCTGTAATACAAAGTTTTTTCAAGCTATGTTTGAATATATACATTTCTGTAAATTTTTAGACTTGCTGTAATATTGTTAGTGTGAGTCAGCAGCCCTGCAGTGCGGTTTGACTTCCCTACACAAAAGTGCGAGTCGACTTCTGTGTTTAATGTATTTTGTATTCTTTTTTATACCTCACAAGGCGCAATTTTATATTTTTTCCTTCTTATTTATTGTGCATGTATTTGGATTGATTAGTGGTTGGTGTTGATTGAAAACTTGGAGAAAGAGAGTTTAGAACAGTCACTTGTTTTAACCTCTCTTGAGTTTCTTGCTATTTTCTGAGTTAATGGTTAAGTGAGTGGATGTAGTAGGTGAAAAAGGTATTGAATTCATTCATTGCATCACATTCTTTCTAGAGTTTGCACAAGTGTCACGCTTTTTCTTCCATTCTCTGGTCATCCTCCTAGGGAGGACAATGCTGTATTTCAATAAAATAGGGAAGCGAGACACAACATGTAGTGTGTCCTTGCACCAATGGCAGAGTTAGAAATTTATTTTTGTGGGGGGCACAGTATAGATTGTATGACCAAGAAAATTTTATTTTATAATAGGGTTAAACTAGAAAAAAAATTACTTCATCTGTCCCACTCAAAGAATCCACTTTGTATTACTGTAATACAAAGTGGATTCTTTGAGTGGGACAGAGGGAGTAATTTTTTTTTCTAGTTTAACCCTATTATAAAATAAAATTTTCTTGGACGGAGGGAGTACAAAAATAATAAAAGAGAAAGAAAAGAAATTTATTTAGTAATTCTTTACGTTTTTCGCTTTGAATACAATTTTAGTTCTAATCCGTCCAAGAAAATTGGCGTTATTGATTCTTATTTTTTATTTTTTAGTAAATAAATCACTACCCTTATTAAAAATATGTAAAAATTATACCATCTTTGTTAATTATAAAACTTCTATTGCTCCTAACAGAAATTTTCCTTATATTTATTAGATAGGACCACTTAACAATTTGAATTTTTAGCTATCCAATAATTTTTTAGCACTTGAAATATTCCACATTAGTCCGTGTGATTCATTATAAATTTTCACTACATGTATCATCACTCTTTTTCTTTTTAGGAGTAGGATTGTTCCATTCAATTGGAGGGATTTCCTATCCTTATTAATATAACACCTAGAAAGTAACGATACGCATGGAAAAAACTGCAGCAAATCACTATAAATTAGCAATTGTATCTTTAAACTGACAAAAAATTGTACATCTTTGAAACATAAAATATATACTCTTCCAATGTGGAATTGAGAGAGTAGTATATTCCAATGGACGAATGAATGGAGACTTTGCTTTATAAATAAAAGTATCAAATCTTGAAAGCAAATCAGAATCAACTTACAAGCGGAATATCTTCCAGGAATATATATATATATATATATATATAAAACTTCATAAAACCACAAATTTAATCCGTTGAGCAATGATGCCGATCATCGTTGGTAATCATCCGAATATCTAAGAAGCAAGAAACTATTAGGAACAAAAATTCCAACTTATTAAATAAAATATAGGACAATAAATCCACAACACACACCTTTAAATAGGAATTTGTCAGGTGTATATATAAAAAAAGATAAAGCACAAACTGCAGACTTATTAAGGAATAAAATCAATAAAAGTGTGAGAGATCACATTAATGAATTAATAATAATCATTATTATTATTATAATAGTAAAGTTGTAAGGGATCGAACTACTCTTTCGCTTCACATAATACATTCTTGCATGTACATGTGTAGCATCGATCCCCTCTTCGATCTTGTGTAAGTAAAAGTATTATTATACTCTCTTTTTGTCCTTTTAAAAAGTTTTGTTTTTTATTTCTATTTTTGTGTTATGATTAAAGAGTTTGGCTTATATTTTAACTTTATTTTATACGCTTAAAATATTAATATGAGTATGTACCGTTCAAATCAACTCAAATAAAACAGGACCATACATAAAAAAAAAAGATTTGATGAAATTTTTTTTACTTCAGTTGCTATAAAACATAACACAAAAAATTTTACTTTTTACAAGTTAGACTTCTTAATGAAATAGAAAAAGAAAAATAGTGATATATACTTTAATTATATATATCATAAATACTATACATTCTTTCAGCCTGGGTCACAATTTCTTGATATTTAAGAAACAATAGATCAATCATATTAATGAAAATTTTCTTTGGAATATTTCTTACGCTTTTGTAACGATGTTATTTTATCGTATTTCAATGATATTTGTAAATTGTGATACACAAGTGTCAAATGAAAAAAAAATATATATATATATATTTATATATAATGTGATTGAGATATCATCAAATTAATAAAGTTGTCTTTGTGGTCTCGATTATGAGTTCGGAACCTAAGGGCTACCTTGTTGGGGGTTGTTAAGCATGAAATGTGTCGTTTGTATCTATTAGTTCAGTCCATGTTAGAAACTCATCGTTGTAGTATTGTTATGAGTCTCATGTCACATTATATGAGACATAATACATATAATGATGGATTAATAAAAAATTTTATTATGTCTATTCCAATTATAAAGTCTTTGTAATATCTAATTTTCAGTTTTGTTTAATAAAATGATCTTATTTCTAATTTCTTAAACTTAATTTACACACTCTTAATAATATAACTATGTGCATACACGATTAATTCATACCTAAAAAATAAGAATTTAAATTAAAAATTAAACACAAAATTAATTATTTTAATTGTTGTATTTTAAAACTAATAAAGAAAGTAACAATAACATATACCATTTCTATCTCATATAAAGAGTTCTACTTCAACAAAAAAAGAATTTGTCTCAATAAAAGAGTCCAATTTCTATTTGTTTACATCGTATACCCTTACTTATATAATAGTGTAATATAATATGTGTGTTTTACGATTAGTCCTTACCTAGAAAGTAAGAATAAAAGTAACAAAATATAGTATTAAATTACTTATCTAATGTATTTAACTTACAATTCATAATAAATTTTACATTTTTTTAACTGAATTTTTTTATTGTGACAGGTAATATTATACTTAATTGTAGAAATGTGAGTGTGCGTGGTGGGAAGATACTTTGTAAGGCATCTAATATTCGAAGTAGGCAATATGAAAATACGATCCTAGAGGATAGTGCATGTGACGTACAGTGGACGTTTATGCATTAGATTAGGATTTACAAAATTTATTAGCTTTTGAAAAATTCCTTCGCACATTCTGAGATCTGTTGTTAACTCCATGTTTTTGGATATATAATTTTCCACAAGCATGTGTTTTGGTTGATTCCCAAAACCCTTTCTCCCTGGGAGCTGATTCCTTTCAATATAAATATTCGCAAAACTATAGATGTAGCGGCGCAAATCTAGAGCTGCTGATTTATTGGCCTATTTTAATTAAGGCAAAAATGCGTACTTTTTTCGTTTCATTAAAAGATATTATTTTGGAACGAGTAATGATAGACATTTTAAATAATTATCACAATTTTTTTATAACAACTCAAATGATATGCATTCATTGGTTGCATTTTATGAAATTATTATTAATATCACATAATTGGCCAATGAATACATGTCACATGAGTTGTTATTAAAAAATTGCGATAACTTAATTGAGATGTATATCATTACTTTTTCGAAATTGTACATTGTGACTCATAAACGTACAATTATATTATTAGATTTAGTGTCGGAATTAGAAAATTTTCCATGAGGGGTTAACATTTGAATAATGTTTTTTTGATAGTTACATTCATGCATAATTTTTTTATTTTTTATAGTAAATATATATTACTAATAAGGTGGAAAAAGAGAGGGGGAGGGGGAGGGGGAGGGGGGGGGGGGGGGGGTGTGCAGGGTTGAGGTGGTGGTAATAGGAGAGCTTAACCTCGAGATTATATGTTCGATTCTTATGGATCCAAGGAGTAAAAAACATATATAATAATTATTATAATAACAGTGGAAAATGGAGTGTTAGGGGTCCCGTTCCACCCATTAACTCTTATTGTGTATATTTATAGCCAGTGGCGGAGCTAGGCCCCCAAGTTTAGATGGGGCAAAATTTTTAAGAAAAAAATGTTATACTACAACATTTTTGGGTGAAAAAATGCAAAAATAATTATGTTTGAATATTGTTGTTTTAAACTCATATTTTGCTTTAATAAGCTTAAAATTGACTAAATATACTTGTATATATTCTAACAACAAACACAATTTTAATTAATTAAATACTAAATTATTCTATTTTTACATCTAGCCCCTATTTTTCTAATTTTTGGTGGGGCAAAATCAATTATTTTTTGTAATTTTTATATAAAATTTGGGGTATTTTGAAAAGATTGAGGTGATTTTACAATGTGGCTCCGCATTTGTTTATAGTATTTGATGTATCGTGTTTAACTGCTGATGTATCACATACTTCTATAAAAAAATAATATCGCTTGTAAAAAAAAAAGAGTTAATTAAAAGGATGAAATATTAAGTATCGTGTATGATATCTAATATATCACGTATCGCTTATAGCTTCAAATGTATTGAGTTTAGATGCTAATTTATCTCGTATCTCCTGTTTCTAAGAAAGTTATCACTCGTAGGTAAAAATTTTTTTTTGAATTTAAGGATTGGAGAAAGTTATCACTTGAGGCCTCGCGACCTCCATCTCATCCTCTTCCTCTTTCTCTCTATTTAGATCTTTCTCTATCACTCTCTACACCCGCACACACCAAGATTTAGAGCGAAGGAGGGCCAGGTCGGAGATGGCGTGGAGAAAGGGTCTCAATTATTTAGCCTGCTATCTTTTACCCTAACTTATTCAATCTGCCTGCAATTCATTTCATTTTCCCCAACCCATTTTTTTTTTTCCAGTGTTTTTTCATCTTCTAATTCTAACAAGTGATTTATTATTTGTTTATTTAAGTACATATTTTTAAATTTAAATGCTTATAAATTTTAAAAATCAAACGTATTATAATTTTAATAAGTAAATTACTAATTTATTTTTTAATTGATAATTTTTAATTTGTACAAAATGCAATCTAACCTTTCATATAAATATAATGAATAAATTTTAAAAATATAATGTGACGGTATAAAATAGGTAAACTTTTAGTTTATAATGACTAAATTAAAAGAAACTGAAACTTTAAGTACTAAATTGTAATTTACAATAAACTTTAGGGACGTAATAGTCTTTTAGTTCTCTTTAAGTTAATTCATGTTAGAAATAGTGTATTTCAACTTATTTCATGAAAATATCCCGTGAAAAGATAAACTTTTAGTTAATAAAGACTAAATTGAAAGAAAATGATATTTTAATTACGAAATTGCATTTTACATGAAACTATAGGGACGTAATTATTTTTTTTATGCCTCTTGAAGTTAATTAAATTTAGAAATAGTGCATCACAACTGATTTTCATGAAAATATGCCGTTAAATGATAAACTTTTAGTTAATAAGGGCTAAACTGAAAGAAACTGATACTTTAGTTACTAAAGTGCATTTTACAAGAACTTGTAATGACGTAATAGTCTTTTTATGTCTCTTGAAGTTAATTCAACTTAGAAACAAATAATCTCAACTTATTTTCAGGGCAAATTACTCAAAACCCCCATGTGGTTAGCGAAAGAGTATTAACCGGCCCCCTATGGTTTAAAAAGTTACGAACAACCCCCTCATACTTTTTCGAAATCAGTAAACTAGACGAAAATTATTTAACCTAACTGTCATAAGGTTAATTCTGTCAGTTTGCTTACTCTTTTATTAATCTTTTTTTTAACCCTAAATATCTCACTCCCTTGTCTCTCCACGACACTACCTTCATCACCTTCAATTCACTCTTTCTCACACATCACCACTTTCAAATCATCCCTCCACGCATCACCCACACATCACACACACTTAACACCCACATCAGGTTCACTTCCAACTCCACTGTCACCGGCCGACCATTATTAACCTCACCCTATGACACCCCATATCCACCACTCCGCATACAAGGAGTTGGCTTCACCGGATGCCTACCTGATTCACACCATGACTCAAAACTGGCAGAACATGATGATAATTTTTTTCATTTATTATAATGAAGTAAAACTTACACAGTCCTATATACATGAGTTATCAGAGTATGAGCCTATCTAAACAATCTCGTCTTCTAACCGTGTCCAAAATTTTGCAAACTCCGGATGATCCTAGTGAGCATAATCATCTTCATACCAAAGATCTGTAATAAAATTTTGAAAATAGGAAAATGGAATGAGTTATTGCCCAATAAGAGTTCACCGTATTCGCAAATATTTACCGAGTTGCAAATATTACCCATGCATACAATTCAGGCATATTCTAACATATAGCATTCATGACTCATGCGAGATTCATAGAACATATAAGGAGAATGAAGGGCAACCATTAAAGTTCTATATGAACGATAAACAAACTAGCCGATTCATCTCGAGAATAAGGGACGATGGCTAGCGTGTACATGTACGCTCAACGATGGCCAACTTATCTCAGCATACATAAAGAGAATGAGGGGCGTCCATCAACGTGCACATAGATGATGAACAAAGGCCAGCTGATGAGGGCATCCATAGTCACGCAACAAGTCAACAAGCAAGTGGTTCCGGAGAAGCTAAGGAGGAGGTTCGAGTTCTACATCGAGGCCCGACAATGCTTCAGGATCCAAGCCCATATCAGAGGGATCCACTTGTAGACATCACTGGGCCTATGACCAGAAGCAGAGCGAAGAAGGTTCGAGATGCACTCAACAACCTTGTTCAAGCTTGCCATCAGGATGCTCAGCTGATTGTAGAAGCCCACGCCTTGGAGCAAAATGAAGGAAATGTGCAACTTGCAACTCTTCTAACCATCTTTGAAGAAGAGGCGCAAATCACTAAGTCCTAATGAAAGAAGAATGCTGTTTCTTGAAGTCTTGAAGATGCCGGAAGGTTCTTGGGCTTTAAAGAAACAATTCATGAAGTTCCCTACAATTTGGGCCGACCCAAACTCATGGAGGACCAGCCCACAAGTTTCGGCCAGCCCAAGGAAGCAAGGAAGCCGCACGGCAGCCCATTAAACAAAGCCCACACGACTCCTTAGTTAATTAGGGATTTCTTCTTTTAATTAATTATGTTCTTTTATTCTTTTAAGTTAGTTTCCAAAAAGGGTTTCCTTATTCTTTTTGGAAGTAGGAATTTTATTCTTTTCCTTATTTTTAGTTACAAATTCGGCTGCCACTTGTTAAGGGTAAAACCGAATTGCCTTTTCCTTTTTCTTACCATTCCTACTTCTTTCCGGGTTTGGTAAAGGAAATTAACCTCTTGGTTAATTTCCAATTCTACTTCTTTTCTTTTTCTAATTCTTGTACTGATTTTCAGCCACCCTTACTTCTATATAAAGGGACCGAATTCTTCAATAATAATCAGAGTATTCAGATCATAAAACTTAGTGTTTGAGTACCCTCATTTTATTGCTTTATGTATTTGCATGTTGTAGTTTACATAATTGCATGAAACTTAGCTAATTAGGTTCTTGCTCTACCTAATTATTCGCATGTTTCAAATCTCTTGCTTGCACTTGGTTCGACTATAAAACAAACTAGCTAGGTTAGCTTTTCTTTGTTTCTCTTAGCCGAAAGTAAGTTAGAGAATTTTAAGAGCTCGCCGCTTAATCACAAGGTCCTTGGCAACATTATCCGCATGTGTACAGCCGTCCACATCAATTGGTATCAGAGCTAAGGAGTGGTTTTGTGGCTGGAGGAGGTCAACGCGACCGAATCCTTTATCCAGGTGTTTTCTTTTCCTTATTCTTGAAATTTTTGGATTAGAATTCATCTTCTTGGGGAAATGTTTTTCTTTCAAGCTTTCAATTTGTGATTTTTGCACTGTTTTTCATCTTTAAAAATTGCAAAATTTTCTTAAATACCCGTACTGCCCTTGCTGAATTTCAGAAATTAAATCGTGTTTAGAAAACAAAAATGGGGTTTTAGAATTTTTGAAGGGTTCAGTTTTGTGCTTCATTAAGGGGTTCGGTTTTTGGCTTCCTTAGGGTTTTGGTTCCTCAAGTTGTAAACCCTAAACCCTAACCCTAAACCCTAAACCCTAACCCTAAACCCTAAACCCAAACCCTAAACCCTAACCCTAAACCCTAAACCCTAACCTAGGGTTTCGGTTTTCAGTTTGGTTTTTTCGTTTTGGTTTTTCAGTTCGGTTTTTCAGTTTCGGGTTATAGCTTCGGTTTGCCTAAAAGGCTAGGGTTTTCAGTTCTTGCTTGGGTTTATATATTTCTGGGCTTATTGCGAATTAATTATACCCCTCTTGTGCTGTTTTGTTGAGAAATAGTGAGTTTTTGCGGTTGATGTTAAGCAGCTCACTTGTTTGCGCATTGTAAAATT
Organism: Leptodermis oblonga; assembly: GCA_016801395.1. Lineage (NCBI taxonomy): Eukaryota > Viridiplantae > Streptophyta > Magnoliopsida > Gentianales > Rubiaceae > Leptodermis > Leptodermis oblonga. Next base: position 15,314,145 of record CM028759.1, read on the forward strand.
GCATGCTCTATTTGGATACCTTCTTTTGAATTCTTGAAAATATAGTGAATTCTTGAATTTGTATCCTTGTGCTGCTAAGATTATCCCTGGGATTAGGTTAGTGAATCAAAGTTGAATTTACTAGCCCTAGGGTTTTCGTTTCATTGAAATCGCATGTGCTGAAAGTTGGTACTGTTTTCGGTTAATTAAGGGGTTAGAAATCGCAAGTTGGGTACTGTTTTGCATATTGAGAGCATTGATAATTTGTGGGGATTGGTTTCTTGATTACCTATTGGGTGGGTGATCTCTTCTTTGGGTAGTTTTAGGACTTTCCTAAAGTCGTTTCAACTCTGCTTATTTTTCTTTGCTTCTATTCAATTTTGAATTGCCCTGCCTTCAATTGCCTAGTTATCTTTTCGTGCGACCTGAACGTTTGCTCTTTAATTATAGTTTGGATTTTGTCATCGTGCACACTCATCTTTCTAAAATTTGAGGGCTTAACCCCGAAATTTCCTGTTGTGTACTTCATATCTGAGCTATATTACAAAATTTCGTTTTACGAAAAGATTTTTTTCAAAATAGAACCAAGTGTGGTTTTTGCGAAAATTTGCTTCTTTCTTAAGTGTCATTGCTTTTGTGTGAATTGCTGCTTGCCTGATACATTTATCAATACCGGGAGGTAGAGAGGTAAAAGGCTTGAGTGTTCATAATTTACAGGGCGCCACCCTAGAGCGAAACACGGGGTTTGTGTGTAGCTGTTAGGTGGGAAACACTTGGGGGAATAAGGGGGTAAGGTTATTTCTCACTTTTCCTTATTCTTAGCAGACAGGTTTTCGCTTTCTTTATCCAATGTCAGGTGAAGGTGCTCCTAACCCTTTGGGAAACGAGCAAATCCTGGCTGCAATTGCGCAACTCTCCGCGCGATTTGCTACACTCACGGAGGAAGTCGCCGAACTCAGGACTGAACGGGAACAGAGGCGCACAGACTCAGACGACGATGTGTCCGCACCCGGCACCAATGCCGCAGACCAGCCTTTCGCAGGCCTCAGTCAGTGCAAGACAACCGTTCTGCCCTTTGCCGGAGGCACAAATCCAGAGGACTATCTCGACTGGGAGATGAAGATGGAGAGCATTTTTGAACTTCATGCGATCCCGGAACATAAGAAAGTCCAACTCGCCGTGGTCCATTTCACAGACTATGCCCTAATCTGGTGGAATCAACAAATGGATCAACGCAGAAACACGCGTCCCATGCGGGCCCGTGCTCCGCCTCTCTCGTGGTTTGATTTGACTACATCTATGCGTAGGACTTTTGTACCTGATTACTACTTTAGAGAATTGTATAGGAAATTACATACTCTTGTACAAGGTTCTATGTCTGTAGATGAATATTTTAGAAAGTTAGAGATGGTAAAAATTAGGGCTAATGTACAGGAAGATGAGCCCGCATCTATGGCTCGTTTTCTTAATGGTTTAAACAGGGGTATTGCTTTAGCTGTTGAATTGCAGAATGCTACAACTCTGACAGACATGCTGCACAAAGCTCGGGTCATGGAGGAGTATCTGAAGTCCGTTCCACCAATCCGGACACCTACCAGCTTGGCGCAAGAATCCGGCATACTCTCCACCAGCAAGAAGGTCGATCATGTCTGAGAGAAAAACCATAGTCCCTGTTGCCGCCACCCCTTCTTCCTCACAGCAGAAAACGCCATCAACTACCAGACAGTCCATCAGCAACGTAACTTGCCACAAGTGCTCAGGCCACGGGCATTACATGCGAGATTGTCCCAACATCAGGAAGGTATTATTGGGCCAAGATGGTGAGTACATTTCAGAAGAGGATGAAGAAGATCCAACCATTAACCCTTCACAGGAGTTAACTGACAGCAATCCGTCTGCACCAGTGGAGCAATTCGAGTTCCTCGAGAAAGATCCCTCTCAGAATTTGGTTACTCGCACTCTGACTACAGCTGCTGTCCCAGACACCACTCAGCAGACAAACATCTTCCACGCCAGAACTAAGGTAAATGGGAAGTTGTGTGTTCTGATAATTGATGGAGGGAGCTGCACAAACGTTGCTAGTGAATACATGGTTGAAAGTTGAAGCTTCCTGTTATCAATCATCCACATCCTTATCGGTTACTAGGCTCGACAGCTCAGACGGCTACAGAGTCACGAAGCAGGTAAGCGTACCATACGCTATCGGTAAGTTCGAATCCACTGTTTTATGTGATGTTCTGCCAATGGAGGCTTGTCACATTCTACTCGGACGACCATGGCTCTTTGACCTGAAGGCAACACATGATGGGGTCGCCAACACTTACTCGGTCTGCCAGGAGGGCAAGATCCACACGTTCCTACCAATGCCGCTGATTGAAGTGCGATCCGAAGCCGTTCGCATGAAGGAGTCCATCGCCAACTGGGAAGCTGAAAGGCGCCAAGCGAAGGGTAAGGGGAAAGAACTTGTAAAGGGTAGTAAGGCGAACTCTGATAAGCCTGATCAGGACAAAGTTAAGGGTAGTTGTTTCGCTACTTTAGGGGAGATAGGTCAAGTGTTAGACAGCAATGATGATGTACTTGTTTTAGTATGTAAAGATAATTGTGCTAACCCTGACGATATCCCTCGGGATATCCCTATAGAAGTCAATTCTCTGTTGCAGGAATTCGCTGATGTTTTTCCAGAAGAGTTGCCGCAGGGTCTGCCGCCACTTCGAGGAATTAAGCATCAGATTGACTTCATCCCTGGCGTGCCTATACCAAATCGGCCGGCTTACAAAGCAAATCCGGAGGAGACGAAGGAGCTGCAGAAGCAAATCGAAAAGCTATTGGCGCATGGCCAAGTAAGGGAATCTCTAAGTCCTTGTGTTGTACCTGTCATTCTAGTCCCTAAGAAAGACAGTACTTGGAGAATGTGTATGGATTGTAGAGCTGTAAATAAGATAACAATCAAGTATAGGCATCCTATCCCTAGGCTTGATGACATGTTAGAAGATTTGCATGGTTCCACAATTTATACAAAAATAGATCTTACACAGGGTTATCATCAAATTCGCATGAGAGAAGGGGATGAATGGAAAACTGCTTTTAAGACTAAATTTGGTTTATATGAGTGGTTAGTCATGCCCTTTGGTCTCACAAATGCACCTAGTACTTTCATGAGATTAATGAATCATGTGCTTAGAAAGTTTATAGGTAAATTTGTTGTTGTGTATTTTGATGATATTCTGATCTATTCTAGAGATTATAAATCGCATGTTGAACATCTTCGTTTGGTTTTAATTGAATTGCGTGCTAATCAATTATATGCCAAGATGTAAAAGTGTACTTTTTGTGTTTTGGAGGTTGTTTTTCTCGGTTTTGTAGTCTTTGCAGAAGGTGTCAAAGTTGATGATGCCAAGGTGAAGGCCATTAGGGATTGGCCGCAGCCAACTTCGGCCGCACAGGTTCGGTCATTCCATGGATTGGCTGGATTCTACAGACGGTTTGTGAAGGACTTTTCCACTAAAGCCGCGCCTCTTAATGAATTGTGTAAAAAGAATGTTCCATTTGTATGGGGGCAGGCTCAGGAAAACGCCTTTACTGTTTTAAAGTATGATCTCACTCATGCACCTGTTTTAGCATTACCTGATTTTGATAAAGTGTTTGAACTAATGTGTGATGCATCAGGTGTTGGAATTGGCGCAGTGTTAATGCAGGAGAAGAAGCCTATCGCCTTTTTCAGTGAGAAGCTTAAAGGAGCTGCTTTGAATTATCCTACATATGATAAAGAGCTCTATGCTGTTGTCCGTGCCTTTGAGACTTGGTCGCATTATTTGATGTCTAAAGAATTTGTTGTTCATAGTGATCATGAGTCTCTTAAGCATTTAAAAGGACAGAATAAATTGAATAGACGTCATGCAAAGTGGGTCAATTTTATTGAGTCTTTTCCTTACATTATTAAGTATAAGAAAGGTAAAGATAATTTAGTTGCTGACGCTCTATCTCGCAGGTATGAAATTCTGACAATTTTAGATCATACATTGTTAGGTTTCGCATACCTCAAGGATTTATATGCTTCTGATGTTGATTTTGCTGATTTGTATAAAGCATGTGAATCTGGTGCATTCCATAAGTACTATAGACATGATGGTTTTCTGTTTAGGGAAAATAGGTTATGCATCCCTCGTAGTTCCACTAGGGAATTACTGGTTCGTGAAGCTCATAGTGGGGGTCTTATGGGTCATTTTGGTGTGCATAAAACACTTGAACTGTTGCATGAACACTTTTATTGGCCATATATGCGAAAAGATGTACAGACTGTTTGCACACGATGCATTAATTGTTTGCAAGCTAAATCTACTTCTAAACCCCATGGACTTTACACGCCTTTGCCTGTACCTTCTGTACCTTGGACTGACATTTCTATGGATTTTATTCTAGGGCTTCCGAGGTCGCAGAAAGGTAATGATTCTTTATTTGTCGTTGTTGATCGGTTTTCTAAAATGGCGCATTTTATTCCTTGCAGGAAATCAGATGATGCCAGACATGTAGCTGAGTTGTTCTTTCAAGGCATTGTGCGGCTACATGGAATTCCGAGAACCATAGTCTCAGATCGCGACGTCAAATTCTTGAGTTATTTTTGGAAGACTTTGTGGTCCCGCCTCGGCACAAAACTGTTGTTTTCAACTACAAGTCATCCACAGACGGATGGTCAGACGGAAGTCACCAACCGAACCGTTGGCAACCTACTCAGGGCGTTAATTCAGAAGAATCTCAAGCGTTGGGAAGAAATCTTGCCAGTTGCAGAGTTTGCATACAACCGGACCAAGCACTCCTCAACAGGGTTCTGTCCATTTGAAGTTGCCTACGGCTTTACTCCTTTGACGGTGATGGATCTCATTCCTTTACCGCCCAAGGAACAAGTTAATCCAGACGGTGCAAAGAAAGCTGAAGCTGTGTAATGCATACATGCTAAAGTTCGAGCTAATCTGGAGAAGACGTATGCCAAAGCCGCCGCCAATGCAAACCAACGGCGCAAGGCTGTGGACTTCGAACCAGGCGACTGGGTTTGGGTTCACATGAGGAAGGAACGATTCCCTGCTGCGAGAAGGACCAAACTCCATCCAAGGGGCGATGGCCCTTTTCAGATCGTTTCCAAGATTGGGCCTAACGCCTACAAACTCGACTTACCAGGTGAGTATGGTGTTAGTTCTTCCTTTAATGTTGCTGACTTGTCTCTTTTTGTTCATGAACAGGTTGTTGATTTGAGGACAAATCCTTTTCAACCGAGAGGGGATGATGAGGGCATCCAGAGTCACGCAACAAGTCAACAAGCAAGTGGTTCCGGAGAAGCTGAGGAGGAGGTTCGAGTTCTACATCGAGGCCCGACAATGCTTCAGGATCCAAGCCCATATCAGATGGATCCACTTGTAGACATCACTGGGCCTATGACCAGAAGCAGAGCGAAGAAGGTTCGAGATGCACTCAACAACCTTGTTCAAGCTTGCCATCAGGATGCTCAGCTGATTGTAGAAGCCCACGCCTTGGAGCAAAATGAAGGAAATGTGTAACTTGCAACTCTTCTAACCATCTTTGAAGAAGAGGCGCAAATCACCAAGTCCTAATGAAGAAGAAGGCTGTTTCTTGAAGTCTTGAAGATGCCAGAAGGTTCTTGGGCTTTAAAGAAACAATTCATGAAGTTCCCTACAATTTGGGCCGACCCAAACTCATGGAGGACCAGCCCACAAGTTTCGGCCAGCCCAAGGAAGCAAGGAAGCCGCACGGCAGCCCATTAAACAAAGCCCACACGGCTCCTTAGTTAATTAGGGATTTCTTCTTTTAATTAATTATGTTCTTTTATTCTTTTAAGTTAGTTTCCAAAAAGGGTTTCCTTATTCTTTTTGGAAGTAGGAATTTTATTATTTTCCTTATTTTTAGTTACAAATTCGACTGCCACTTGTTAAGGTTAAAACCGAATTGTCTTTTCCTTTTTCTTACCATTCCTACTTCTTTCCGGGTTTGGTAAAGAAAATTAACCTCTTGGTTAATTTCCAATTCTACTTCTTTTCTTTTTCTAATTCTTGTACTGATTTTTGGCCCCCCTTACTCCTATATAAAGGGACCGAATTCTTCAATAATAATCAGAGTATTCAGATCATAAAACTTAGTGTTTGAGTAGGAAGTAGGAATTTTATTCTTCCTTATTCTTTTTGGAAGTAGGAATTTTATTCTTTTCCTTATTTTTAGTTACAAATTCGGCTGCCACTTGTTAAGGGTAAAACCGAATTGTCTTTTCCTTTTTCTTACCATTCCTACTTCTTTTCGGGTTTGGTAAAGGAAATTAACCTCTTGGTTAATTTCCAATTCTACTTCTTTTCTTTTTCTAATTCTTGTACTGATTTTCGGCCACCCTTACTCCTATATAAAGGGACTGAATTCTTCAATAATAATCAGAGTATTCAGATCATAAAACTTAGTGTTTGAGTACCCTCCTTTTATTGCTTTATGTATTTGCATGTTGTAGTTTACATAATTGCTTGAAACTTAGCTAATTAGGTTCTTGCTCTACCTAATTATTCGCATGTTTCAAATCTCTTGCTTGCACTTGGTTCGACTATAAAACAAACTAGCTAGGTTAGCTTTTCTTTGTTTCTCTTAGCCGAAAGTAAGTTAGAGAATTTTAAGAGCTTGCCGCTTAATCACAAGGTCCTTGGCAACATTATCCGCATGTGTACAGCAGTCCACATCACCAGCTCACCTCGACAAAATCATAATCATATACATATCGACAGCCACTCCCAAACGTATACATGCATATATGGGCCTCTGTGGTCAAGACTGATTTTGAAATCAGGAATGCAGTTGATCCAGACGACCAAACCCTACGCTGGCTCGTGGGATCAAATCGTATCAACATAATGGATCTGACACAACTTATGCTTATATATCAGATTAGTACACAAAGAAAGTAAAACTGAAACATAACAAGTATATATGCGTTCCAGTCGATAAGTAAACACAACTGGCAGTTCAAAATCAAAAACATTTCAAACACTTTTCGAAAGCATTTAAAACATGTCATACAATATAGTAAATACAACTGGCAATTCAAAATCAAAAACATTTCAAACATTTTTTGAAAGCATTTAAAACATGTCATACAATATAGTTCAATGCATATTCAATTATTAATTGTATTAAAACGGTATCAATTTTCAGTGATAAACTCACCTCGGTCCAAATATCTAAGCTCACGTACTAGCTATCTATCAGATCTACATATATTTCAGGTTCTGGCAATTCAGTACTATTTCTAACTAACATAATTCTAACTTCTAACGTATTCCGGAATTTAACTAAATAAGGGCATAACGGTAATTTATCTATGTTTCTATAAAAACGTATATATATAGAAAATAAGTATTTTAGAAATTATCTAACTTGAAAATAACTATGAAAACGTAATAATTATAACTTTAAAGAAAATATAAACATTTTGCCGTAAAACTTAAATTTAAAGAGTCATTAAACATTATTTCTACTTTATTTCGTAAATAGTCCAAAATTGGACAAAACTTATAAAAATTAATACTTAAGAAAATAAAGGTCTAAAATTCTTAAAATACTCGTTAAAATAATGTTAACAAGAATTTATAAAAGGATTTATAAGAAATAACTAAAAGAAATCAAAATTGCGGAAAAATCAAATCTTCCTCTTTTGGATCGGTTTTACCCGAGGGTAAATCGGCCAAAACCAATTCAAAATTTACAGAAAACCCTAGATTAGTTTTTTCTGATTTCCAATCGGCTAAAATCGGCCCATTATTTGGAAAATAATCCCTGATTAATTTTCAAATTTCAAAATCGATAAAACTATTTTTCCAATCGATTTTACCCTTTTGTAAATGGGTAGAACCAATTTGTCCCGGGCTTGAATTGGTTTTACCCGATTCTGAATCGGTCAAAATCGATTCGTGCCCAGAATTTGTGTTCTTCAATTTGCTTTGGGTTTTCCAACAAAAGTGTATATAAACTCGTTTTTCTTCGATTCTTTTTGCCAAAAACCATTTCTACAACACTCCTTGAACATGTTCAACATTTCAAAACATTTTTCTAACGTTCAAAATTTCAAGAACAAATTAAACTTCAAGAAAACCTTATAAATTCAAAATTCAAAATTTTTTGCATTATAATTGCAATTTCTAACTTGAAATTTCTTAACTCTTTGGTTCCTCAAGCTCCCCAACTGCCTTTCCTTGGATTAGAACGTAGTTCCTACGTCAAAGCTTTGATTCTTCTTATTTTTTCCTACCTTTTCTTCCTATTTCTAACTTTGGAGAATTTCTTTAGTTCTTTGAAGATGGATTTGTAGAAATGGAGGTCTGTGAATGAAGTTGGGAGTATTTATAGGCTTGAAAGCCATATAAAACAAGAAGCTAGGTGTCAAAAGACCCCTAGGCTCGTAGCTTGGGGAGCAAGTATTTATTTTTCAATTCTGACAACGAATTGGTTTTACCCGATTGCGGAATCAGTACTACTGATTGCAATCGATTTTCCCCGATCATAAATCGGTTATAACTGATTCATAAGGCGGTAACTATTTTTTTATTAATTTACCAATCGATTTTACCGATTGGTTAAAAGGGTGAAAACTGATCTACTAAATTCTATCCATATTGAATCAGTTTTACCCGATTGTGAATCGGTTAAAACCGATTTCATGAAATTTTATCCATTCCCCAATCGATTTTACCGATTAGGATATGGGGAAAACCGATTGTCCCTCTTTCAAAACCGTTAAAACCGTTTGTAGGCTGTAAGAACCTTCCATTTTTACTGTTTAAAACGGTGCAATCGGTTTTACCCAATTCAGAACTGGGTAAAACCGATTTGCCTATTTTTTATTATTTTTTATTTATTTTCTAATTTTCTTATCTTCTAATTTCTGCTTCCATAAATTCTGTAAATTCCTAAATCATAATATTCTTAAACAAATAACATCATGAAATCAAGAGTCAAAGTTATCAAATTAATTCACATAAATAAATATTTGAAATCGAAATAAAAAAATTCTTTTCGAAATAAAATATCCAAGGACTTTTATACAATTTACTTAAAGAAATAATTTTAGATGAAAATTCTTTTAATTATATCTTCAAGGTGAATTTGATCCCTAGAAATAATTATAAAATATTTATAAATACCTCAATCTATCTTCGAGGTGAATTTTAAAATACTAAAATTTTACGGGGTATCACACACCCGCCGCCACTACCATCGTCACCATAGCCTCCATCCAGATCGAAGTCGAACGGAGAAGATTTCAGATCTGGGAGAAAGAAGGGATCAAAGTCGAACATAGAAGACATCAGATCTGAGAAACACAGCTTCAGATTTTCGGCAGCAGAACGGCGACGCTAGAGGTCGCGACAAGATCTTCTATGGCGGCCGTCAATTTGGGAGGTCCTGATTCCAGAAATAGCAGCAACGGCCTAAGGCCCTGTTTGGTATGATTTCCAAAACATGGTTTTGAGATTTATTTTGATTTTATAATATTAAAATTGTATTGGGAATGTAAAAAAGTGTATTGAAAAATGTAAAAATGTGTATTGAAAATGATGAAAAATTATTATAAAATTCAAAATTTTCTCAAAACATGGTTTTGAGAAACTTGCCAAACAGGGCCTAAGGCCGCCTCTTGTGACCCATTAAAGGCGTTGAGATCCTCTAATTTTTCAACAGGCTTTGAGATCTTTTAATCTTTCTACAATCCCCATGTACAATTTAGCTGTGATTACTTATTATGGAAATTCTTGGAGCATATCACATCAAGTTGAATGGATTATTGATTAATGGTTGCCAGTGTAATTGTAATCTTTGTGAAATAAGTGTTCGGACATCTATCCGATTAATCCTAGGGCCTGTTCTTTTTCATGGTTTTGAAAACGATTTTGAAAACAAGTTTTGGAAAATAGTTTTATAATGTAAAAAGTGTATTGAAAATGTAAAAAGTAGATGCTGAATAGTAAAAAATTGTATTAGAAGTGATGAAATATGATTAAAATATATTAAATTTACTGTTGAAACCAAAACCGTTTTCAAAACGAAACAAAAAGAACAGACCCCTAATCTTTAAGTTTTGGTTTTACTGTAACTTCAATGGCGTTGGATTTTTGGATTAATATCAAGTTGTCTGGGCCGGACCGGACGACAAACCGGTGAGGTGTAGGGGTCGCTTGAACTGGGGGTCAGACCGATTGAGCAGGGGTTCACCCGGATGACGTCATTATGATGTAATAAATACATTTAAAATAATTTATATTTTTATAATTCATATATTCTTCAAATTTTAAATTTTCTAAGATTCAAAAATATTTTCTATACAAAAACTAATTTTTCTATATCACAATTAATTAAGTTAACTAAAAGAAATACTAAAGTGACATGACAAATAGGCTAACTACTTAAATACAAATGCAACTGTGGCAAGTCAAGTTTCCCAAATCTTATCATCCAAAGTAATCAAAACAACATAATAATAACTCTGACATCCATCAAATGAAAAACAAAACACATACATTATAAAAAATTTAGTTGCATTGAAGACCAATATCATATTCAGAGCCAATAAGTGGCCCCCCTAACAACATCATCTCCACCACCATTGTCATCATCTTCTTCATCTTCATCAATATTGGGCAAAACAATGGGATTATCATCATCTTGACCATCAATTGGAATAACATAATTGTTGTCACCTAAAATAGGTTAAAAATACAAATTTAAACCAATTACACTATTACTAACTCAAAATGAGAACGTAAATATTAGTCAAAATGCTCAAAACTCAAAATAAAAATAATCAAAATCCTCAAATTTAGAGGTTCTTTCACCTTCTTTAGGTAACTCCTCTTATATCATACCATCTATTTCCTCTAAATCAAGCTCTCCCTCGGGTACATCTTCAATTACCCAAAAGTCTGTTCTATCAATAGATTCGTAATCAATTGGATTATAAGATCTCTTCTTGTAATTGAGCCTACAAAACAAATTATAGATACAAAAAATGGACCAAAAGAAACATAGTCACACTTAAAATTATAAATAAAGATAGTCTCATACATGTTTTTTTAAACGAAGGTCATAATGAACATAAACAAGGTCATTAAGCCTTTGATGTTCCAATCTATTCCTTTTCTTAGTATGGATGCGTTCAAAAACACTCCAATTGCACTCACACCCTGAAGATGAAGTTGTTTGGCTCAAAAGCCTCACTGCCAACTTTTGTAAGTTTGGAGCAGTAGTTTTAAAAGTTTTCCACCATAAGTCCCCAAATTTATTAATGATGCATCAGAAAACAAAATAGACACAAATTATTTACATGAGTATTAAATCAGACAAAAAAGAAACAAGAAGCATTATAAAATTTCAACCTGGAGTATTAGTTGCAACAGATTTCACAGCAAAAGAGAATCCAAAGTTCTTTTTCTTTTCTGTAAAGGCTACTATTTCATTCATCATAGAGCCTTTCCATCACTAGAAACAAGTCATGATTTCATTTTGTTGAGTACGAGTATTTTTTTTCATATTGAAACACAGGATTCAACCAAAATGTTGTAGCATAAAGATCTTTTTTCAACATATTATCCCACCTTGAGTCAATAATCTTAACATAGGGCGCATACAACCTCTTTCTTTGCTTAAACAACTCTTTGATTCCATTAATCACCCTTCACATACCATCATACACATACCCCAACGAAGGTGCTTCATCAGAATCACAAATTCGTAGCAAGCGTATCAAAGGTCCCATAATCTTCACTGTCATCAGACATCTATTCCAAAAGTTTTCATAAAAAACAATTTGTCTCAACTCCTTTCCTTTTTTAGTTTTCAACTCCTACTTAAACTGTGCACATGTGACTAAACATATTAAGAGCTCTTTGTGATCATAGAGACTATTCAATGCAATGAATGTTGTGCCAAATCTAGTCTTAGTAGGACGAAGAATTTTTGTCGAACCGGGCTGCTTTCTCAACCAACTAAGGATCCATTTGCGATTGTAAACATTCACTATGACTCTAGATGCAAGCGTAATCAAAGATGCAATATTAGGCATTTCTCTAATATCTTTCATGACTAGATTGATACAATGTGCAGCACAAGGAGACCAGTAAATAGTTGGATATTTTTCAGAAAGCAATGTTCCAGCAGTAGCATTGTTTGTGACTAAGTGAACTACATTCTTTGGTCCAACCATTTCAACAATCTCAGAAAATAAATTACACAATGTCTCATCACTGGTTACCACATCCGAAGCATCAACAGATTTGAGACCTCTACAACATCATCACTTTGATCCCATGGGCCCCTTTCGACAAGCTTTGTACTTTCAAAATTGCCCTTCTTCTCTTTCGATTTAATAGCAGTCTCTGCCAACATATTTTTAAACAATAGACGAATTTCATCAGGCACCTTCAAACAAGGATGTATATTACCCGTCTTTCCACCAAGGTGCTACTTGACTCTATGAATCCCTCCACCTTTAATTTTACGCTTGCAAAAATAGCAAACTATGCACTTTGCACCATTTTCATCAACTCCTTCTGCAGCATATCTCCATGCTTCATCTCTTTTCAGCGAATGAGATTTAGAAGAAGATCCTTCACTGTTCTAATTAGTAGATGGTGTGGAAGGTGAACCCATGCCTTCCATTGATGCCATTCTACAAAGATACAAATATACAAAATATTTAGCACTTCTCATGGCATTAATCACTAGTAGTACATTTTTATTGCAAGTCTATTATGTGTTGCATAAATCAAAATGAATGTGTGGGAACACAACCATAACAGAGCATGGCAAACATGAAATAACTCTTAAGAAACTAACCCCTTAAGAATTAAGTTAAATAGTAAAATTGCCTTAACAATGAATTCAAACACTTCAACAAGTTCTTATGTCACTATGAGGCAGAAATCAAAGTCCTCTACAGCCAAACTATCAAGCATTTTGTTGCTATCATTCCCACTTAACTTTTATATTATATCTGTTTCATTAAAATGGTTCACTTTGTAATATTATTATTATTATTATTATTATTATTATTATTATTTTGAATTCATCATTATATTTCAAAATCTTATTACTTACCAATCAACTTACACTCTAAATAGGCAGAATGACATAGGTAAGATTGAACCCCAATATCTGAGTAGTCCACTATGCACTACACCGGTTAGGGCAGTAACTCATTCCTATATGATTTGTTTCAGGATTATATAATAAATACTTCTATATAAACACAAGGACTAAGGATCTGTTTGATAATCTAACTTAATGCTTAAAATTATTTGATTAAGAAATAATGAATTTTTGTGTGTTTGATAACGAAAATTCAAACCTCTTAATCATTTAAGCACTGCTTATTTCCTTTACAAAAATTTAAGCAAAAAAAAAAATCAACTTATTGCTTATCTCTTAATGTTCCATGTAATATTTGTTTAAATAATTCATATTTGATTTCCAAAACTATCTCTTTTATTTTATTCATATTGATTTAACTATAATAATTATTTTATTTTTCTTCATTAGCATACCACGTATTTTTAACTTTTTCATTATAATATTGTCAAATAAAATTTATTTTATTTTTTATTATTGGTATCAAAAATTTATTTAAGAAATTATATCATTTACATGTGTTTATAACTCTCATTCATATGATATGTTTTATATATCACTTATATAATTTGATTAGTTATATATGAGTTTTATTATAAAAATTTTAATTTTTTTAAGACTACAATAATGGATTCAGTTTTTCAGTTTTAGGGGTTTTAATAAATTGTACTCCCTCTATTCCGTTAGAAGAGTCCACTTTGTATTATTGAAAACAGTATTACAAACTGAACTCTTCTAATGGAACAGAGGAAGTAATATTTTATTTTTTGTATTTTAAACATTCAATTTAATGTGTTTTATCTTATTTTGTTTCCTTATGTTTTTCATTAATCATAATGTATGTTTTATTATAAAATTTGATATTTCGCATATATAAATATAAAAAGTTCAACGTAAGGGTAAAATGATATACTTTCAAGATTTCAGCATTAAGATCATCATATTTATCAAACAAGATCGAGTGATTAAGCATTATCATTCAGAGGTTTGGAAAATATATTTGAGCATTAAAAGGTTAAGTAGTTAATCAATTCAGCATTATGATTTCAGCATTAAGCATTTAGATATAAGCATTAATTTTTATCAAATGGGACCTAATACTTCTTCATACTTTCTAATTCTAAGTTGTACTATTGAACTACAAATTTTCACATTTTTAATATTTCTTTTCTATTAGAAGTATTTTTTCAAATATATTTTCAAAACTCAAAACGAGCGCAACAATTTTCACGTACAACTTGCCAGTTACAAGTGACTTTCGTTGCAGCGTTGTGGTGTGTGTGGTTTGCTTCTTTTCCACGTCTTGCGGTACCAACTAACGCTCTGAATCTGATCTGAACACTGAGATTGATGTGTTGATGGATTCTGAATTATTTAACTGTTACAAGCTAGTCCGGATGGAGTCCCTAAATAAATAATTAATTAATTCGGGAAACAGAAGTTTTAAAGTTTGATAGGCATTTTGAAAAATTATCTGGAAAACTTTTGTACGTTTTGCATGAACAAAATCATTCAAAATTATCTCCCAAAATCATACTATCATTCAAAATTTCATCACTTTCGTAATTTACCACCTAATATTTTAAAAATGAACTCTTAAAATAAAATATATAGAATTGTTAAAAAGGTAGACAAATAATCTATTCCTAAAAAGAATAGGGACAAATTACAAAAATATTAAAAATTATGAAGACATAGTGTAATTGAGTCAATTCTGTAATGGTGTCAATGTGTTTTACCCTCCTACATTATTTCTCAAATGCTTTCATCGGTCTTTTCATATTTTTTAATAGTCAATGAAAAAGTAGCCAAACCCTTCAAACTTTAAGCGGTTTTAAAAATATTTTATAAAATATATTTAAAAATATTTTTTAGAATATATGTACGTACACACATAACTGCCTATTTTATTAAGCTAATAAAAATGACGCGCACATAATTTTATTATTTTTTTAATCAACATTATTTCATTATGCTATCAACTATTACATTAAAGGCAGAGGCTATGGGGAGGGGAAGAACGAAGTTGGGGAGCCGCATGCAGAATCATGTCTGCCTGCGCTCTAAATAGGCAGAGCTGACAGAGATAGAAATCGAACAACGACCTTTGGGCGACTCACTATGTGTCACAACCGTTGGAACACTAACTCGTTCCTAACAAGCACATAATTAAGAGAGAGCCATATTGACTCCTCCACAATTTGAGGGCTGGGAAGAAAGAAAAAAAATACAACATATGTATATGTTCTAAGTGTTGGATATGGAAAGAACGCCGAGGTCAGAACCAGCCGAAATCAGCCAAGGCTGACGTCCGCGAAGGAGTCTTGGGCCGCAAGTTAGTGACATCACTGTGACGGCCCCCTATTGACACAGAACATGTGAGGAGACTGCACGTGTCGCGCCCTGATACTTTCATCACATGGATCTAGGAGGTGGTTACATATGGATAGGGGCGACCCTATCACGTGAAGAGTGCCATTTCATCATCTGACATGGCCCTCGCCTTCACTAAGCGCTTATAAATACTCGATCCCTTGATCATTTGAAATGTATTAAATTTTAGATTAGTCTTACTTAATACTTCTTTATTCTATTTTAACTTAAGCTTCGGAATAGACTCAGGGAGTTAGTCCCAACAGCAGGGAAAAAGGTGCGGGGACAACGTCAGGCCAGCTCGGCGCTAATCGAGGATTCAACACTAAGCCCAAGTTTTGAATAGTATTTTTTTTTCTTCTGGTTGGCGAATTTGTATAATTTTATTCATATTCAAAAAAAAAGTATAGTTTTATTCAAAACACGTCTTCCAAATTCTAAACCTTTTCGGAATCATTGATACAAAGCCGTCTTAATTTAACATTTTTTTGGTAAAACTTTGAGGCAGTTTCGAGCTCAAGTTCTTCATTTATAGGGCTCATCGATTCATTTAGTTTTTTATAGTTAAATTATAAGGCTCCGTTTGAACAAGTACTTTAAAAATATTTTTGTAATCAAAAACATTTTATAAAATATATTTTAAAAGTTTTTTTAAAGAAAAATATATATGGCTTGGATAAGTAATTTTATAAAAACGTTTTTAGTGTTAAAAATAATTTAAAAGGTGTTGACATTCAGACACAGCGTTTTTTCTATTGGCACAACCCAACCAATTTCCGGGGAGGAGCCATGGGCACCAGTAGGATAGTTGCCAAATTTTAGGCTACGTTCTTTTACATTTCATTTCAGGAAAATCATCACTTTTTTTCTCAAAAATTTTATATAAAAGAAACAACATTATGTTTTACTAAATTCACAATTCAAATTTTAAAATTCTCTCTCAATCCCCATTTACATAAATTTAAAAAATAACATAATCATTACACTTTTCATTCTTTTTCCTACACAAATCCCAAAAAGAAATTTCCTCCAAAATAAATCTTTTTATTCTCTTTCCTACACAAATTCTTAAAAGAAATTTTTTTCAAAATAAATTTCTTCCCTACATCAATAAAAGAACAGAGCCTCTGTTATTTATGAAAGGGTTGAGTTTTAGTTTGGAAAAAATAGTTTTATAATGTAAAAAAATGTATTGAAAATGTAAAAATGTATAGCTGAATAGTAAAAAAACTGTATTAAAAATAATGAAAACTGATTATAATATATTAAATTTACTGTTGAAACCAAAACTGAGACCAAAACCAAAACTTAAAGAACAGGCTCAGCCCTTAAATTGTATTGTAGGATTTGACTGCCCCTACATACCAAAATGATTCTAACTCTGATTCCATTTGATTTTATAATAATTGAACAAAATAGCTCAAATAGCAATAGTTTCTATAATTTGTTTTCAATTTGAACATGCACATTTTTGGTAGGTTCTTACGATTGGTTGGAGTATATCCTCAAAATCCTAGTACCACTATTCATGTAATATGAGTCCATTAGGGTTTGCCTTTCACTATTTTAAATATGTGATGTTTGTAATAGAATAAGTCATGCTAGAGAGAGCATCCACCATCTGGGATGGAGAAAGAGAGCCTGGGTGATAAGGATATTCAAGGCTAAAAATAACACAAGTTATGAGTCAGAATCCACAAAGCCAACCAGAAGGTAAAACCCTTGAGAAGAATGCCAGGAGAAGTAGAAGAGTCATGCTATTCGAAGTCCTTGAAGGAAAGGCATCTCCAAACTCTCCACAATCAAGAAAGGGTCGTTTCTTGAAGTTCTTGAAGAAATAGGAAGGTTCTTGGACTTTGAAGAGACAAATCTTGAAGTTCTTGATTTTTCTTGAAAATCTTGAATTTTGCGGTTTACTGAATCTTGAAAAATCTTGAAAATCTTGATTTTTGACATTCCAAAATGATTCCGGGAGTTTCCAGAAGATTCCAGAAGCTCCCTACACTATCAGCACCATGCGCCATCTCAAAATGGGCCGAACTCACGATGGAGTCCATTCCCTTCAATTTTCGGCCAGACCAAGCCCACAAGGAGCAGCCCACACGCCACTTGGAAGCTTAGGTTAGAGAATGATTAGGTTTTGTGCATGTTACCTAATTCTACTCAAAGTTTGTTACTAGTTTGTTAGGTTGTTCCAAGTTTGTTACAACTAGGCTTACTAGGATAGTAGTTACCAAAAAAGTTTACCTTCTTGAAACCTTTTTGTGATTTGTTTTTACTTCTTATTTCCTTATTTTTAAGTGTAAAAATTCGGCCACCTCATTCCCCCTTGGCAGCTGAATTTCCTTTTTCATCCAATCCTAGTTCCTTTAGGATTTGGTTCTTGTAAGAAACCAATCTCTTGATTGGTTTCCAATTTTAATCCTTTTTCTAGTCAAATTAGGTTAGAATTTCATTCACCCCTTTTCATAAAGGTGACTTAATTCATCCACCATTGTCCTTGCTCATTTAGGACTTGGTTTGTAAGGAAAATCCAATTCTGATTGGTTTCCACTTTTGTTGCTTTCCGTTATTCTTTGCCTATCGTAATTTGGACACCCCCATACCTATAAATAGGGGTGCCAACCACGAAATTCTTTAGTTGATTAAATAATTTAAATTATAGTTTTATACTTCTTTAATCACTCGCTTTATTTTGGGCTTATGTAATTTGCATGTTTCTTAATTGCTAAAAGCTACAAGAACTATAGGCTAATAAATAATTGCTCTGTCTATTGCTAAGCTTTGTTTCGATTCTATTATTCTCCACTTGGTTCAAATTGCGTGTTTAATTTACTTTGTAAGTTAGTAGTATGCCGAATCCAAGGGTAAGGATTCTAGAAGTTAAGAGCTGCGTCTTGCATTCAGACTTTCCTTGGCACTTTCCGCATCGAGTTCTTGGATTTCCATGGCGTGGAGTTCAGGGGTTCACATCAATTGGTATCAGAGCCCAGGCTGTTTGCTCGATAAGAGGAGATTGGAGTAACACAATCAACTCATCAGGTGTTTTCTGTTCCCTTATTCTACTTTAATTACTGATTTTGTGGAAAAGAACGCTCCTTTTTAAGAAAAATTTTTCTGGTTTTCTTAAATAAATTTTTGATTTTGATCCTATTGCTTTGCTGTTAAAATCGAAATTTTGGGATTGAAAAAGAAAGAGGAATTTCGAAAAGAAAGGTTTAAAAATCGGATTTCTTAAATTTGGGGAAAATCGGTTTTTAGGGTTTTAAAGCTAGGGCTCTTTTGCTCACTTTTGGTACTGTTTTTGCAATTGCCTTTGTGAATCCAATTAGTGCTATTTTTGGTAATAATTAAAGGATAACTGACACTTTTTGTTGCTGAAATTGCTCTTTAATTTGGACTGTTTTGCTCACCTCTTCCTATTTGCAATTTGTATTGAATTTGGTGAACTTTGGCGGTTGATGTTAAGCCACTCACCTTGTTGTTGCAATTTGTGATATATATGCACGTATCTTGATACTTTATTTTGAATTCTTGAAAATATATTGAATTCTTGAATTGTATCATTGTGCTGCCTAAAGTTATAAAATCGCATATTTGGTTGGGAGGTGATAAAATTGCAATTTTTGGCATCTTTGTGGCAATTGTTTCAAGGATTGATTTCTCCATGGTTTAAAGTGTACCTCCAAAGTTGATAGTGTTCGTTCATCGACACTACTCCTCACAGCAATACGCTCCAAAGCCAAAGAGGTTTCTTTTCTTTATTGGGAATCTTCTTCTCTGTCATTGTGCTTGCAAAGTTGATAGTGTTCATTTTCGCCACTACTTACCACAGCACCACAGTGACATCAGGGGAATTTTTTCGCCACAGGGGTTAAAATTAAACTTGAATACATTGGTTGGAATTGGTTTCTTGATTACCCGCTGGGTAGGGTGATCACTTCTTGGCTTAGTTAGGTCTTTCCTGATTTGTTTCAAACCTGCTGATTATTCTTGTTTTTTCAATTGATTGGCTTAGTTAGGTCTTTCCTGATTTGTTTCAAACCTGCTGATTATTCTTGTTTTTTCAATTGAATTGCCCTGCTTCTTAAGCTTGCTATCTTTTTGTGCTACCTGAACGATTACTCTGAATTATAGCTTGAATTTTGTCTTCGTACATTGTCATTATCTTTGAACTGTGAGGGCTTCTCCCCGAAAGTTCCTTATCGGTGTGCTTCTTATTTGAGTTATATTATCAAATTTTCTTTTTCGAAAAGGTGTTTTTAAAACTGAAAATCGAACCAAGTTCTTTTTTCTGAAAGATTTTTCCACTTTCCTATATAGTTTTGTTCTTTGTGTGATTGACTGTTTGCTTGTTACCTTTGCCCAGGATTTTGTGACCTTAATTGAGTATACAGGACTGAGGTAAAAGGCTGAGTGATACAGCACATAAGGGTTGCCATCCCTAAGAGCGATACACAGGGTTGTGTGTAGTTGTTAGAGGGGCCATACTAGGGGGACAAGGGAGTAAGGTTACTCTGCTCACTTTTACTTATTCTTAGCAAGAATCTTTCTTGGTTACTAGGTATGTCAGGAGGAGAAGCACCCCCAGTTACGAATGCGCAACTCATGGCTACCATTACTTTAGAATCAGGCTACCTTGAGCAAATTGATCCCACCAGGGAGATTTGGTACCTTGGTTGCACGTGATTCTTTACTAGGGTTACGTTCTACGATACCCTTGCAAACGGCATTGTAAGGGTATAACTTTGTGCAAATTGACCCCTATAGGGAGATTTGGTGCCATTGTTGTTCCTTCTTACTTGGCCTGAGAATCGAAGTGTAAGTCACAGTGTAAGGTATCTTTTAGCACTTGCTTTGCAAAGGTACGCTTTTACTTTTACATTGATTCTCCTTTTATAGGGTATCATCATGTTAGGGATTTTACAACATCTTGAGTATTGTTAATCTTAAACATATGCATAGCCTCATGGGATACATATTTTGGTTTTAAAAGTACATGCTTTTGTAGTTCACTATTTGCCGAAGATGTTTTTCTCAGAAATTGTCTCTGTAATTATTACTTGGTAGTCACATCAGTTATACATGCAATTTCTACTGGTTACAGTAATTATGCAATTGTGATAGTCTTATAGCTCACGTGCATAATTCCTTTAAGCTATGTGTTGAGTATATAGTTTGGGTAATCTAACTATATCTACCTGCAACTAATATTTGAGATTTTTTTGTTGATAAGCAATTATTCTTGAGGAGTATGGATAAGTTCATGAGGTTTTAGATGCTTCTCGATAGTTTCTTGCAAGCGTCTAAAAGGTTCTTGAAGAATTAAGAATGATAGCAATGTCCTTGAAATCGATTCTACAAAAGTGCAGGGGGCTACGAATTCCCCACATCAACACTCACAGTGGTTATGCAATTGAGGGACATAGCATACACACCTGTTTGCCTGGTAAGTATGATCTACGTCCTGTGTTAATGTTACTGACTTGTTCTGTTTGTTTTTGCAGCAACTTGGATTCGAGGACGAATCCTTTCTAACCGAAAGGAAATGATAAGGATATCCAAGGCTAATAACACAAGTTATGAGTCAGAATCCACAAAGCCAACCAGAAGGCAAAGCCCTTGAGAAGAATGCCAGGAGAAGTAGAATTGTGTGTAGTCGTGAAATCATAAGAGATGAAGGGGCTCTTACTTGTCTTCGATGTCAGTGGCGGAGCCAGGCCTCGAAGTTCTGGAGGGAGAAAATTATTTGTTATAAGTATTTATTTCTATTTCTATTTATTTTTGGTGGGGCGAAATACAAATATTTTCAAATATTATATAGTAAAAAAAAGAATTTGAGACTTCTGGTGGGGAAATTGCCCCACTAGCACCAAACGTGGCTCCGCCACTATTCGACGTTGACGTTGCTGAATCGTCTTGAAGTCATAGAAGATGTACGTTCCTGACTATGCTTCCGACGTTGTGGTTTGTAAGTTGTTCTGATGCCATAAGAGATGTGTGTTCCTGCTTATACATTCGATGACAAAATCGAAAGAAGAGGAAGTGACAATAGAATAGAGGACGAGATACTTTGTATGCTGAGAGGGTGAGCACATACTTTGATTGACGGCAAAAGTTTCAGTGATAAAAATTTGAGAGGGACTTATTTTTGTTCAGTCCCCAAATTTTATTTTTTACCTTATGTAATCCATCGCCTATATTTCGACCAAAACCAGCCTAAAATCAACAAATGTTAGATTTTTAATATGTTAATTTTTTTCATGCAGTATTGGCATCACCACATTATTCTCATATTTTTTGGAGTTTTGTTCACCACATTTATGGGTGTTGGGGTGATTTTAGTCGAAATTCAGATAATGAACTATACATATGAATAAAAATCTAAGGTTAGAAACAAAAAAGAACAATCGCAGGTTCTAGTACAAAAGAAAGTACGATATAAGATCAAATTTAAATATCAACGAAATTATTATTTCAAAATAATTTCAGAATATGTTTCAGACTGAGACAATGCTCCTAAGATAACTGACTTCATACGTATTTGGCTTAAACAATATTTAAAAACCCAGTTAATTACAAACATATTTTCAAGTGACAATTGTTATACAAAATTTGGTCTAAAACTTTCCTCTTTTGAGATTTCCCATTTCTCACAAAAAAAAGAAAAGAAAGAAAAACCCATTAAATGATTTGTGTAGTATTAGAAAGAATGAGAAACCTGAAAAGGTGATAAAAAAGAAAATGGAAAAAAAGAGATCTTCCATATTTACACAACCTATGCCTAGCCTAGCTACCTACCTAGTAGGAGCACTATAAAAGTAACTAGCGTGCAAATACAATACTATGGGCCTGTTCTTTTTGTTCTGTTTTGAAAAAGGTTTTGGTTTTAACAGTAAATTTAATATATTTTAATCATATTTCATCATTTCCAATACAACTTTTTACTATTCAGCATCTACTTTTTACATTTTCAATATACATTTTACATTATAAAACTATTTTCCAAAATTTGTTTTCAAAATCGTTTTCAAAACGATTTCAAAACGATGAAAAAGAACAGGCCCTATAGAACTATTTCATCTGTAGCTTTGAAATTTAAAACGAAATTGTTATTTGCAGTGACGATTTTACTATTCGCAATAACATTTTTAAGTGAATTTCCTGAAATGCCCTTAAGACTTAAAAAAAAAAATCATATAAAAGAACTCTATAAAAATGTTACTTGCATACCAATAACCTGTATGATATTGTTTGCCTATTTTCACTATTCATCTTCAGTAATTCATTTTTTATTCACACGTGAATTCAAATATGGCCTACAGACAAGAGAACGATCCATATTACATAGTAAGTAATAACTGTATATAATTTTTTACGTGAAATTTATTTTTTCCTAATAAAAAATATATGTCTGCTCTTTGCTTTAGACCCGAATCTGCGATTATCCGGCCTGTTTTGGCTGGAACTGTAAAATCCGGGCAAGGGACTGTCTCCTTGGCCGGATTTCGACCACCGGCGGTATTTTCAGCGGAAGTACCGCCGAAGACCGGCGGTAGTGGGAGGGAAAATACCGCCCGGCGAAGAGCGGTATTTTTCCCTAGGAGGACTGCCGGTTACCGGCAGTACTTTCGTCGAAAATACCGCCGGTGACCGGCGTAAGTAGCCGGCGAAATACCGCGCGGTGGACCGCAGTATTTTTAGGCCGACCACCGCTGGCAGCCGGCGGTGTTCCGACAAGAAGTGCCGTCGGAAGCCGGCGGTCTTTTACCGAAAAAAGCCGCCAAGGCGGTAGTTTGCTGAGGAAGACCGCCGGATTCCGGCGGTAGTTCCTGGAAAAATACCGACGGCGGTCGGCGGTATTTTTCCAGCAACTGCAGCCGGAATCCGGCGGTCTTTTTCCGGCTAAAAACCGTTGGATTCCGGCTGTATTTTCCAGCGAAATATTGCCAGATTTCAGCGGTATCTCTGGTGCGGTGGTCTGCCTGAAAAAATTGCCGGTTGCGTGCTTTTTTTATTGGCAGCAGGCGGTAATTTTTTTGATTTCTCAGCCAAAAAAGGCCAGATATCCCGCAGGGGGCAAGATTTACGAAATATCCCCCTTTGTATGTAGAATTTTGTCACATTCTCACCTCTCGTAGATGAGATTATTCCAAAATTTAATGGTTCCCGCTAAATTTTGGGTTTAAGTATGCTTACCCATCGTTTTGTATTAACAGTATATCCGTTTGGAGGGGGATGACATATTTTCTGACCACACGGAGATATTTCAAACGGACGACGAGTTTAGAAGTAAAGAAAATTTGGTTGCATGGGTCAAAGCTACAGCATCTGAAAATAATATGACTGCAAAAATTACTTCTTATTCGAAAGTGTTTGGCATTTTCCTTACAAGAGGGAGAAAAGGACGAGTTGAGATAGGGTGCGATAGATCAGGAACAGTTAGAGATAAGCCACTCCTACCTGAAGGGAAGACCAGACGGAACAATACAAGCAGCAAATTGACAAAATGTCCATTTCACTTTGTGGGACTCGAAATTGTTGGGGGAAATTGGAAGTTAAAGATAAAAAATGGTAATCACAATAATGAATTACAGCAAGTTCGAAATTGGCATTCATCGCACTCACGGCTAACGAAAGCGGAGAAGAAGAAGGTTGCAAAAATGTCAAGTATTAATATCAGGCCGAAGCATATATTGGCCCATTTGCAAGTGGATGACTGCAAAATGTCAGCCACATAGGACAGGTGTACAATGAAGCAGTAAAAGGTAGAAGGGAGGCGAGGGGAGATATGACTAACATGCAGTATTTCTTCAAACTTTTGCATGATTACGAATATTTCTATGCGCACACAGCTGACAATGATAGTAATGCAGTCGGGCACATTTTCTTCACACACAAGAAGGCCCCTTTTCTACTTGGTTTATTTCCGTATGTTTTGTTTATGGATACGACGTACAAGACAAACATGTATGACATGCCTCTTCTACAGATAGTGGCTCATGTCCCCACATCTCAGTATGTTTATATTGCTTTCGTTTTCATGAGGGATGAGATTAGCCCGAGCTATTTGTGGGCCATGACTCAATTGAGGAATTTATTAAATACCCACATGTGGTCATCACTGATAGGGAGATTGCCATAATGAACGCTGTAAAAATAGTATTCCCACATGCTACCCAACTACTGTGCAGGAGACACATTGAAATGGATGTAAAGAAACATGTAGTAGCGGCTGGCAACGACAAGACTACAACGGATGTGTTTCTATATCGTTGCGGGCAAGTGGTGAAAGCCTTGATATATGAACAGTTCACGGAAGCTGTGGAATATATTTATACTAGATATGAAAATAAATCTAAATTTAGAAATGTGATTCCATACTTGAAAAACATATGGTTGGATCCCCACGCAGACAAGCTTGTATCTTATTGAACGAAATATATAAAGCATTACAGAGGGAGCACAACGAACATGTAAGTTAATTATAGCTTTAATTTATAGAGGTTTATGTTGTATAATTATATGATACTTTATATAATGCTTTGTGTGAGAGTTTAATTTTTAATGTTAATTGGCTTTCAGGGTTGAGAGTGCATATGCACAGTTAAAAAAGGCAATTGGGACGGATAGGAAGGCATTTCCAGGTCTTTTTCAAGAGATTAATATTATGACAGAGGTGCACTTTAACAAAATTTGGACTGCAATAGAATCTTCTAGCAGTAAAACATACAGGAAGAGCAACTATTTACTGTATAGTAGGCTGAATGGTAGACTGTTTGCTGCTGCTATTATAATGGTCGAAGAAGAATATACAAAAAGAGTTGGTCTCATCGGGGAAGATGGTTCGTTGTGTGGTTGCGAACTCCGAACAAGTTGCGGCTTGCCATGTGCATGTGAGATGCAACAGTTGGTGCAAGCATATCGTCCAATTGATCCTGTTGATGTGGACCCCTTTTGGAAGAAGCTGCACTTGGGAGATAATGATATTTAGGAAACTGCGGAGGCAAGGCAAAGCGCCAAAGGGCGACTGTATGAAATGTTTGTTGAGACCATTGCGCGTCCAAGCGCTAACATATACAAGGTGATGGGTACCGTGCATGCAGCTCTTCATCCAGAAACTGTTGATTTAGCTGAGCCGGTAAGTAGGCACACAGGGGACGGCCGAGACACAATCTGACCCAGCGGGATCTATCACGGTACGGGCATGCCGATAGGAATGCATTACAACGAGGTGCATATATTAATTTTCCTGTACAGATCATAATGATTAATCATCGATCGATATATTAAATTTAATATGAGTTGCAATCGCAGGTCAGAGATCCACAGGCGGACAGAGGAGAAGAATGGTTGTGAGGCCCCACGCTTCTGAATGGCCTTTCAACATCCCCATATTTCTGAAGCAATTCGTGTTTGACTACATTACCGAGCATGTTAATGTGAAGGTCAATGGACATTGTGATTTTAGAGTAATTTCTTATTTTGTACACGATGCAGATGAGGAATATTGGCATCAAGTGCGTAGAGACCTGCCCAAAGAACTGCAGCATCAATCTACCCTTTGGCGACACATTCTTCGGCCAATCGACTACGAGTTACCATGCAGGGTGATAGAATGTTATGTAGTTCCGGCGTTAGATGCATTTCGGTTTGATTCTCATCTGTGTGGATTACTTGTCACCACGAAGTATCAGCGGGTTGTTACATAATATGGCCCGCAAAGTAATACTTTCCTTCCTATTGAGTGGCGGGGGGGCCGGCGTACCTAATGGTCTGATTAGTTTCATCAATATAGGTCTTATAAGACAAAATCATTTCATTGCTTTGTTAACGATAGGGGAGGTCTCGCTATCCCCAATCTATCCGACGTGGAGAAACAGGGCCTCAGGACAAATGCAGAATTGGAAAACTCACTTGGATCAACGATTGGTTGAATTTATGAATAAATCTACTGTTGAGTGTTAGTATTACATGTATTTCTTATCCAATAGTTTCCCAAGATAAGTATCTTATATGTAAGTTTCATTTGTAAGTAATTTTAACAGTATTGAATGCACATACACTGCATCAAAAAGTATATATACTACATGACAATAATTTAGAAATTGAGATGATAGAAAATTTTCTTAATATTACTCAATATGAAGAGTCAATAACATAGCACAGGTGATTTTGCCGTAACTTATTCTAGTGCGGGCATCAAATCCTCCAAAGGTATAGCTACCTCCTCTATGGCCCTCTCCCTCACGTTGTTGGGGACGGAATGCCTTGTTCGGGGATGAGCTAGATACATTTTAGTAGCTATATATTGCAGACGCTGCATTTGATAGAAAAATGCAAGTTATGTAAACAAACAGTGACATAAAAATAATAAATGAACATAAATACACAGGAATCACATGTACTTACCGCAACCGCTGGTAGCTATCTGGGGTCCGATGGCTCTTCCACTTCCATGTCGTCCGGACTAACACGAACGTGCGATCGCGCATGGAAGTAGTCGGGTACTCAGGGCACGCCTGATCGGCCCATTGAGCCTTTTGCAGCCCCTTTAACATTCTACTCTTGTACATTTGCCAAGCCATGAAATCTGGATCATACACGTATGAATACTTACGAATTTCAGGGCCTCTGTTACAGTTCTTTGGCTCAGAAACTCTATCTGGGATCAACTGCGCGTATCCAAATTGTCGCATGAACCGATCGGGCATATAGGGCTCTATGATCGAAGGGGAATAAATAAGCCCCCCTGAACAATGTGATTGGGTGCACGCGTGCAGGATTTGGCCCGAAAAGAAGCCAATGTACCTAATTTATTTGCAAGAACGTTAGTGATTAATTGACCAATTAGGATATGACACTAATTAACTGTACGACATTTAAATAATATAAAAATATGGATTATTAGCTCACCAGATTTTAATGTATCTAGGGCGCGGCGGTAGGACAACAAATCCCGTTTAGGCTTATGCTTCCGCCCGGTTCGGATGTGCCACTTCGTTGCAGCAGGCAAGGAAACATCCCATGCTCTCATCTTTGGAGGATTAAACATTGGGAAGTACTCGTATATCCAACTCTTTTTGTATGAAGAAAAAAAAATTAATAATGTTAATGAACCAGTATAAAGTATGAAAATAATTTATAATTGATTCGAACAAACCTGCAATAATGTCAGACACCTGTCTAATTGGGCACCGTCCGCCCTAGAGGCCCTTCCAAGATTGCGATAAATGTTCGCCAGGCAAGCTCCTCCCCAAGATAGTCCGCTTATTTTATCTACGTCGCGGAGAAAAGGCAGAAAATGCCCAAGCACGTGGGTTTTCTTCTTATCAACGAACAGGGTATTTTCAACCAACCATAACAAATACCCTGCGGCAGAATTGGCGGGGTCCACATGTCCACTGACACAATGGGCACAAAGGAGGGACATTTTCACACTTGCAAAATCTGGCTCCCCGAACTCCTCTTCCTCTATCCCCAGCATTTCTAAAAGCAGTTCCTTCATTTCCGACAGCTTAATTTTCTAATGAAGTGGAAATTCGTCAATCAAAATTCCCAATATGTAGGCCACATCGTGGAGAGTGATACTCATCTCTCCAAACGGCATATGGAATGAATTGGTCTCCGGATGCCATCTCTCAACAAAGACACTGAGGAGTGCGGAGTCTAACTCTTGATGCATGCACCAGACCAAATCTCCCAACCCGGACCGTTCCACTATACTTTCATTTCTCCGTCGACTAAATCCCACCTTTGCAGCCGCTCGTGCTCATTATGGCATGTCAATATATCACGTTCCTACGTAATTTAATAAATAAATTAGCACATTTTGGGCATCAAGTTATTAAGCATAAATCTAAACAATAAATAATAAGTATTTCGCAATAAATAATAAAGAATAATAACATACCTGTCAATGCCATATGTAGTAGGTAATATGACCCTTAAAGCTCTTTAACAACTCTGGATTTGAAGGTCCACAATCAATCGGACCATCCAGAGGCAGATATTCCTTCCACTCGGCGTCCCTCCCGGACCCGGACCCGGTCCCTGAAACTGACCTACATGAGGAGAGCATTAAGCCTTTTCCACTCCGTCTTCGTTGGTTGGGGGCATTTGCCCATTCGTTTTCATCCTCCATTTGCCCCGAATTAAATTCTATGTACCCCTGCGACATAGACATTTCCCTCTCATATCGTTCAGCATTTTCCCTAGCTTCCTCTTCCTCCACATCTCCAATGTATTGCTGTGCAAATTCCGTTTCACCGTAATCACTGTTACTTGCCGTCGCATTTGACAATCGAGAAGAACCATGCACTCTTCCTAGGACCCTTCTCTGGCGTTCGGATGCAGTGGGAGGTATTCGGCCAACTATTTCCTCTAAGGCGGAGTTTGTTGCCTCATTGGCGTCATTAATTTGCAAATTGTCATCTTTTTTGCTTCTGATTAATTTTAATTTCAGTTTTTTAAACGCTTCTGCCATCTACAAAATACAATTGAAGATTAAAAAATTAAAAATATATAAGGAACATAAATAATTATAACTACAAAAATAATTGCTAATATTTAAGGAACAATAACAATATTGATAATTAAAAAATTAAAAATATTGTCGGTGAAAATTCGGTAGAAAAAATAATTGATAATATACAATTGAATAAACAATTATAAATACAAAAATAATTGATAATATATAAGAAACAATAACACAATTGAAGATTAAAAAATAAAAAATATTGTTGACAAAAAATCGGCCAAAAAAAACCACCGCCCGCCGGAAAACAACCGCCGGAGAAATACCGCCGGCGGTCGGCGGTAGTCCCATAAAGACTACCGCTGACCTCCGACGGTAGTATTTCCCAAAAAGACCGCCGGCCTCGGGCGGTCTTCCCGGAACAAATACCTCGTATGCGGTATTTGTTCCGCTGACTACCACCGGTTTCCGCGCGGTAGTCAGCTGGCGGTATTCTTGTAAGGAATACCGCCCGGCAGTATTCCTTACAAGAATACCGCTGGCAGCCGGCGATTTTTTGCCGGAAAAAATCGCCGGTGACCGGCGGCTTTCCGGGCGCTTTTTCCGGTCGTGGCAAATCATACACTAATTTATCCTCGGACGACATTTCACAGATCTGGCCATAAAATGGCCGATTAATAGCAGATCCGGGAAAAAACATAACAAATCCAAACAAATTATATACACTAATTTATCAAAACAACGAACAAAACATGAAAGAAACAATTATTAATTTTAGTAACTCACCTTTACCGATCCGGTTCGTCTGAACTTTTATCCGATTTGGTTGATTTTATGCTTCCACCAGTCTTCACACAGCATAGAAGAGAAATGGGAGAAATGGCTGATTTTGTGCTTCAGGCCACTTCTTCGCAGTGCTATATATAAAGTTTTAAATTTTTTTTTTTAAGCTTAAAGGGCAATTTAGATATTTTACCTAAAAATGTTACTGCAAATAGTATGCCCCATTTAAAATTGCTATACACTCCAAATTTCATTATGTATATTCATAGCTAGATTGTTTTATACAGCACCGTTTCAATCATGGTACTATTTTAGCTATTTTAGCTAGTGGGTGAATGATATACTCCACTTTGTTACGTTACAAGAGTTAAATTTAGAGAATAATAACTTTTTATTGGTTACAAGTTACAACGCTAATATAAGTAATTTGTTATTTTTTTCTCCACTAATATCTTTACTTCTCTATTAATTTTTAAGTAGACAATGATGTGAAGTAGGAATCGAACCTACAACATCTAAATGATCCGCTATGCGTCCCAACCGATTATACTTAAGGTGTAGTAATTATGAATTACACATAATTATATTAGTAAATATGTGGAAGTAAAGAAAATTAAAATTGGACTATTCCAGTGAAATGGAGAGAATATACTCTTTACTTGTCCAACAGAAATTGTTGTTTTTCCTTCCTTTCAAAATTTATATGAATACAAATTTTATTTTACAGTTTCATCCACAATATATAATCCTTTACATTTATTTAGTATAACCAAAATGCATCTTAGCTAGGGGTGTTCAACTTGGCCCACGGGTCGGGGCGGGCCAGGTGGCCTGAATCGACCTAAACCAAAATTTCACTTTGGTCCAGGTTGTTCGGGCCAGAACATGCCAATTTGGATTTTGGGACCGGGCCGGCTCAGATTGGGGTCGGCCCTAATCGGCCCTTTTTTCTTTCTTTCTTTTTTTTTGGTCTTTACTGTTTAGTTTTTTTTTTCATTTTACTTGAATCTTTATTCAGTCTTGATTTTCTTAAGGTGATAAAAAAAATTTATAAATAATAATTTGAAATATGTTTAATTTGTACTTCAAAAATTATATTTTTACGTTTTTAAAAATATATATATATTTTTCAAAAATATTTTGACTCTGTTCAGACAAGTATTTCAAAAACACCTTCATAAAAAAAAATTTCAAAGATGAATTTTAAAATATGTTTTAAATTTTTTTTAACAAATATGCATTTGAACAAGTATTTTATAAAAAATTTTTAAAATTTAAAAACAATTTAACGGTGTTTTGACTAGTCTCAAAAAAGTATATTTAATTTTTTTAAGAATATATGTAGTTATAGAAACTTTATATGTTAATAATATATATAATTATTTAAAACTGATATTTTAGTATATGTAAAATATAATGACAATTTATATTTTTTAAAATAAAATAATTAAAACTATTTATTTTTAATTTTGAAAAGTAGAAAATTAAATTGGGGTTGGAGCCTGGAGGAATACGGGAAGGGGTTAGGGAATTCATTTTTTTATTTTTGGTTCTGTGTGTGGGGGTGGGGGGACGGTGGTTTTGTGGGGTGTGATTGCTGGGGAGATATGGGGAAGGGAGTGGGGTGGGGGACGGGTTTCTATATTTTTTGTTGTGGTAATTTTGATATGGCCATGTGCAGTGGGGTTTGTGCAATATTTTTTAAATATTGAAACGGGTCAATTAGGGTCACGAACCGTCCCTAAATAGAACCAACCCAAATCTGACCCGAATGGTCCGGGTAATAAGATTTGAACACCCTTAATTTTAGCTAACTTTGAAAGTTCACCATATTGTACATTCTAGTAGTTTTTTAAAAATATTATTTATTTAACTTTCTACCCAGTGTTACCAAACTTTCAATAATATCACCTTAAGTAACTTCATTTGTATGTGTGTCAAATAAGAAATATTAAAAAAAATTGTTACCAATAGTGCTGTTCACCTGGTCTGCGGATCGGGTCGGATCGAGCTGATCTGATCCGATTCGAAAGTTTGGCTATGATCAACAAGCTTAAGTTGGATCTCGGATTTCAGATCAGATCAGTTTCTGATCCGATCTAATTTGAAAGTTTTTTTTTTTTTTAACGCTAAAACGTTATATCATTGAAAAGAAAATTCTCTAACTTCTTAGCTCTCACCGTTTCTCATGTCGCCGACCTCGTCACTGCGCCTCCTTCATCTATTCTGCCGCTGTGTGGTTGCGGCGACCCCGCCGTCTCCTTCTTCTACGCAAACCCATGTGGTTGAGACTTGCGAAAGATACCTTCCGTAACATGCTGATTACTGGTTGTTTTTTTTTCTTTCTTTATTTTTAAAATGAAAACTAGAAACAGAGCATCGTCATTCGTTTCTCTTCTTTGTGAAATGGTTTAGGTTGGATTTGTAGTGCCTGTTTTCAATTGGGGAAGATTCAATTGCAACTTTGATATTGCTGAAGAAGAGGCACTCTGCGAAATTGCTATAAGTGATTGATGTTGCTATAATTTCTATTTTTGCAGTCATTGCTGTAATTTCTTGGTAGGGCTGCTCAAATGGCAATATCCGATCCGATCTGAACGGATCGGATCAGTGATCCGAAACTTCAGATCGGTCTGGATCAAACTCTCTTCGGATAGGGTTGGTTCGGACCCAATCCGAGATTTTTTTTTTTTTTTTTTTTTGCCTTTACCTTTTGCTCTTTTTTGAAATTATATATTTTCCCTCTCTAAACTGACACCTAATTATATTTTTTAGTTCTTTTTTTATTATTATCTTCTATTTTTATAGTATATAGACATACAAATTTTAGTAGAGATATATTACTCAATTCTTGTGTGATATTTCTCATCTACTTAGGTTCTGTTCTTTTTATGACCGAATTGAGAAATCTTTTTATGACTTAAAAAAAAATCAAAAAAAAAAAAATTAGTGCAGCAAGCCGCAAATGCTATAATGTTGCATTTAGTAAAACTAAGCATCAACTTCACTTATGCTAGCTATAAAATCGTGAAAAACATTGCCCAAATCTTCATACGTAAATTAATACTATCTAAAAGTCACAGTTGCAATTAGAGTTAATTTCTTCGCAAAAAGAAGGCAGACCACTACAAAAAAATAGCATAGCCCAATTGATTCATTCTAGAAGTAAGAATTGCAATAGATATCTTTTCTTGATCCATAACTTCATGATCATCATTTTCTTCTTTTGTTCTATAACGTCATGGAAACAATTCAGCAACAACCTTAAAAAATTAAAATAAAATATGAGTTAACAAAATATAGCATTTAAAATAGATTTAATAACTAATGCTTATCATAATATTCAACATACATGTCAATGACTATCAATCATCAATGTCAATGCGTGGATGCACATTAGTTGATCCTGTGACTTTTGCAAAATTGAACACAAAAAAGAAAAGAAATTAAATCTAATTCAAGTTATTAAAGAAATACTTGATAATAGTAACAAATTTCATTACCTAATTCGAGATTTTCAAGTTCTTCTATATAGTCTTCAACATTAATTGGCTGATAACTTTTGTGCAACCAATCTTGTGCACAGATGATAGCTTCTATAGTTTCAGCACGCAACGAACTTCGGAAAGAGTCAACCACACGACCATCATCGCTGAAAGCTGACCCAGATGCCACAGTCATCACAGGAATAGCCAAAATATCTCGTGCCATCAATGGTAATGTTGGATATCTACTAGCATTTGTGATGAGAACCGAAGTACACTATGCGAAAAGTTGCCAAGTAAAGTCTGATTAAGCAGTGTAGCTCATATGGGCACTTACTCCTTACCCGAATTCAAGACACAAAAATAAACTAACCTAAGCTAATTTACTAAGCATAAATTCGAACCAAGTAAAGATCAAGAGTTGAAACATGCGAACTTAATTAGGTAGAGCAATTAACCTAATTAAGCTAAGTTTCAGAAATATATGTAAATCACAAGCATGCAAAATACATAAGCCAATAAAAGGAGAGTACTCAACCAATAAGTTTTGAAGACATGAACATTGATTTATTATGGAGTTCAGATGCCCTATTTATAGGTGAAGGAGCAGTCGAACTCTCAACCTAAAAGAACTAGGAAAAGGAAATAGAATTGAAAATCAATCAAGAGATTGATCTCATTACAAACCAAAACCTAAAGGAACTAGGTAATGGGAAATCAAGAATTCGGTCACCATTATGGAAAGGTGCAGTCGAATTTATAAGTGGAAAACAAATAGGAAAGCAATTGTAAATCCTATTCAAAAAAGGAGATCAAGAAGGGATCTTTTTTGAAAACTACCAAACAAGTCTAGTTGTAACAAACTAAACCAACTTCTAACAAACTAAGGGTAGGAATAGGAAACATGCACAAATCCTTATCCCTTCCCAAACCCTAAACCTAATCCAAACCCTAATTGAATCAAGGGCTTGCGCATGGATCTTGTTTGTTGGGCTGGCCGAACCTTTGAGTGGAATGGACTCCATGGATTGGGTCTGCCCAATTGTCAATGGCGCATGGTGGAATTGTTGTAGGGAGGTTCCGGAATCTTCTGGAATCTCCCGAAATCAAGAATTTCAAGATTTAAAGATTTTTCAAGATTATGAAAAATATGAAAATTCAAGATTTTCAAGGCAATCAACAACTTCAAGAAATATCTCTTTAAAGTGAAAGAACCTTCCGGCGTCTTGAAGAAATTCAAGAAACAACCCATTTCTTCATCTTGAAATGGTTGTATGCGCCTCTTCATTAAGAAATTGTAAGAAGAGTGGCAATTTGAACCTTCCCGACTTTGTCTTCCAGGGTTTTGGCTTCAACTATCACTTGGGTTTCTCTTGCACAAGTCTGAACCAAGTTGTTAAGGTCTTCCCTCAACTTCCTGGCTCTGCTCCGTGTCATTGGCCCAGTGATATCTGCAAGTGGATCTTCTTGATATGACGTTGGATCCTGAAACATTGTTGGGCCTCTGTATAGAACTGGGACCTTCTCTGCTTCACTGGTCTCGCTTGCTTGTAGACTTGTCGATGGACTAGGGATGCCCTCAATAATTTACCTTCCGCCAATGAAGAATATTGAAAGATGTATTATTAATATCAGCTTTCATATTACCCAAATATGCATTTAATTCTGTTTTGTTAGCATCATTGCTTGAAGCTTTGAACTCCCGAGCATAAATAGTATTAAGATATGCAGCAGCCCCAACCACATCACTAACACTAAATGCACTTGACCCTAAATTACTACTCATATCTGTCTGACTTGACGTCGATGGACTGTAAGTGTCAAATAAAGACTCTAAGGAAGACTAAACACTCTTTTGTAACTTCCCCACTTCTTCACCCTCAAACATCTTTCCAATAACCCAATCAACATGAGACAAGTTATATCAAGGGTCAAGCACTGTTGAAATGAAAATGAGAACATTCATCCTATCAAATGTTGTCCAATAATTGTCAAATTTTCTTCTTATGTTGCTTGCCATTAAACTCAAATCAATAGACTCCTCATTCGCCATCCTAGAAAGGATAAGCCCAACACCACAAATTTCTAATATGTATTCATTTTTAGTTACGTAATAGGAACCAGACAAATGAACTGTAGTATTAAAAAATTGTTTTAAAAATGGCATCAAAAAAGTAATATACTCCTAATCAAGAGCAGTAGACAAATTTTCTTTTATTTCAGGCACATATTTTTTTATCCACAGTGTCCGATAAGTCAAAACCTATATGCAATTCCAAAGCTGACTTCAACATTAAATATGTGGAATTCCACCGAGTTTCCACATCCAAACCAGGCAAAAATTTACCTTTCAATTCTAAAATCTTCATACATTTGTTGGACATTAACTTTCTATATGGTAAAGATCTAAATATTTGATCATTAAACTCATTCAGACCATCTTTCACAATAAATTCAAAATAAGAATCCCACACCTCATATGTAAATGCTCACCTTGCAACAGTATTTTTTTTAAAACTGTGCAGTCTTTTTTTGAGATCAATCATGACGGTATCATTTAGACATTGCATTATCTGCTATAACTGTAAGCACTTTCTTAATCCCATATTCAATCAAACACCTCTCTAAGGTCTTACCAATCTACTCACCAGTGTTATTAATAATTGGACAAAAATTTATAATCCTTTTATGCAATATCCAACTATCATCAACAAAATTTGCAGTGAAACACAAATAATTAATGTTCTGATTTGAAGTCCACTAATATGTAGTGAATGACACAGAAAAAGACAAATTTTTAAAATGCTGCTTCAATTTATTTCTCTTCTCCTTGAACAGGTCTAAACAATCTCTAATCACAATAAAATGAGAAGGAATTTCAAATTTTGGTTGCATTTCATGGCAAAAATCACGAAATCCTTCTTTCTCAACATGACAAAAAAAGGCAACTCATCAACTATAATCGTTATATCCAAAGCCCTTTTTCAATTTCTTGTTAGGTATGAAAAGTTGTGAATCCTTACATCTTTCTGAGTGTTTACCCAAACTACTTGTACCCATAATACTTGGACAATGTATCACTTTTGCACAATACCTGTATGCCGCTTTTTGGTTTTCTTTTGAAAATTAAGAAAGAATCTTATAGTGTTTCCAAACAGCAGATCAATTGGTATCTTTAGTTGTAGGTATATTCACTTGACTAAAAGAACTTTAACCAGTTGCAAGATCGTCATTCCCAATATACTTAACATGTTTAGAATTCTGTGTATAAAAGGGAATTTCATTTGTAAGCATCAACAACCAATTGAAGAAAAGGGAAAACTCTAGAGGCTAATCGAAAAAGAGATTGATATATTCAACACCAATTCCTAAAGTGTAAATATACGTTTACAATAGCAACAACAATTAGTACCACACTATAAGAACAGTAAAAGTAATACACGAACCAGAAGAACATGAAATGAACATGAAATAGGAACATCAATCAATACCACACTATATAAAAGTAAGCTATGTACAACAATTTTCAAAAAAGAAAAGTAGCCCTCTAAATTTCATTCTAAGCAGCAATCAATATTCTTAGTTCTTACATTGTTTATTTAATTTTAGTTAAACTAAATCATCTACTAAGCTTCTAACCAGATCAAGATAATCTTTTCATCAATATCTAATTTTCATGAGTAGTTTTAATACATATTGAGCAAAAGCCAGGATAGAAGTCCCTTGATGTAATAGTTTTTATTGCACTTGGTTTAGAACATTAGACAAACTCCTTAACTTGGAACCATAAGATCAAGGTAATAATAAGAAGCCTTTTCCAGTAAGATAATCCTAATAAAAAGTGCAAAGCATAGTACAGTGACAAAGGTTAAAACGATTTTGTAAGCCATGAAACTAGCATGCTTATCTAGTTAGCAAGCCAATAAGAAACCTGGAAATGCAATGCAATACATTCAATCGCTTTGGAAATTTGACAATCAGCTTCAGTAGCTTTGTAAAACAAAACCAGGGAAGGAAATGATAGTGGAGATAAGTATCATATTCAAAGAGACTTTTCATTTTTTACCTAACCAAACCAAAAACAGCAGCACCAAAGCAGCAGCAGGAGCCTACAGTTACAACTAAAATTCCAATTGAATTCAAATGAAAAATCAAACCAAACCAAAAATAGCAGCAACAAAAAAAAAACATTTGGTTTGGTTTAGGCTTTCGTGATGAAACCAACATTTGGAACAACAACACAAGTATAAAGTATAAAAAAAAATCCCATGATCTCATCTCAATGGCGTAGAGAAAGAATGAAAATTGCAAGAAAGCAACCAAAAGGTCAAAATTCAAAAGCCCTCTAACACCAATATGTTATGAAAGCATAAGTCTATGAAGAGACTTTCATCAATCTAGAAACCATTTTCCAACTTCTATTTGTTCTCAATTCAAGTATTCATGCAGACAAGGTCACTCTTCAAACAGTTATGCACAAATAAATTAAAAACACCACGTAAAACACCCAACAGACTTGGCAAAACCATTCACATCTAAAAGAATTGAATGAGATTTTTTCAGCACATATAATAAGCCTTCGTAAATGACAAAAACAAGAAAGGGTTCCAAGAAATAGGGTTGTTCACTAGTCCGTGGATTGGGTCAAATCAAGTTGATCTGATCCAAAATTTTGAATCGGATCAGCAAGTTTAAGTCGGATATCCGATTAGATCAGACCGAATCAATTTCTAATCCGATCTGATACAAAATTTTTTTATTTTTAAAAAATGCTAAAACGTTATATAGTTGAAAAGAAAATTCTCTTACTTCTCAGCTCTCACCATTTCTCAAGCCGCCGACCCCGTCATAGCGCCTCCTTCAACTATTCCGGTGCTGCACGACTGTGGCGACCCTCCGTCTCCGTCTCCGTCTCCCGCTCAAACCCAGTTACTTTTGTGGTTGCGAATTGCGAAAGATACCTTCCATAGCATGCTGATTACTGGGTTTTTTTTTCTTTTTTAAAATGAAAACTAGAAACAGATCATCGTCATTCATTTCTCTTCTTTGTGAAATGGTATAGGTTGTATTTGTAGTGCCTATTTTCAATTGGGAAAGGTTATAATTGCAACTTTGATATTGTTGAAGAAAAGACACTATGTGAAATTGCTATAAGTGATTGCTGTTGCTGTAATTTCTTGGAACCCTTTCTTGTTTTTGTCATTTGCGAAGGCTTATTATATGTGCCAAAAAAATCTCATTCAATTGTTTTAGATATGAATGGTTTTGCCAAGTCTGCTGGGTGTTTTATGTGGTGGTTATAATTCATTTGTGCATAACTGTTTGAAGAGTGTCTTGTCCACATGAATTCTTGAATTGAGAACAAACAGAAGTTGGAAAATGGTTTCAAGATTGATGAAAGTCTATCAGTGGACTGATACTTTCATAACATATCAGTATTAGAGGGTTTTTGAATTTTTACATTTTGGTTGCTTTCTCACAATTTTCATTCTTTCTCTACGCCATTGAGATGAGACCATGAGATTTTATTTTATTTTTAATACTTTATACTTGTGTTGTTGTCCCAAATGTTAGTTTCATCATGGAAGCCCAAACCAAACCAAATGTTTTTCTTTGTTGCTGCTGTTTTTCGTTTGGTTTGATTTTTCATTTGAATTCAATTGGAATTTAAGGTGTAACTTTAGGCTACTGCTGCTGCTTTGGTTCAGTTGTTTTTGGTTTGGTAAAAAGGAAGAGTCTCTTTGAATATGATGCCTTTCTTAATTACCATTTTCTTCCCTGGTTTTGTTATACAAGGCTACTTAAGCTGATTGTAAAATTCTGAAAGCGATTGAATGTACTGTATTACATTTCTAGGTGTCTTATTGGCTTGCTAACTAGATAAGCATGCTAGTTTCATGGCTTACAAAACCGTTTTGACCTTTGTTATTGTACTATGCTTTGCACTTTTCATTGGGATTATCTTACTGGAAAAGGCTTCTTGATCTCATGTTTCCAAGTTAAGGAGTTTTTCTAATTTTATAAACCAAGTGCAATAAAAATTATTACATCAAGGGGCTTTTATCCAGACTTTTGCTCAATATGTATTAAAACTACTCATGAAAATTAGATATTGATGAAAAGATTGTCTTGATCTTGTTAGAAGCTTAGATGATCATTTAGTTTAACTAAAATTCAACGAAAAATGTAAGAACTAAGAATATTGATTGCTGCTTAGAATGAATTTAAAGGGCTACTTTTCTTTTTTGAAAATTGTTGTACATAGCTTACTTTTATATATTGTGGTATTGATTGCTGTTCCTATTTTATGTTCTTCTGGTTCATGTATTTGTTTTGATGTTTCTGTAGTGTGATATTGATTGCTATTACTATTGTCAACGTATATTTACACTTTAGAAATTGGTGTTGAATATATCAATCTCTTTTTCAATTAGCCTCTAGAATATTCCCTTTTCTTCACTTGGTTGTTGATGCTCACAAATGAAATATCCTTTCATACACAGGATTCTAAGCATGTCAAGTATTGAGAATGACGTTCTTACAACTGATTAAAGTTCTTCTAGTCAAGTGAATATATCTACAACCAAAGTTACTGGTTGATCTGCTATTTGGAAACACAATAAGATTCTTCCTGAAATTTCAAATAAAAACCAAAAAGTGGCATGCAGGTATTGTCCAAGTATTATGGGTAAAAGTAGTTTGGGTAAACACTCATAAAGATGTAAGGATTCACCACTTTGTATACCCAACAAGAAGTTGAAAGTTAAAAAATCTCTTTTGGCTGCTTTTGACCAAGAAAAATGTAGAAGGGATTTGGCTATGATGAATATAGTTGATGAGTTGCCTTTTCGTCATGTTGAGAAAGAAGGATTTCGTGGATTTTGTCATGAAATACAACCAAGTTTTGAAATTCCTTCTCGTTCTATTGTGACTGGAGATTGTTTAGACTTGTTCAAAGAGGAGATAAATAAATTGAAGCAGTATTTTGAAAATTTATCTTCTTCCGGGTCATTCACTATAGATTAGTGGACTTCAAACTAGAACATTAATTATGTGTTTAACTAGACATTTTGTTGATGATAGTTAGACATTGCATTAAAGGATTATAATTTTTTATCCAATAATTAATCACACTGGTGAAGAGATTTGTAAGACCTTAGAGAGGTGTTTGATTGAGTGGGGGATTAAGAAAGTGCTTACAGTTACAGTAGATAATGTAACGTCTAATGGTATTGGCATGATTGATCACAAGAAAAGATTACACAGTTTGAAAAAAATAATGTTGAAGGGTGAGCATTTACATATGAGGTGTGCCACTCGTATTTTGAATTTAATTGTGAAAGATGGTCTGGATGAGTTTAATGCTCACATATTTAAGAGTGAATTGCTTAAACCAGTACGAACCTTTGTATGATTGCGATTTTTATCACAAACCATTTGAAATAGCATTTTTTACCACAAATCTTTCGAAAACGTGGCACTACGTAGCGTTCCGTCTGAGAGCTCCATTGAACCCCCAACGGCAGGTTTTTGGCGAGGGCAAAAATGTCCACCCCTCATTTGGAAACGTGTAATCAACTAACAAAGTCATCTTTCATATACCTTTTTGTTTTCCTCAGTCTGCCCCCTCCCTTCTTTCCTGCAAGTGCACGTTGCCACTCATCTTCCCCCATCTCTCTAAGCCTTTTTTCCCTTTTCCCCTTTTTCTTTCTTATAATCTTCTTCTTACACGTGCTTCAATTCCTTCCAACCCCATTAAAACTAAGCCAATTTTGTGTTCCCTAGATTTCTCTCTTTGCATTCAATTATATGTGCCCAGATTTGGAGATAGTACCACATCTCTACTAAGTTAAAAGATCTGGCCATCGCAGCAGTGATTGTGGTGGAGGAGGTGGCTAAAATGGTGACAGAACCCTCTCCTCATTTTTATATCCGACGACGACGTGATGGTGGTGGAGGCGGCAGCTACAATGGTGGCTGTCAAGAAAGTTTATGACGCTGAAGAATATGACGCTGAACTGAACGGCGTCGAGGAAACGGGGATGGAGCTTCATCTCCGTCTCCATCGCGATGGGTGGGAGTGCTGCCGGATATGTTGGGCAAGATCGTACAGCGAGTGAAGGCTATATTGAGTTTGTAAAATTTTGAAATTAGTTTAGGTTTTCATGAATTCTTTGGGCCCAAATTTTGGGTTTATTTCTTTAGGTATTGAGTTCTTGGGTTTGTACCGATTTCGGTGGAGGGAGGCGTCTCCGCGACGCCAGCAAGGTTTCTTCTTCGTCGTTGCAGACGATAACGACTCCATGAATTTAGATGAGAGGTCACTTGTTACTGGACTCATCACTCTACTGAACTCATTATTAAAGTTAGTATTAAAAGAATGGGGTTTATTTTATAAAGAATCAAAAAAGTATTGGACGAAAATGTAAAAAATTGAAAGATTGGGGATTCGTTTGGTAATAAAAGCAAATTAAGATAAAGGTAAGACAAAGAAAAAAGAATTTGGACAATTTTGCCCTCAAAAAAATCCTTCCGTTAAGCATATAACGGAGCACTTTGACGGAATGCTATGTAGTGTCACGTTTTCGAAAGGTTTGTGGTATAAATCGCACTCAGACAAAGGTTCGTGCTAGTTTAAGCAATTCATTCTATATTTAAAATTAGATTTGCTGTTAAGTTTATTAGATATTTACCGTCTAGAAAGTTAATGTTCAACAAATGTATGAAGATTTTAGGATTGAAAGGTAAATGTTTGCATGGTTTGGATGTGGAAACTCGGTGGAATTCCACATATTTAATGTTGAAGTCGGCTTTGGAATTGCATATAACTTTTGACTTGTTGGACACTGTGGATAAAAAATATGTGCCTGAAATGAAAGATAATTTGCCTACTGCTCCTGATTAGAAGTATATTACTTCTTTGATGCCATTTTTGAAAAAAATTTATGGCACTACAGTTCATTTGTCTGGTTCCTATTACGTAACTGGAAATGAATATATATTAGAAATCTGTGGTGTTGGGCTTATCCTTTCTAGGATGGTGAATGGGGAGTCTATTGATTTGAGTTTGATGCCAAACAACATGAGAAGAAAATTTGACAAGTATTGGACAACATTTGATATGATGAATGTTCTCATTTTCATTTCAACTGTGCTTGACCCTCGATATAAATTGCCTCATGTTGATTGGGTTATTGTAAAGATGTTTGAGGGTGAAGAAGCGGAGAAGTTGCAAAAGAGTGTTAAGTCTTCCTTAGAGTCTTTATTTGACACTTACAGTCCATCGACGTCAAGTCAGACAGATATGAGTAGTAATTTGTGGTCAAGTGCATTTAGTGTTGGTGATTTGGTTGGGGCTACTGCATATCTAAATACTATTTATGCTCGGGAGTTCAGTGCTTCAAGCAATATTGCTAACAAGACAGAATTAGATGCATATTTGGGTAATATGAAAGCTGATATTAATGATACATCTTTCAATATTCTTCATCGGTAGAAGTCAGATGCTCGTTGATATCCGACATTAGCCTTGATGGCACGAGATATTTTGGCTATTCCTATGATGACTGTGGCATCTAAGTCAGCTTTCAGTACTAGTGGTCGTGTGCTTGTCTATTTCCAGAGTTCGTTGCATGCTGAGACTGTAGAAGCCATCATCTGTGCGCAAGATTGGTTGCGTAAAAGTCATCAGCCAATTAATGTTGCAGAGTATAAAGAAGAACTTAAAAATCTTGAATTAGGTAATGAAATTTGTTACTATTATCAAGTATTTCTTTAAAACTTGAATTATATTTAATTTTTTTTCTTTTATGTGTTCACTTTTGCCGAAGTCATAGGATCAACTAATGTGCACCCACACATTGACATTGATGATTGATAGTCATTGATATGTATGTTGAATTTTATGATAAGCGTTGGTTATTAAATTTATTTTAAATGCTATATTTTGTTAACTCACATTTTAGTTTGATTTTTGAAGGTTGTTTCTAGATTGTTTCCATGACGTTAGGGAACAAAAGAAGAAAATGATGATCATGAAGTTATGGTGCAAGAAAGAAATATCTATTGCAATTCTTACTTATAGGTTTAATGAATTGGGCTATGCTATATTTTGTAGTGGTTTGCCTTCTTTTTGCAAAGAAATTAACTCTAATTGCAATTGTGACTTTTAGATAGTATTAACATACGTATGAAGATTTGGGCAATGTTTTTCACGATTTTATAGCTAGCATAAGTGGAGTTGATGCTTAGTGATGTGACGCAAAAATGTTCGTCTTGTGGTGCTTCTTACGGCCCAAGAAACTCTTTCGAACAGCACAGCCCAAATTGATGTGAGGCTTCACAGCAAAGGTGAATAAACGAACTGGGGACCGAGCTGGGTAGCTCGGATCACCAAAAATGATGAAGAGGACTGTGATTGAAGACTGTTCCGGCAACAACTGCAATAAACCAAGAGAAGAGCGGGGCTTTCACCCATGTATAGGCTCCGACGGTCAAGTTAGAGAGGTGGAAGAAGATGAATAGTATTCACAAAGAGCTCAAAATGGTAAATGTTGCGTACCTCACTAAGTTTGAAGACTTGGTATATATACCTCCAGACTGAGATATGCCCGTTGAACCCTCATGATTGACATGCTCACCTGCTCCCCCTGTCTAGCGTGGCGTGTACGTTTAGTACTGTCCTGACCGGATTTCATGGGCTTCTTCCTCCTTGAAGATCTGGGAAATCTCTGCATATATTTCAAAATATATACCTAACCCCATGATGAGCTTTACCTACTGTGTCAGTGAAATAGCTAAATCCAACCCAACTGTCTTAGCTCGGTTAGGCCGATTATCATGATATAGATGTGAGGGAAACTAATAAGGCATACCGAGATCAGTGTCCGACCTAAACCTTTTAGTAATATACTATCGGGCTCGGTTTTAAGGATCTATCCGACCTAAACTTGTGACCGATATACCGCTTGGCTCGGTTTTGATGATTTATCCGACCTAAGCAGGGTTCTGGACTTCTTATGCGTCTTTTTATCCTTTACTGTTTATCTTTGCTTTAATCCATTGGGTCAGGCCCAATGGAAGTTCAATTTTATGCACCCCAACAAGTCCCCCCAGTATTAGGTTTTACCGAGCTAAAACTTAATACTTTTTATGTTTTTCTTAGCCAAAAATTTGACTAAGGCATTTATCAAGTGTTCATCCGACCTATGTTCAGATACCTCTTAAGGTTTATCTTCCGACCTAAGCAATCATGAAATGTGAACCAATCCGACCC
Organism: Leptodermis oblonga; assembly: GCA_016801395.1. Lineage (NCBI taxonomy): Eukaryota > Viridiplantae > Streptophyta > Magnoliopsida > Gentianales > Rubiaceae > Leptodermis > Leptodermis oblonga. The sequence goes on from CM028759.1 coordinate 15,358,678, forward strand.
ATGTCTATAAAAGGCAATAACCAATTTTATCTCGATAATAATAAGAAAGAAGCTGTCGACCTATAGACTATCGAATTTGACAAGGAAAAAATACGAGATATAACTAAGAAATCTGACCCACAAAAAATAACATGTTGGCCGATTCATAGGTAATAATGGCGTTGTTGACCCAAAGAGGTTGAGTTAATTAATGAAGGCATCAATAAAGGCGTACCTTCGCGTTACGGTACACGAAATCCGACTTTTGAAGAGTCGGGATGTGACAGGTCACGTCTTCACGATTACTGAGGCAACCGGTACGACTTCCCACGCTTTTACTATCCTCGAGGTGATATTAAAGGCTCCAACGCTTGATTTGTCCTCTCGTCTGTTCAGTCTCCTCGAGGCTCTCTTTTAAATACGAAGGAACTGTCATTGTTGCTCCTGCGCCTTCAGAGAAAAGAAAAATTCTATCCTTCTTCTTCCTTTTGCTGTGAGTGTGCTTGTGTAAGTGGCTGCTTTTCCTCCGTGCCCATCGGTGTTGCTCTTCCCGTTCGTGCTGCCGTTTCCTTTCGCTGCTTTTACTACATTTCTTGCAGAACTCCATGGCTGAAGAAAGGAGCTCCGGTACCGGCGCGTCTCGTCAGAATCCATCCTCAGGTTAGTTTGGTCTTCCCCTTTGTTTAAATAGTTACACTTGATTCGCCGGCATAGGAGTAATTTTCCGGCAAGTTAGATGCATGAACCTCTTTGTAATGCTTCCTGTATATACGGCTGCCATATCATATGAATTTCATCCCGAAGAGATAGCTTCCGAGCTTACTAGGGTAGAATTAGAAACCCTAGGATTGACCCATTATCTTGACCCGGCCATCCAAACCCGCCTGCCCATATAAAATTCGGGCTAAGGTTTCCTGCCCCATATTTTTTAAACGAGCTATGCAACTACTTAGAAATACGACTGAGCCAGTTAGTACCCAACGCCCTTAGATTTTTGGTGGGGTTTATGTGTGTCTGCTTCGGGGCTAAGATCCGACCCACCGTGGATTTATTTTTCCAGTTTTACACCGTCCGCCAATATCCTTACGGGCCGGGATGGGTATCCTTCCAAAAACGTAGAAATGGGCCCATCCTTATAACCGACTCCCCAGATACTAATAAACACTGGAGGGTAAGATTTTTTATGGTGAAAGTCGACGAAGCAAATCTCCCTTGCCGCTGGTCAAAGTTTATTGTGCCGGCGGATCAAACCCGAGATAAGTCTAATCCCATAGTGCTGTCGGACTATAAGGCGTTAAGATCCTTCACCAGTTCGGAGAAATACTCGGTTAAGTACCCTTCAGAGGGCCTTCTTGTCTGGGCCGGGCTGAGCCAAGCCCCCGATGTAGAGGAAGAATGTAAATACCTGTCTCTGATCTTTTACTTATCATCTTCCCGATCTTGGGTCAGCTTCCTAGATCGGTGATTCTGACCTTTGTCTGTCTTTTGTTTTTAGGTGGCTTTAGTGGGTTTGGTCGGAAGAAGAAATCCAATAGACCAGCAGCGGCTTCGGGGTCTTCAAAGAGACCTTCTGCTGAAATCGATTTAACGGAGGAGGTTGAAGCTGCTGACCCTCCTGCTGGCGCCTTGACCGTTCGGGCATCTAAAAAGAGCAGACCGACCCCCGCAGAAGTTCAGGCAGCTAAAGCTGCCAAGGCTCCGCAGTTGCTGATTGATTCCTCATTTGGGGCTGAGCTTCCTAGCCCGGGTGAATTGTTGGGGCCCTTGGACCCGTCGTCCAAGGAAAGAGTTATAATTCTGAAAGATCAAAGGGAAAGACAAAGCTCCCTGGCCCGGCCTGTATATCAGCCCCACTCGACGGGGCCTCTGCCCGAAGATGTTCTGCCGTACTCGGTGCTGGTGGCCGACTCCCACAGCTCCTTTGCAGAGATTGTCGAGACGAGCAACCAGATACGGAAGTGTATCGAATAGCTGGCCCAGCAGGAAGTCTTCTTGGCTTCGCAGATAAAACGGGTAAACTTCAGATTGTTTATTGCATTCCTTGAAATGCATGCTTGCTCCGAGTAACATTTCTGTAAGGCTCACAATCTGATTCTACAGGTCGGTGTAAATTATGCGGCCATGGCGAAAAGGACAGTAGCTTTGGATGTTCTGGCCCAAAGCTATGAGCAAGAAAGGCTGAAGAGGCCAACCGAGGAGATAGAGGAATTAAAGATGAGGCTGGGAGTTGAATCCAGTAAGGTGACTGACCTCCAGGCCAAAAATACCAAGCTCTATAAAGAAAACCAAGAGCTCGGTACCAAGGCCAGCCAGATAAGCACCAGGGTTCAAGGCTTGTGAGCGGAAGTGGAGGGGCTGAAGCAGAATGAGTCCGAGCTGGGGAGGAAGATTACTTACCTGGAAAGGGCTTTGGAGGAGGAGAAGAAGAAATCTTCCGAGCTGCTGGGTCCGGCTGAGGTGGAAGCTGCACGCCATTCTGCCTTAGAAAGTTTCAAGGGGGGGCCGCTGCTTGATCTTATGAACCGTCGGTTCATGGAGTTAATTCAGTGTGGCTATACCCTTTGCTGGGATGAACTTAAGGGCTTCAGATCAGTGGAGGGCTTTCCAGAGGACTCCTTAGCTCATACCTCTTTGTTGGTTCAGGATCGGGACCCCTTCGACCTAATAAAGGAGGTCAAGCAGGAGTGCCGGGCTAACGGTATTCCTTTGCCGGAAAATATGGAAGAGGAAGATCCCGCGGCCGACCCGAACGAGGCAGCTGATGAAGAAGCGACCTCCCAAGCTCCTCCTTCTTAGCTTTCATTTATGTAATTTTTCGATCATTTAGAATGGTCTCTGTAATAGGCCGGCACACTTTTTTGAATATATGACTTGATTTTTTCACGGTCTTGCTTTCAACTTGTTCAAAGATAGTATTTTCTTAAGTGCGCTGCGTTCCAAGCCCGCGGAACTAACTGTCCTTGCAAATCTTCTAGTACATAACTACCAGTGGGTCGGGCTTCAATCACCTGGTAGGGCCCTTCCCAATTAGATACTAACTTGCCCTGATCTTGTGGTTTGCTGATAGCCCGACTTCATAAAACTAAGTCTCCCGGTACAAAGGCCTGATGTTTGACCCGAGCGTCATAGTGTTGCCGAACTAAATTTTTGTAATTGAGGTTGTGTACATAGGCAGTGTCCCAAACTTCCTCCATTAAGTCCAAGCTAAGCTCCAAGTTTCTCTGATTCTGGTCCCTTTCAAAGTGCATGACTCGGAGCGCACCATTTCGTATTTCTGGGGGTATGACAGCGTTGACCCCAAAGGCTAACTCGAAAGGAGTCTTCCCCGTTGCCGATTTCGGCGTAGTCTGGTGGCACCATAGCACGTGAGGCAGCTGTTCTACCCAATTCTTACCCTTATCTTCTAATCTGGTTTTCAACCCGTGCAACAAAGTTCGGTTTGTGAGTTCCACTTGCCCATTTGCTGGAGGATGAGCCACAAATGAGAAACGTTGGGTGATACCAAGCTTTGAACATAAGGCCGTGAATTCCTTGGATTCGAACTGGGTTCCATTATCCGAGATAACCGAGTTGGGCACGCCGAAGCGACAGATGACTTGCCTCCAAAGAAACCGAGCTACAGTTCGCCCGGTAATATTCGTCAATGCCTCGGCCTCCACCCATTTTGTAAAATAGTCTATAGCCATAACAAGATAATGACAAGATCCGATCTTAGGAAACGGCCCCATAAGATCTATCCCCCATTCTGTGAAAGGCCAAGGAGCAATTATCCCGGTAAAGCTGGATGCTAGCAACCTGTGAATTGTCGCATTGTATTGGCAACTGGGACAACGTTGAACATATTCGACTGCTTCCTGAAATACCGAGGCAATTAAAACCCAGCCCCAATTACTTTCTTGGCCAAATTCCGAGCCCCAATGTGAGACCCGCAGTCCCCCTGGTGTATTTCCTTTAGCACGGCTTCCGCTTCTCCTGAACCCAGGCACTTTAGTAAGGGCATCAAGAAACCCTTTTTATACAGATCTTCCCCGACTATTTGATAATGTTCATCCTTCCTTCGAATTCGTTGTGCTTCCTTTCGTGAATCTGGTAAAGTACCATTTTCTAAATACTGTCTAGAGGAAATCGCCAATCCTGACCTTCACTTATGGACAAGATTGATGGTTCGGCTGTACTCCTGGTCTGTACTTCTTATAGTAGAACGCTTTTAGTCAGATGAGAGAAACCCGAAGAAGCCAATTTGGATAAGGCATCTGCATTTGTGTTTTTACTCCCTGGAACCTGCTCTATAGTCCATTTTGGAAAAAATTTCAGCTGCTGCTGCACCAGTGCTAAATATTCCTCCATTTGCCGATTCTTAGCCTTATACTTCCCCAAAATTTGTTTAACTTCAAGCTGGGAGTCTGAACAAATTTTTAGATTTCTGACCCCCAGTTTCCGAGCTAATTTTAGACCGGCTATCATGGCTTCGTACTCTGCTTCATTATTGGTGGCCGTACAGCAGAACCGTAAAGCGTAAGTGTGGACTTCCCCAACAGGGCTGGTGAGGATGATCCCCGCACCTGATCCAGACTGGCTGGAGGCACCGTCTACATAGAGTGTCCATGAATCATCACCTTTTGCCACGGTTAAAAGAAGGTCGGTTTTTTGCGGCGGGCCAGGCATACCTTCCTGGATGTCTGATACTCCCTCAGCTATGAAATCTGCCAACACTTGCCCTTTGACTGCGGTGCGAGGCGCAAAGGTAATACCATACTCCCCCAATTCGATGGCCTATTTGGTGAGACGACCAGAAACCCTTGCCTTTTGCAAGATGGCTTTAAGAGGAGCGTCGGTATAGACAGTGACTCCGTGGGAGCTGAAATAAGGCCGGAGACGTCGTGTGGAGTGAACTAGTGCCAAGACCAATTTTTCCAAGCCGGAATAGTTTTTCTCTGCTGCCTGCAAAACTTTGCTAACAAAATAGAATGGTCTTTGAACCTGGTTATCTTCTCGAAGTAAAACCGAGCTAATTACGGATTCAGTGGTAGCTATATACATGTATAATTGTTCTTCAGTGATTGGCATGGTTAAAGATGGCAAAAAAGCTAAATACGTTTTTAATTGTTCGAAAGCAATTTGGCATTCCGAGGTCCATACAAATTTATCTGTTTTCTTTAAAATGCTAAAAAATGGTAAAGCTCGTTCTGCCGACCGAGCTAAAAACCGGTTTAAGGCCGCTAGTCTACCCGTTAACTGTTGTACTTCACAAATTGATCTAGGTGGATACATTTGCAAAACAGCTTCTACTTTCTTTGGATTAACCGAAATACCCCCTTCAGAAACCATGTAACCTAAGAACTTCCTCGAAGAAGCCCCAAAAACACATTTTTTCGTATTCAACCTTAACTTATACTGGATCAGAGTTTCAAGCGTTTCACGTAAATCAAGCAAATAGGTAGACTCATCCCTACTTTTAACAAGTAAATCATCAACATATGCTTCCATGTTCCGACCTAACTGATTTTTGAAGATTTTATTTACTAGGCGTTGAAAGGTAGCCCCAGCATTTTTCAAACCAAAAGGCATAGTAATAAAGCAATAAGTACCTTTATCTGTGATGAAGGATGTTTTTTCCTCATCTTCTTTAGCTATGAATATTTGGTGATAGCCCTTGTATTCATCCAAGAAGTTGAGGAAGCGAAATCCAGCTATGGCGTCGACCAAAATGTCAATCAAGGGTAGGGGGAACCAGTATTTGGGGCAGGCTTTGTTTAGGTCGGTGAAGTCGATGCACATACGCCATGAACCATAGGGCTTGGGGACCAATACATGGTTAGCTAGCCATTCAGGATAATTTACTTCTCGAATGATACGTACCTCCAATATAGCGTTGACTTCGATCTCCACGTATTTGCTGCATTCTCCTCCAAGGTTACGCTTTCGTTGACGAACCGGCCTATGACTGGCATCAATGGATAGTCTGTGTTCAATGATATTTCGAGAAATGCCAGGCATGTCTTCCGGCCCCCAAGCAAAGACTTCCGCAAACTCACGCAAAAGGTTAAGTAAATCATGTTGTAACTGAGGAGGTAAATCGGCCCCTATCTTAATTACCTTGTTTGGATCGGCAGTCAGGGGGACGACCTTCACCTCAGCTCCTGCTTCAATGGATCAGCCCGAGCTACCTGTCAGGTCGGTGATGTTAATGGGATGAGCAATACTTCCTGGAAGAGTAGGCGGCAAAGTTCGGGGCGCTGGGGTTGGAATGACTACAGAGGTAACTTTTGATTTCCGATCCATAGGCGCCTGTTCTCTTAGGGAAGCCATGTACCATTGCTTAGCATGACATCACAACGAAGAGTGGCCACCCCACCCATGGTGGGGAATTTTAAAAGCATATGCATGGTAGAAGCAATGGCCTGAAATTGATTTAGTCCAGGCCGACCCAGATATACATTATAGGGTGAGGGTTCGTCAATGACCATGAAATCTATGGTTTCTATACGTTTTAGATGTCCAGCTATCAACGTGACCGGTATGCTTAACTGTCCCACAGGAATAACATGGTGGTTGCCAAAGCCAATCAAGGGTGTACGTACTGAATTTAAATGTGCCTTATGTAACTGACATCCTGCCAATGCTTTGGTAGTAATTATATTACTAGAGCTACCCGTGTCTAACAAAGTCCTACGTCCTTGATAATTAGAAATATAACAATCGATCACTAGTGGATCATCACAATTATAAGGCAAGAAAAGATCAATGTCATCAAAAGTAATTACTGATGCCATGGCTTCCGCTTTACGCTTACCTAAAACGTTGTTTCTTTGTCGATATACCTGTTTTCTCTGACGATTAGAGTCGCCCTGGGTCGGTCCTCCAGCTATGGTATTCACGACCCCTGCTATGGTCAAGTCGGTTCCAGCTCCAGCGTTTAGGGCCGGGGGGTCGGGTTGGGAACATTCTGGGGAAAATGGCCGGGCTCTCCACACCGGTAACATCCGGTAGGTCGTTCCCGGGTTGCTGAAGCCGCGGGTTTAGGCAAAGGGGTTACTTGTGTGTACTGGGGCAGTTTCCCAGCTTGAATGAGCTTTGCTATCTCTGCAGCCAAGTCTCGACAATCATTAGTATTGTGACCAATGAGTTTATGATAGTTACAATACCTGCCAGGATTGAGCCGATCTGTGGGACCCGTCATGGGACGGGCTGGAGGTAGCAACTCTTGATGCTGGATGACCACATATATGTCGGCTCGTGGCACGGAAAAGGGGCTCACCACCTGCATGGCATTAACACTTACCCCAGCCTTCGGGCCAGTGTTATTAGTACTCACAAAGTTTTGCTTCTTACCTCCTCCTGGGGGAGGAATCGGGGAAGAAGCTTTTCTATTACCGTATAAGTCAGAAAAACTTCTTTCTCGTTCCTATTTTATGGCTGCAGCGTCCTTAATAACAGCAAAGTTAACAGCAGTGACCATCATTTCAAAATAAGAGTGTGGGGGTCGGATGGCAAGTTCAGTAGCTAAAGGTCCTGACCGTAACCCGTTAATAAACGACCCCATCATAATCCTATCATCTTTTTCATGGCATTGTCTAGATTCTACGTTAAATCGATCTATGTAGGCATGCAGCCCCTCTCCTACCCTTTGAGTTATATTCATTAAGTGTGAAATAGGTTTGGATAGTATCTTGTTGCCCGTAAAATTAGCTAGAAACAAATCACCGAATTGATCTAACGAATGAATGGAGTTTCGAGGCAGAGTACAATACCAATTTATAGCTTGACCTTTAAGCGTCAGATGGAATGTCATGCAGCGGTTGGCATCAGACAGATCGGCGGCGTCCATGACACTCATGCATTGCATCCAATGAGCCGTGGGGTCAGTAGTTCCATCGTACTTATCAGCCTTACCTAAACCCTTATATCCTGGGGGGAATGGTGCTGTTTGGATTTCCCAACCGAATGGATGAGACACCCGAGAAGTGGGCTCGGTTCGTCCCAACTGAGCATATCCGGATCCAGGGAGGACTGCTTGACCGGGCTGGACGTATCCTGTTTGACCTAAGGGGTATCCTCCCATTCCAAGATAAGCAGGTAGTGGCCCTCCAGTTGCAAAGTTTTCTGCGCCGAGCCCGGGGTAATAGCTTGGGTTAAGTATGGGAGAATACCATGTGGGGGGCTGCATGGCTCGGCTGGTGCCTATACCGTAATGTTGAAACTGAGCTATGTTTGACGGAGCTAGGTATCCGGGATATCCTAATTGGTTAACTTCGGGACCAAGGTGGCTAAATTGGTTTACTAGTTGACCTAGGCCGGGTTGACCTATTTGACTCGTCTGTGGGCCCAGACCAGGCTGACCTAACTGACTCACCTGCTGTCCTAACATAGGAAAAGGCAGACCCGAAATGAAAGGGTAATTATTGAACTGGGCGGTAGAAACCATGAAAGGAGCTGGAAAGATAGGAGTGACCTGGGTATGGGCTAAGGTGGTGTAAACAGGAGGTGCAGTAGAAAGGGCAGGGAGACCAACTACGTAGCTAGATCCTGAAAAAAGATGAGCTCCCCCAGAGTTAGGGGGGGCATCCCGAAACAGCTATAGACTGGGAAGGAGACTAGAAATCAAAACGACAGAGGGATCGGCCATGGGATTGAACAGAGCTCCTGGTGTGGGTACAGTGGGGACAACTTGCGAACTAAAGGGATGTTCTATGTTAATTACGTCTGGGCTAGTGGTTGCAATACTTGAGATGGGGAGTTCTAAATTGGGAGTAGAGGTGACCGGAATGCTATGGTTAATCAGATGAAACAACTGCGGAAACAAACGATAAAACTTTTCTCTTTCCGCTTGTTCTTGCTGAGGGGTGAGAGGCTCAACAGCAGTGGCAGTAGTCGGCGGAGTGTTGGGGGTGGTAGAAACTACGGTGACGGTTGGAACTATCGCGGTTGTAATGATGGGATCAGCGGTGGCGTTAGAAGAAGAAGCACCTACTCCCGAACAATCTTGAGCTTGCGTCATGGTTTCAACAAATTTCTTTAAAAGTGAAGAAAATTTGAAGAAATAATTTGATCAAACTTTCCCCACAGAAGGCGCCAGTTGATGTGACGCAAAAATGTTCGTCTTGTGGTGCTTCTTACGGCCCAAGAAACTCTTTCGAACAGCACGGCCCAAATTGATGTGAGGCTTCACGGCAAAGGTGAATAAACGAACTAGGGACCGAGCTGGGTAGCTCGGATCACCAAAAATGATGAAGAGGACTGTGATTGAAGACTGTTTCGGCAACAACTGCAATAAACCAAGAGAAGAGTGGGGCTTTCACCCCTGTATAGGCTCCGACGGTCAAGTTAGAGAGGTGGAAGAAGATGAATAGTATTCACAAAGAGCTCAAAATGGTAAATGTTGCATACCTCACTAAGTCTGAAGACTTGGTATATATACCTTCAGACTGAGATATGCCCGTTGAACCTTCATGATTGACATGCTCACCTGCTCCCCCCTGTCTAGCGTGGCGTGTACGTTTAGTACTGTCCTGACCGGATTTCATGGGCTTCTTCCTCCTTGAAGATCTGGGAAATCTCTGCATATATTTCAAAATATATACCTAACCCCATGATGAGTTTTACCTACTGTGTCAGTGAAATAGCTAAATCCGACCTAACTGTCTTAGCTCGGTTAGGCCGATTATCATGATATAGATGTGAGGGAAACTAATAAGGCATACCGAGATCAGTGTCCGACCTAAACCTTTTAGTGATATACTATCGGGCTCGGTTTTAAGGATCTATCAACCTAAGCTTGTGACGATATACCGCTTGGCTCGGTTTTGATGATTTATCCGACCTAAGCAAGGTTCTGGACTTCTTATGCGTCTTTTTATCCTTTACTGTTTATCTTTTCTTTAGTCCATTGGGCCTGACCCAATGGAAGTTCAACTTTATGCACACCACTTAGTTTTGCCAAATGCAACATTATAGCATTTGCGGCTTGCCGCACTAAATTTTTTATTTTTATTTTTTTTGAAGTCATAAAAAGATTTCCCAATTCGGTCGTAAAAAGAACGGAACCTAAGTAGATCAGAAATACCACATAAGAATTGAGTAATATTTTTCTATTAAAATTTGTATGTCTATATACTATAAAAATGGGAAGATAATAATTTAAAAAATTAAAAAATATAATTAGGTGTCAGTTTAGAGAGGGAAAATATCTAATTCAAAAAAGGGCAAAGGCAAAAAAAAGAAAAGAATTTCGGATCGGGTCCAAACCAACCCGATCCGAAGAGAGTCATCCAAACCGATCTGATCCGTCCGGTTCAAATCGGATACTGCCATTTGAGCAGCCCTACTTACCAGTATGGTTTTTTTATTGTTTGCTGTATATCTTTTATGTTTTGCCCCCAACATTGTCTATTCATACAATGACATTCAATAATTGATAAAGAATTATTACGAGTACATCTTGTTTAGCGAGTTGGTTCACCAGTTAATGCTGAGTTTGGCTAAATTATTATTAAAAAAGATCGACATGAATAATATGAATAATTAAACGGGTAAAATTAGGATTGTATTATAATAAAAAAGATTGGCTAAATATCGACATGAGAACTCGCGAACCTGAACTCAACACGAGTAATTTATATTATAATACGATACGAACCTGATATGTATTCAGGCTAAATTCGTCGACACGATTCATCTAAACGGGAACTAGCTAACCTGACCCTGACGACCCAAACACGACATGAATTTTCACCTCTTACTTTTGTAATACTTATTAAGTTTGAAAGTGTTACTTTTGAACCGAAAAAGTAATACACGTCGGTTAATATTGGTGATACCTCTGAGTCTAAGAGTATTCACTTAAATCAAAAGTAATATCCTTTATATAAGTAACATGGTATATTCTTAAACTAAAAGTGATACATGCAAACAACACGTATGATAGTCGTCTAATTTAACAATCAATGGCAAAGCTTTGATGGGAATAGAAGGGACTACAATCCCTACAATCATCTTTTACTACATATATATTTGTAAAAATAGATATATAAATATATATAACTATAAATATTTGATAATTCTAATTAAAATTTATTGTTATACATTATAAGTTTTAAATTAAAAATTATTGATAGTAATAATAATTAGTGAACTTTTATTATTCAATATATATTTTTATCTTATAGGGATTGTTAGAACTGTTTGGTTAGACATTTAATCATAAATTTGATTGGCCCATCTAACTATTTAATTCAAACTTTGCCACTTATCAAGTGTTAGTCTTATGATACTTGTGATGATACTCATACAATGTTACTTTGGACTAAAATGTAATACTCCGGACCGTGGTAATTCTAGCCGGTGATATTTATTAACTTTGACACTGTTACTCTTGTGATGTTTGTGATATTTGTCTAATGTTGATCTTAAATCAAACGTAAGCAACACGGGTGGTACTGGTTGAATTTGACAGTGTTACTTTTGTTGTACTCGTGATACTTGTATAATCTACTCTCAAACCAAAAGTGATAACTATAAATAACATGTAGGGAGAATTACATTTACCTTTTCCTAGATTGGTCAAATTACAAATATGTTCATGTGGTTCTAGAAATTACAAATATGTTCATGTGGCTCTAGATATTACAAATACCTCCTTGAACTATTATAAAAAAAATGTGTTCTGTTTATTTAGAACACTCAAACTGTGATCATTTATTAAATAAATAAGCTCAAATTGAATTTTTATCGAATCTTAAATTTCAATTATTTTCGCTTATTTCTTCAATAAACAAGCTCAAACTGAACTTTTATTGAGTTGATCATGAACTTTAGTGGATAAAGTTAGTGTTCTCATGTATAACTAACAGAAATCAATTTTGTAACTATGACCAAACCTCGGGGGAGGTAAATGTAATTCGACCTAACACGTAGAATACTTGCCAAGTTTGACAGTTTACTCTTAATATTTTATAACTAAGAACGATAGTTATACTAATACTTCCTCCGTCCCACTTAAAATGTCAACTTTCAAAAAAAAAAATCTTGTCCCATTTAAAGAGTCCACTTTGAATTTATTTACATTATATACCCTTACTAATATAATAATGTGTGGTTCACAATCACCCTTTACTTCTAAAGTAAGGATATAAGTGGACTTTTTGAGTGAGACGGAGGAAATATAAGAGATGAATTACAATTGCACATAACTAGGCATATTCCTACCTAGTCTCTTTCTGATTTTTTTTTTTTTTTTTTTGCCTGGAACAAGGTTCTACCTAGTTACAATGAGATTTAATCTTATATTTGGGATTGATTTTCAGATAGATCATTATGGTGTCAATGATAGGTCACCTATTAGGAGTTGACATCACACAAATGAAATGACATTTTACACAAACAAAATATTCTATGGAAGAAATTTGAATCAAAATGACACTGGGGTGCGCTTAGTTGGTAGAGGGGAATGGGAATGAAAATGAAAATTGTAGAAGTGGAAAATAATAGTAGAGGTAATTATTGTATTAGTGTTGTTTGGTTTGTGATAAGGAATGACTATCATAATTATTAATAGTGATTGGTTCACAAATAAAATTTTGAATTATAATTTTTAAATTTTTTATATTAAAATTTTAATATATTCTAAACTATTTATGTTTAAATGTACTATAATGATAACTTTTACCAATTGCAATTTTTTTAAGTAAAAAAATACACAAAAAAGAATATGACAAAGGAATGATTCACATTCCCTTCAATATGGAGAGAAATAGATGATTGGAGAAAAGTTGAATTTGGGAATGGGTCTAAGGAATGAAACCCCCAACCAAACACATACTTTCATTCCCATTCTCATTCCCATTCATTCCCAAACCCCCCAACCAAGCACACCCAAAAACTTCAAGGCTAGAATATTCATTTGCAGCAAAACTTCGTACACATCCATTTGTTGGATTTTCATCCTACTCTTAAGCTTCTCACCTCTTGAAAACCCAAAAAACTAATAAATTTGATGAGATCCACTTAAGATCTGCAATTTTGGGATGAACCAATAAAGAATTTATATTTATTGGCACTGTGTAACAAGAAAATTTATGATAGAACTTTTCGTTTCTTGAAACTTGTAAAAGGGAAATAAACTCACTCCCACAAGAGGAGACTAAAAAAAAAAAAAAAAAAAGATTAAAAACAAAGATAGCTAGCTTCATTGGTTCCCCCATTCTCCATTAAGAAGAGGCTTTTTCTTTTTTGTAATGAGGGGTTATAGAGAGAAGGAGGAGAGAAAAGTAGAGAGTGTTACTTTTACGATACTTATACAATGTTATTTTTAAATAACAAATAATACCCGTAAATAACACGCGTGCTACTCGACAAGTTGGACAATGTTAGTACTCTTATGATAATTATGATACTTACGATACTTAAACAATGATAATTTTGAATCAAATGTGACACTCGTAAGTAACACAAGTGTATACTTGTCAAGTTTGATAGTGTTACTCTAGTCATCTTATCAAATTTAAGAGTGTTATTCCTAAACTAAAAGTGATACTCATCAAGTTTGAGAGTGTTATTGTTGTGATACTTATCAAATTTAAGAGTATAACTCCTAAGAAAAAAGTGATAGCATCAGTAAGATGGTGATGCTGCAAAAAAAAAGTGACACCCAAAATTTTAATTGTCAATAAAAAGAAATTAAGGTAATAAAAAAAAAACATATTTCAGTACAAGAGACACATCCAACGGAGCTGACTCTCTTGTAACAAAGTATGTGACTAAAAAAAAGAGGTAATTAATTAGATCTACCTTTGCCAAAAAATTTAAGAATTTTACCATAAAGTTACAGTCAAACCCCTTGACTCGATCACGTACTACAATCACTCAACCAATAATTGTTTATTATAATATATAAGACAATTTCATTTATTTTAAAGTGCATAATGAGCACTCATTTTCCACGCTCGAAGATGTAATGTGTGTGGAGCTACAATGTTGGTAGCGGTAATTTCGTCCATATTATAATCAACTTGGGTTAATTACGCGTAACCCTCCTGTGGTTTGGGAAACTTTCAGATAACCCCCCATAGTTTAAAAAGTTACATATGACCCCCTTGTGATTTCAAAAATATACCAAAAATCCCCTTCTATTTTAAAAACTATAAAGAATCCCCTGTAATTTTTTAAATGAAACATGAAACCCCTTTGTAGTTTCTCAAATTTTAAAGAACAAGCATAAAAAAATACTCATAAGCCCCTTATGCTTTCAAATGTGTGAGGAGATTCTTGGTAATTTTTGAAAATTACAGGGGAATTCTTTGTAATTTTTAAAATACAAGGGGGTTTTTGGTATATTTTTGAAATTATAGAGGGGTTATTTGTAGCTTTTTAAATCATATAGGAGTCATCTGAAAGTTTTTCAAACCATGGGAGGTTATGTGTAATTAACCCTAATCAACTTTCATGATTTTCAAAATAATTTTTTACTATCCGAATATACTTTTTTATATTTTTAATACACTTTTTAAGATATAAAACTATTTTTCGCAAACCAAAAAAACAAACATTCATTAAAAACATGCCCATAATTGCTTACCTACGTCATTTGATTTCTGTGACAACACTGGTTTAAAGAAGGCTTAAATCTATGCCTAATCCAGTTAAGGAGTTCGACCGTAATTTTTTCAAAAGCGAAGAACCACCGATAATATTCCCAAATCTCGGGGAGGTAGATGTAATTTAAAACCCCAAAATAATAATAATAATAATTACCAACAATCAGTTGCTAAAAGAGATGTTCCCATCACCAAATAGTGGCAATGGGCCTATACACAACATTCACTTCCATGTGCGCCACACAACTAAAAGTTAACTTTGAAATGTGAAGGACAGCTGCGCTATTTGTACATTCATACGATCAGTATGGCAAACAGTCCTCTGCTGCGGAATAATGATGGAGAAGAAGCAAGTTACCTTTGCTTGAGAATATAGCACTGTCAGTTAGATGTATAGGGAAGATGTTGACAATTTTTTTTGCCTTTTTTTTTTTTCTTTGTTTTTTTTTAACAGTGGACGTTTACAGAACTTGCCTCTTGTGACAAGTAACACCATGCATCTACATTATTTCCATTAAGGTCAGTAATTCATAATTTGCAAATATTCCCATTAGAGAAAGGAAGAAACACTTATACAAAGCAAAATTACAACCCGAGAAAGTACTATGTAGGCGCTTAGAGAGAGAAGAGGTCCCAGAATAAAATCAGATGTAGCAGCCGCAGCTTTTTAAAGGAGAGATAATATTTCAGCAATCGAGTTAAAGTTATCTAAAAAATTAGTTCACACCTAATGATTAACTAAGGTAATAGCCCTGAACGTTTTGAGGGACAAAATTATTTTGTCAAAAAATTATTTTAATTTTTTGTGAGACAAAATACAAATATTTTCAAATTTTATTAGTAAAAAAGAAAAATTTTAGAGAGTGGGCAATTGCTTCACCAGCTCTTAAGGTGGCTTTGCCCCCGCCACAAAGTCATATTAGTATATTGATGTTCCCAACTTGTTCTGCGGTCTATCTGAGACTCAATAACTTCAGACCCACGATCTGATTCAAGTTGGCCCAGAAACTATGCCACTCACCCTCTAAGGTTTGGGGGCAAAAACAAAACTCTTATAAATACTCCATCCACAATGAAGAAAATGGCATGTCCTATTTTACTAAACTAACTTTTATAAATTCTCTCCACGCCTAACACTAATTTAGGCCTCGGAATTTAATAAGAGGACACCCCCCAAACCCCCCTCCCCCCAACCCCACACCAGACACAGAAGTGAAGGTATCCCAAAAAATACATACAAGTATTAGGAAATGACATATCAGTGTAGATTTAACTCGGATATATTTCTTCTCATAAGATCTTTTAGTTAAAATCATTTGTACCGATTATTTTATATCAACTCTTTGTTATAAGATAAACCACTGACAATCTTACGTGTATATTGAGAGAATGAAAGCAAAGACCGAGTTATTTGGTTCATCATATAGAGTTAGACCAACTTCAACAATGCACTTTTGGACTAAAATAGTCTAACCATTATATTATTTTAGTTTAATGGTGGACTAAACTTTAGATCATTTTAGTTAAGAGTTACTGTAGTGGACCATATTTGGTTGGATATAGTAACTTTGGACTAAAATTGTCCATAGTTTATTTATTTATTTTTTTCTCAAAATTTTTGTTTATTTAATAATTTTTAATATTTTGTATTAAAATAAAATAGATAAATGTACAATTTAAATTTGTGTTAGTTTTAAGTAGAGTATTATTAATGATCATATTAATTAATTATTTTTTATACACATAATATTATCATGATAATACATATTATTTTACATACTTTTGGAAATAATTAAAATAATAACTACATTAGTAATTTAATAGAAAAACATAATATTAAATGTTTATTTGTAAAATGCATTAATATAAAATAAGTTAATCACTATGTTGATCCCTTAAGTTGAGATGTTGTACCTATTTGGTCCATTAACTTGAAATTATTATTTTGATCCTTAACTTGAAATGTTCTTTTAAATTGTCCCCAAATCCAAATTCTGAAGTATTTGAACTACTTTTGGCTAACATGTAAGTTTCACACACATTAATACGGACAAAAAATGAAAAAGTAAATGTTAAACATTTTGTTCAATCTTAATTTAACTTGAAACAACTCATGTGCTAGTCAAAAATAGCTAAATTATTGTTAGAATTTGAATTTGGGGACTATTTTGAAATAAATTTTCAAGTTAAGAAACCAAAATTAAACAATTTTAAGTTAAGGGACCAAATAGATACAGTATCCTAATTTAAGGAACTAACACAAACGGGGTAATTTAACCTATAAAATACATAACACGTAACAATGCTACACAATTAAAGTATTAAAATGACACTAAACCAAACATGCAACAACAACAACTCTCAATATTAAAGGACACAACTACTAGTATTATGGTATAAAGTAGGCATTATATATAAAAGAGGAAAATGCTAGGGTGAAGTCGGGCCTGTTCTCTATTTTTGGTTTCAAACTAAGTTTGAAAACAAGTTTTAAAAAATAGTTTTATAATGTAAAAAGTGTATTAAAAATGTAAAAAGTAGATGCTGAATAGTAAAACGTTGTATTGGAATATGATTAAAATATATTAAATTTACTGTTGAAACCAAAATTGTTTTCAAAACGAAACAAAAAGAACAGGCCCTTAGTATTAACTTGTCATTAAGTCATTGTTACCATGAGGTGCACCACACACAATTATTGCTTTAAATACATGTAACCTGCTATAGCAGGTAATAACAACAGGAAACAAGTTATTATTATTTTTTTATATTTAATAACAAGTATATATTTGTGCCTAAAAGAAATAATAAAGTATTTTAACATATAAAATTTTATTAATATTTACAAAAAAATTTTAGATTATCAAAATGTAAGTTATTATTTTTTAGTGAGTATAAGGGGGGAATAATTTATTTATTACAAATTCGTGCAATGAAATGTAATTATATCCCAATTTTTTGCACAATGTGCCTAACAAAACTCTATTGTACCCAACCGAACATATATATAGGGAGAATTGATATTAGGAAATTAAATTAGTTTGTAGATATACCAATCAAGAAATGCGTTTTTTTAATTTATCACATCTCGGTATTATAATTGTTTGACAATAATTATGAAAAAAACCAAAAATATTTTAATTAATATGGGCACAGTACGCCATATAAAATCAGTGTAACCCAATTACTGAAAATAATGTCCTCCATTAAAAATAATTATAGCCCGGCCAAAATCCTAATTTTGAAACATACAATTTTTAATAAAACCTCATATATTACGGTATAATTTACCATCTCCACAGGTTAATTATTGCTCGAAATATATTTGGGACAGAAAAAATATTTTCTTATAATTATTTTGAGCATTGCATAATATATGAAATGCAATTGTACCCTGCTATTGTGTATAATGTACCCCCATCAAACAATTATTGCAGCCCGCTTAAAATATAAAATGAAAATTTGATATTAGTAAACTAAAATATTGTGTGTATACCGATCGAATATTTGGATGTTTACTGATGTGACGCAAAAAGAGTGTTCTTCTAGTGATGCTTCTTACGGCCCATTGCACTCCCTTGAATAGCGCGGCCCAAAATGAATGATGGGAGCTTCACTGCAAAGGAGATAACAGGACTGGAGATCGGGTTGCGTAGCTCGGATCGGCAAGGATGATGAAGAGGGTTGTGATTGAATACTGCTCCGGCGATAAATGTAATCAAACCAAAGTAAGAGCGGGGCTTTCCCCCTGTATAGGCTCCGACGGTCAAGTTAGAGATGTGGAAGAAGATAAACAGTATTGACAAAGAGCTCAAAATAGTAAATGTTGCGTACCTCTCTAAGTCTGAAGACTTAGTATATATACCTCCAAGTTGAAATGTGCACGTTGAACCTTCATGATTGACAGGCTCACCTGCTCCCCTCTGTTTATCGTGGCGTGTACATTTAGTACTGTCTTGACCGAATTTTATGGGTTTCTTCCTCATAGAAGATCTGGAAATCTCTGCATATATTACCAAAGATATACCTAACCCTATGATGATTTTCACCTACTGTGTCAGTGAAATAGCTTAATCTGACCTAACTATCTCAGCTCGGTTAGGCCGATTATCATGATATAGATGTGAGAGGAACTGATAAGGCATTCTGAAGTTAAGATCCGACCTAAACCTTTCAGAAATATACTATCTGGCTCGGCTTTAAGGAGCAAAGAGAAAGACCGAGCTCCCTAGCCCGGCCTGTATATCAGCCTCACTCGGCGGAGCCTCTGCCCGAAGATGTTAGGCCGTACGCGGAATTGGTGGCAGAATCCCACAGCTCCCTTGTGGAGATCGTTGAGGTGAGCAGCCAATAAGGAAGACCATCGACCAGTTGGCACAGCAAGAAGCCTTTTTGGCTTCTTATATAAAACGGGTAAGCCTCAGATCGTTTAGTGCGTTCCTTGAAATGCATGCTTGCTCTATAATATTTATGTAAGGCTTATAATCTGATTTTGCAAGTCGGAATAAATTATGCCGCTACGGCCAAGAGGACGGTGGCCTTGGATATCCTGGCTCAAAGTTATGAGCAGGAAAGGCTGAAGATGCCAACCGAGGAGATAGAGGAATTGAAGATGAGGCTGGGAGTCGAGTCCAGTAAGGTGACCGACCTCCAGGCCAAAAATACCGAGCTTTATAAAGAAAACCAAGAGCTCGGTACCAAGGCCAGCCAGATGAGTACCCGGTCACAAGGCTTGGAGGTAGAAGTGGAGGAGTTGAGGAAGAGTGAGTCCGAGCTGGGGAAGAAGGTTGCCGACCTGGAAAGGGCTTTAGAGGAGGAGAAGAAGAAATCTTCCGAGCTGCTGGGTCCAGCTGAAGTGGAAGCTGCTGCCTTAGAAAGTTTCAAGGGGGAGCCGTTGCTTGACCTTATGAACCGCCGGTTCATGGAATTAATTCAGTGTGGCTATACCCTTTGCTGGGACGAACTTAAGGGCCCCAGATCGGCGGAGGGCTTTCCAGAGGACTCCTTGGCTCACACTTCTTTGTTGGCTCAAGATCGAGACCCTTTCGACCTAATAGAGGAATTCAAGCAGGAGTGTCGGGCTAACGGTATTCCCTTGCCGAAAAATATGGAAGAGGAAGATCCCGCAGCCGATCCAAACGAGACAGCCGATGAAGAAGCTACCTCCCAAGCTCCTCCTTCTTAGCTTTTTTCTGTATTTTATTTGTTGAAGAATTTTTGTAACCCTTGGTTTGAACGGTTTTGTACTGAGCCCACTTTGAATAAATGCCTTCTTTTTTCTCTTGTTACCGTCTTGAATTCAATATTTTTCCCGACTTTAACTCCGACTACTTTATAGATAGTATTTTCTTAAGTGTGCTACGTTCCAAGCCCGCGGAACCAACTGTCCCTGCAAATATTCCAAAACATAACTGCCTGTAGGTCGGGCTTCAATCACTCGGTAAGGCCCTTCCCAATTAGATACTAACTTGCCCTGATCTTGTGGCTTGCTGATGGCTCGGTTTCGTAAAACTAAGTCTCCTGGTACAAAGGCCCGATGTTTGACCCGAGCGTCATAGTGTTGCCGAACTAAATTTTTGTAATTTAGTTGGTGTACGTAAGCAGTGTCCCGAGCTTCTTCCATCAAGTCCAAGCTAAGCTTCAAGTTTTTCTGATTCAGGTCTCTTTCGAAGTGCATGACTCGGGGGCAGTACTTTGTATTTCTGGGGGTATGACAGCGTTGACCCCAAAGGCTAGCTCGAAAGGGGTCTTCCCCGTAGCCGATTTAGGCGTAGTTCGGTGGCACCATAGTACGTGAGGCAGCTGTTCTACCCAATTCTTACCCTTATCTTCTAATCTGGTTTTCAACCCGTGCAACAAAGTTTAGTTTGCGAGCTCCATTTGCCCATTTGCCGGAGGATGAGCTACAGATGCGAAACGTTGGGTGATACCGAGCTTTGAACACAAGGCTGTGAACTCCTTGGATTCAAACTGGGTCCCATTGTCCGAGATGACCGAGTTGGGCACGCCGAACCGACAGATGACTTGCCTCCAAAGAAACCGAGCTACAGTTCGCCCGGTAATATTTGTCAATGCCTCGGCTTCCACCCATTTTGTGAAATAGTCTATAGCCACAACAAGATAATGACATGAACCGATTTTAGGAAATGGCCCCATAAGATCTATCCCCTATTCCGCTAAAGGCCAAGGAGCAATTATCCCTGTAAAGCTGAAGGCTGGCAA
This sequence comes from Leptodermis oblonga, assembly GCA_016801395.1. Lineage (NCBI taxonomy): Eukaryota > Viridiplantae > Streptophyta > Magnoliopsida > Gentianales > Rubiaceae > Leptodermis > Leptodermis oblonga. The sequence continues at coordinate 15,379,470 of CM028759.1, forward strand.
CCTGTGAATTGTCACATTGTGTTGGCAGCTGGGACAACGTTGAACATATTCTACTGCTTCCTGGAATAATCGAGGCCAATAAAACCCAGCCCCAATTATTTTCTTGGCCAAATTACGAGCTCCAATGTGAGACCCACAGTCTCCTTGATGTACTTCCTTCAGCACGGCTTCTGTTTCTCCTGAACCCAGGCACTTTAGTAAGGGCATCAAGAAACCCTTTTTATACAGATCCTCCCCGATTATTTGATAATGTTTAGCCTTTCTTCGTATTCGTTGTGCTTCCTTTCGTGAATCTAGTAAAGTACCATTTTGTAAGTACTGCCATAGAGGAAATCTCCAATCCTGACCTTCACTTATGGACAAGATTGTTGGTTCGGCTGCACTCCTGGTCTGTACTTCTTCTACTAGAACGCTTTTAGTCAGATGAGAGAAAACTGAATGAGCTAATTTGGACAAGGCATCTGCATTTGTGTTTTTACTCCGTGGAACCCGCTCTATAGTCCATTTTGAAAATATTTTCAGCTGCTGCTGCACCAGTGCTAAATATTCCTCCATTTGCCGATCCTTAGCCTTATACTCCCCCAAAATTTGTTTAACTACAAGCTGGGAGTCTGAACAAATTTTTAGATTTCTGACCCCCAGTTTCCGAGCTAATTTTAGGCCGGCTATCATGGCTTCGTACTCTGCTTCATTATTGGTGGCCGTAAAGCAGAATCGTAGAGCATAAGTGTGGACTTCCCCAACAGGGCTGGTAAGGATGATCCCCGCACCCGATCCGGACTGGCTGGAGGCCCCATCTACGTAGAGTGTCCATGAATTATCGCCTTTGGCCACGGTTAAAAGAAGATCGGTTTTTTGTGACGGGCCAGGCATGCTTTCCTGGATGTCTGATACTCCCTCAGCTATGAAATCTGCCAATACTTGTCCTTTGACTGCGGTGCGAGGCGCAAAGGTGATATCGTACTCCCCCAATTCGATGGCCCATTTGGTGAGACGACCAGAAACCCCTGCATTTTGCAAGACGGCCTTAAGAGGTGCGTCGGTATAAACAGTGACTCCATGAGAGTTGAAATAAGGCCGGAGACGTCGTGTGGAATGGACTAGAGCCAAGACTAATTTTTCCAACCTGGAATAGTTTCTCTCTGCTGCCTGCAAAACTTTGCTAACAAAATAAATAGGTCTTTGAACCCGGTTATCTTCTCGAAGTAAAACCGAGCTAATTACTGAGTCAGTGGTGGCTATATACATGTATAATTGTTCTCCAGGAATTGGCATGGTTAAGGATGGTAAAGAAGCTAAATACGTTTTCAGTTGTTCGAAAGCAGTTTGGCATTCTGAGGTCCACACAAATTTATCTGTTTTCTTTAAAATGCTAAAAAATTGTAAGGCAGAGCGAGCTAAAAACCGATTCAAGGCTGCTAGTTTACCCGTTAAATGTTGTACCTCACGAACTGATCTAGGTGGATGCATTTGCAGGACAGCTTCTACTTTCTTTGGATTAACCGAGATACCCCCTTCAAAAACCATGTAACCTAAGAACTTTCCCGAAGTAGCCCCAAAGACACATTTTTTTGGATTTAGCCTTAATTGATATTGGACAAGAGTTTCAAGTGTTTCACGTAAATCAAGCAAATAGGCAGACTCATCCTTACTTTTAACAAGTAAATCATCAATATATGCTTCCATGTTCCGACCTAACTGGTTTTTAAAAATTTTATTTATTAAGCGCTGAAAATTAGCTCCAGTATTTTTCAAACCGAAAGGCATAGTAATAAAGCAATAAGTACCTTTATCCGTGATAAAGGATGTTTTCTCCTCGTCTTCTTTAGCCATGAAGATCTGGTGATAGCCCTTGTAAGCATCCAAGACGTTGAGGAAGCGGAATCCAGCTATGGCGTCGACCAGAATGTCGATCAAAGGTAGGGGGAACCAATCTTTGGGGCAGGCTTTGTTTAGGTCGGTAAAGTCGATGCACATACGCCATGAACCATCGGGCTTTGGAACCAACACAGGGTTAGCTAGCCATTCAGGATAATCTACTTCTCGAATGATACGTATCTCCAATAGGGCGTTGACTTCGATCTCCACGTATTTGCTGCGTTCTCCTCCAAGGTTACGCTTTCGTTGACGAACCGGCCTATGATTGGCATCAATGGACAGCCTGTGTTCAATGATATTTCGAGAAATGCCAGGCATGTCTTCCGGCCCCAAGCAAAGACTTCTGCAAATTCACGTAAAAGGTTAAGTAAATCATGTTGTAACTGAGGAGATAAATCGGCCCCGATCTTAATTACCTTGTTTGGATCGGCAGCCAAGGGGACGATCTTCACCTCAGCCCTTGCTTCAATGGACCGGTCCGAGCTACCTGTCAGGTCGGTGATGTTAATGGGGTGAGCAATACTTCCTGGAAGGGTAGGCGGCGAAGCTCAGGGCTCGGAGGTTGGAGTGACTGCAGAGCCAACTTTTGATTTCCGATCCATAGGCACCTGTTCTCTTAGGGAAGCTGTGTAACATTGCTTAGCCTGTATGACATCACAACGAAGAGTGGCCACCCCGCCCATGGTTGAAAATTTTAAAAGCATATGCATGGTAGAAGTAATGGCCTGAAATTGATTTGGTCCAGGGCGACCAAGATATACATTATAAGGTGAGGGTTCATTAATGACTACGAAATCTATGGTTTCTGTATGTTTTAGCTGTTTAGCTATCAACGTGACCGGTATGCTTAACTGTCTCACAGAAATAATATGGTGGTTGCCAAAGCCAATCAAGGGTGTACGTATTGAATTTAAATGTGCCTTATGCAACTGACATCCTGCCAATGCCTTGGTAGTAATTATATTACTAGAGCTACCCGTGTCTAATAATGTCCTACGTACTTGATAATTAGAAATATAACAATCGATCACTAGTGGATCATCACAATTATAAAGCAAGAAAAGATCACTGTCATCAAAAGTAATTACTGATGTCATGGCGTCTACTTTACGCTTACCTAAAATGTTTTTTCTTTGCCGATATACCTGTTTTCTTTGACGATTAGAGTCGCCTTGGGTCGGTCCTCCAGCTATGGTATTCACGACCCCCGCTATGGTCAGGTCGGCTCCAGCCCCAGCGTTTGGGGCCCGAGGGTCGGGTTGGGAACATTCTCGGGCAAAATGACCGGGCACTCCACACCGGTAACATTCGGTAGGTCATTCCCAGGTTGCTGAAACTGTGGGTTTGGGCAAAGGGGCCACTTGCGTATATTTGGGCAATTTCCCAGCTTGAATAAGCTTTACTATCTCTGCAGCCAAATCTCTACAATCATTAGTTTTGTGATCAATGTGCTTATGATAGTTACAATACCTGCCAGGATTGAGCCGATCTGTGGGACCTGTCATGGGAAGGGCTGGAGGTAGCAACCCTTTATGCTGGATGGCCGCATATATGTCGGCTCGTGGCACAGAAAAGGGCTCGACCACCTGCACAGCATTAACACCGACCCCAGCCTTTGGGCCAGTGTTATTAGTACTCACAAAGTTTTGCTTCTTACCTCCTCCTGGGGGAGGGATTGGGGAAGAAGTTTTTCTCTTACTGTATAGGTCGGAAAAACCTCTTTCTCTTTCCTGTTTTATGCCTGCAGCATCCTCAATAACAGCAAAGTTAACAGCAGTGACCATCATTTCAAAGTAAGAGTGTGGGGGTCGGATGGCAAGTTCAGTAGCTAAAGGTCCTGACCGTAACCCGTTAATAAACGACCCCATCATAATCCTATCATTTTTTTCATGGCATTGTCTAGATTCTACGTTAAACTAATCTATGTAGGCCTGCAACCCCTCTCCCACCGCTGAGTTATGTTCATTAAGTGTGAAATAGGTTTAGATAGTATCTTGTTACCCATAAAATTGGCTAAAAACAAATCACCAAATTGATCTAATGAATGAATGGAGTTTTGAGGCAGAGTACAATACCAATTGATAGCTTGACCTTTAAGGGTTAGATGGAATGTCATGCAGCGGTTGGCATCAGACAAATTGGCGGCATCCATGACACTCATACACTGCATCCAATGAGCCGTTGGGTCAGCAGTTCTATCGTATTCGTCAACCTTACCTAAACCTTTGTAGCCCGGGGGAAATGGAGCTATTTGAATTTCCCAACCAAATGGATGAGATACGCGAGAAGTGGGCCCGGCTCGTCCCAACTGAGCATATCCAGATCCAAGGAGGGCTGCTTGACCGGGCTGGGTGTATCCTGTTTGACCTAAGGGGTATCCTCCCATTCCGGGATAAGCAGGTAGTGATCCTCCAGTTGCGAAGTTTCCCGCGCTGGGCCCGGTATAATAGCTCGGGTTAAGTAAGGGAGAGTACCCAGTGAGGGGCTGCATGGCTCGACTTGTGCCTATGCCGTAATATTGAAACTGAGCTAAGCTTGACGGTGCTATGTATCTGGCATATCCTAATTGGTTAACCTCGGGACCCAGGTGGCTAAACTGGCTCAATTGTTGACCTAGGCCTGGCTGACCTATTTAACTCGACTGCAGGCCTAGACCAGGCTGACCTAACTGACTCACTTGTTGTCCTAACATAGGAAAAGGCAAACCCGACATGAAATGGTAAGTATTAAGCTGAGCGGTAGGAACTATGAAAAGAGCTGGAAAGGTAGGGGTGACCTGGGTATGGGCTAAGGTGGTGTAAATAGAAGGAGCAGTAGAAAGGGTAGGGAGACCAGCTACGTAGTTAGACCCCAAAAAACGATGAGCCCCCCCAGAGTGGGGAGGGCATCCCGAAACAGTGACAGACTGGGGGGGGGGGAGACTAGAAATCAAAACAACAGAAGGATCAGCCATGGGATTGAACAGAGCTCCTGGTGGAGGAATAGTAGGGATAGCTTGTGAACTAAGAGGATTCTCCACGTTAACTACATCTGATATAGTGGTTATAATATTTGAGACGGGGAGTTCCAAATTAGGAGTAGAGGTGACCAGAGGGCCATGGTTCATCAGGTGAAATAATTGTGGAAACAAACGGTAAAACTTTTCTCTTTCAGCTTGTTCTTGCTAGGGGGTGAGAGGTTCAACAGCGGTGGTGGTAGTTGGTGGTAGTTGGTGGAGCGTTGGGGGTGGTAGAAACTATGGTGATGGTTGGAACTATCATGGTTGCAACGGTTGAAGTAGCGGTGGTGCTAGAGGAAGAAGCATCCACTCCAGAACAATCTTGTGTTTGCGTCATGATTTCAACAAATTTCTTTTAGTATGGAGAAGATTTGATGAAATAAATTTGATCAATCGTCCCCACAGTCGGCGCCAGTTGATGTGACGCAAAAATTCTCGTATATGGACACTTCTTTCCGGCCCAAAGAGATATCTTGATCTACACGGCCCAAGCTTGTAGAAACTTCACCGAAAAGGGAGATAGCCGAACTGAAGATCGAGCTGGGTGGCTCGGATTAACACGAATGATGAGGAGAACTTTAACTGAATACTGTTCCGGCAATAACTGTAAATAATCAGGGGAAGAACGGGGATTTCCCCCTGTATAGGCTCCGACGGTCAAGTTAGAAAGGTAGAAGAAATGAACAGTATTGACAAAGAGCTCAAATGGTACATGTTGCGTACCTCACTAAGTCTGAAAACTTAGTATATATACCTTAAGACTGGGATATGCCCGTTGAACCTTCATGATTAGCATTCTCACCTGCTCTCCTCTGTTTAGCTTGGCGTGTACGTTTTGTGTCATCATGACTGAATTTCATGGGCTTCTTCCTTCTCGAGATCTGGGAAATCTCTGTATATATTCAAAATATATGCCTAACCCTATGATGATCTTTACCTACTGTGTCAGTGCGATATGTTAGTCTGGCCTAACTATTTTAGCTCAGTTAGGCTGAGTGTCATGATGTAAGTATGAGGAATTTTGTAAGGCATATTGAAACTGTTGGCCGACCTAAACCTTTGACCGATCTACTATTTGGCTCGGTTTTAAGGATCTATCCGACCTAAGCAGGGTTCTGGACTTCTTACGCATCTTTTTATCTTTACTGTTTATCTTCGCTTTAGTCCATTGGGCCAGGCCCAATGGAAGTTCAATTTTAGGCACACCAGTACCGTATATGAAATGTAGTTGTGACATACTTTTGTGCATAATGTACACCAACAAACAACTATTGTACCTGTCCAAATATATAACAGGAAAAATTGATAATAATACATTAAAATATTGTAAATATACCGATGAAATATAAGGATGTTTACTTTAGAACATATCGGGTGTTATAATTGTTTGAGACTAATGAGAAAAATAAATATATACATTTTAAATTAATAAAGGCTGAATACACAATATTAAATCATTGTACCCCAATACTGAAAATGATGTTCCTCAATTACAAACAATTATACCCCGCCCAAAATTCTTAGTTTTAAACTTACAATTTTCTTTAGAAGCTCATATACTATGGTTTAATTTACAGTAGTATATGAGCTTATCGAGAGAAATATATTTGGGATGAAAAAAATATTTTTTCACAATAACTTTAACCATTGTATCCTATATGAAATGCAATTGTACCCTACTTTTGTACATAATGTACCCCCAACAAATAACTATCGTACCTCGTCCAAAATATATATAAGGAAAAATTGATATTATAAATTAAAATATTGTGTATATAACGAGTGAATATTGTGATATTTAGTTTAGAACATCTCGAATGTTATAATCGTTAGAAAATAATGAAGAAAGTAAATATATATATATATATACATATAAAATTATTGTACCCAAATATTGAAAATGATGTGCCCCAATTAAAAACTATTTTACCCCATCCAAAATTCTTAGTTTGAAACTTAAAATCTTCTATAGAACCTCATATACGGTATAATTTACCATCTCCGGTGTTAATTATTGTCATAAATATATTTTGGCCCGAAAAATAATGTTTAGAATTACTTTGGGCATTGTACCCTATATGAAATGCAATTATATACCAAAATTTTGCCCGATGTGCCCAACAAACAACTATTGTACCCCGTCCAATATATACTGAGAAAAATTTATATTAGTAAATTAAATTAGTTTGTATATATACGGATCAAGTAATAAGATTTTCTTAACATAGAACATCTCGGTAATATAATTGTTCAAAAAATAATTATGAAAATAAATAAATATAATATAATATTTTTAAATTAATATGGGCACAATACACCATATAAAACCAATGTACCCCAATGTTGAAGATAATGTTCCTCAATTAAAAATAATTATACCTCGCCCAAAATGATAAAATTGACACTTACACTTTTCTATAAAACCTCATATGTTATAGTTAAATTTACCATCCCCTTTTTTTTTTTTTTTTGATAATAAATTTTATATTTCATTACTCAAGAGAGAATCGGTGATACAAGCGAATCTGATAATAATCAGTTAAAAATAGTTTAAAAAAAAACTAAATCAAACCTATACAAATCTAAACAAGTAATAATCTGTATAGATCTATCTAGTAGAACAAAAAATCGACATCGCACTGGACAAATCACGTACCGAAGTATGAATCCGATCTCAAATCTGCCACTAATCTTCTGACGAAACCTCCCAACCTACTGAATCTTCACTTGATAATAATAAAATACTCATTTATTAATATGGGGGAGAAACTCCCGTTTATTTGGGGAGACAAGATCTCTCACTATGAGAGAATGAAAAACTCCCATCATGGAAGAAAACAAAAATAAACTAAAAAAAAATAATATAAAAGAAATCTATTTCCCCCATCTCCCATGGGAGGGAGATGAGGGAAGAAGACTAAAAAAGATGAAGGTTAGGGTTTGAGAGGAAGAGAGAGAATCCCCGGCTTAAGTATTGTTGAAATATATTTGGGACAGAGAGAACATATTTTTTTTATCATTACTTTGAGCGGTGTACCCATATGAAATGCAATTGCACCTTGCTTTTGAGCATAATGTACCCCCAACAAACAACTGTTGTATCCGCCCAATATATAAGAAGAAAATTTTATATTAGTAAATTAAAATATTTTGTATATACCGATTGAATATTGGGATGCTTAATTTAAAACATCTCGGGTGTTATAATTGTTAAAAATAATGAAAAATAAATATATATTCTTTTAATTAATATGTGCACACTCTATAAAATTATTGCAGCCAAATACTGAAAATTATGTGTCCCAATTAAAAACTATTGTATTAATATGCGCACACTCGTTACGGCACTGGTTGAAATTTTTTTTGATATGTTTATGGATATTTTTTTAAAAAATAAAAACAACTTTAATACAATGTCATGGCTTAAAGGTATTGCATAGATATGACTTTTTTTTTAAATCTTTGTCATGGCTATAGCAATAGCTCAAATTGAGGACATTTATACCAATACCGTAGCTTAAGTAACGATAATTAATACAAAAAATATTTTAGTTTTGAAGTTTTTTTATTTTTGGCGTGTGATTTCACTTTACAAGTTAAATGGATATCAAATAACCAGTTACCATTTAGAATATCAAATAACCGACTACCAATTATTTTGGTTATTATTCCCTACATCTATGGCCCATTAAATTCCTTATTTGGACCCTATTAACTTTCAACCATTGATTATTGATCTAATAGTTCAAATTAAATCGACTTAATGGCAAGTCAATTTTAGTGACTTGACTCTAACATTAACCTATAAAATATTAAATCACATATTACAAAATTATATTTTTAAATGCAATAATTTCTATTGAAATTATATGTAATTAATAAATGCGTCTGTACGTTGATATATAAATTATATTCCCCCAGTTCCATTATACTCTATCAGTTCCAAAAGTTGGACTAAAATAGTCCAAATCATTGGAAATGCTTTTGGTATAAATAACAGTTTCAATCAAAAGTTTTGTTTAAAGTTATATTTGGTGATTCATAAATAGTTTAGACTTATAAACTCTCTCGTTATAACTATTGGGAGCAACATGCATGTATATAAGATTTGAGCTAATGTCTTTTAGCCTTTTTTTTTTTGCTTTTTTTTCAACAAATATTCTCTCTGTTCTATTCGCATAATTTATTTACTTTGGAAAATATTTTTTGTTTCATTAAAAGAGTTCACTTTTAATTTTTTTATTCATTCTACCCTTATTAATATAATTATGTGTGATCCACAAGTAGTTCATATTTAAAAAGTAAGGATATAAATGGAACAAATGATGTCAAATTAATTATTTTATGTATTGTACATTGATATTCATAATAAATTGTATTTTTGTCAAGATTGATTATTCTAATGAAACGTGGGGAGAGAGTAAAAATTTGTCTGCTTTTGGCATGTGATATGTGTAACGACTTCTGTTTACTTTCTTCGCTGAACAAATTATACTGTATATACATATTTTATTCAATAGAACTTTTTGGTTTTCTCTGAATAATATAATTTCCAGAACATGAAGATTCTGGGCTCTTACTGCCCATTTTACGTATAAAAGAATAATCGGATAGATCGGAGAGAGAGAGAGAGAGTGAGATCGATCTTTTACAAGATTTACTAATAGTAAAATTTTAAAAAAAATTAAATGAAAAAAGCAATAAAAGATGAAAGGATGTGAGGTTATTAGATATGAATCACATGCTGAATGATACTTTATATCTGTATAGAATATACTAGCTATTAAATCATTCAAATAGTGAAACTTTAATACTAGTATTTTAGAAACTTTATATATCCAAGAATTAACGCATATCTTTTATTTTAGAAAATAGACTATTTGTTTAATTTCCCTTATGCATTGAATGCATTCCCCTTCGATATTGCAAGGAACTTTCCTAGGATTTTTTTTTTTTTTTTCTGGGTAAACTCCAACCACATTCTTGAAAATATGTCCAGAATGGTATAGCCTAAACTAGCTACTTTTTTGTTGACCTTTCAAAACTTGTGTAGCCCAAAAATAATACTTTTTTTGGTCTTATTTAAAGGTTTATATTACAAAGTAGAATCTTTAAATGAGACAGAATAATAAATAAAATGTCGAACTTTTAGGACTATGTGTCAGTGTGGTTGACAGCGAAAGTTTCAATGATGGCCCTGTTTGTTAAAGAGACTCAAACATGGCCAAAAATTTTACTTTCCAGTAGCTAGAGTTATAGATATTAGCCAAGGCCATTCATTAGCTATAGAGAAAGGAAAGAAGGGGTATATAGGGATCAAACTTTAATCTCTACTTATTACAGCAATGGTTCTTGATGAAAAGCTACCGATGGATACTTGTAGAACCAGATAAGCAATGCTTCAAAACATGGAACTCATCAAATCTAGCCTATGTTTTACAACATTTAATAAACATATTTTAATTGTTAGAGCCCCCCCATGTCTACCCACTAGCTAGTTCTCGACTTCAAGCTTTTGACATGAGAAATTTACAACGGTTTCTTGAAGTTGAAGATGAGATACATATAATTGATCGGGTTAAATTACTCTATTGGTACTTTAACTTCGATAATGTTGTCTCACTTTTCTCCTTTAGTTTGATAAAGATTCGTTTTCATTCTCATTAGCTTTAAAATTAGTTGCTAGATGGTTCCAACTCAATTGTGTGAGTCATTTACGATGAGATTCATACAAACTAATGGATGGATACAAAAAAGTTAAATTACATGAAGAAGTTCAAATGCTAACTGAAAACAGCTAAGATACAGTTTAAATTTGAGGTTTGGACGATTTCAAAACTATATTTGAAATTGAGCGGCGAAAATAAAACTGTTGTCAAGTCGACGGAGAGAACAGCCGAGTGAGAAACGATTTGAGTGATTTAACCATAATTAAGTAATAATCACAGGGTCCCTTATAGCTGTTGCTTTTGTTACGTACGTGGGAGGAGATGAAACTTCCTCCAGTTTCCAAACTTTCCACTGCATTTGCCAACTAAAACCCTTTGTTGAAACCGATGAAACTATTTGTTGATGTTGGTGGGGATGATAGACGTGATGGATGAAGCAGCAGAGGACCCCTCGGACCCTCATGAGAACCGTAGGCTGTGTTCGTTTTATCATGGTTTTGAAAATATATTTTGAAACAATAATTTTTTAATATAAAAGATACATAAAATATATAATTAAATAGTGAAAATTTTATATTAAAAATAATAAAAATATTATAAAATATTAATTTTACTGTAATTGAAAAAATTAAAACACAAACAAAAATAAATAAATAACACTAAGGCTCTGTTTGGTTTAGCTTTTTTTAAAAGAAAATTCACACTATTTAACTAAAAAAGACCTCTATTCAAACACATTCAATTTTCTCTTAATTCAAGATTTGAATTTAAAATTCGCTCTAAAATTACTCACATAATTTTTTTTAAAAATATAATTATTACACTTTTTATTTTTTTTTTCTTACCCAAAATGTCCTAGAAAAAAACTCCCTCTAACAAATTTTTATTCCAAAATCAAAAATTCTATATTTGAGTTATAATCTAAACACAGCCTGAAACACAAACAAAAATTTTAAAAAAAAAAAGATGAAAACGAACAGGGTCACGTAGTGTGTGAGTGTGTGCTAATTAATTTGGAGAGAATTCTGACAAATGGCGGGGTAAGAAAACAGCAGAACAGAATTAATGATTTATTATCAACATGAAGAAGAGAGAAAGTCTGACAAAAAATGGGGTAATGTAAGGTAAGAAAAAGAAACAAAAGAGAGACAAAAGTCACAGAGGTTTGCTGTGATTTATGATCAAAACTAGGAAGAGCTAGCTTTTCAGTACTGCTCTAGCTGCAGAACCAGAGGCCAACAGCCACATGAATGAATGCATCCGTGTGCATAATTTACTTTCTGTTTTTTTCCTTTTTTCCCCAGCGAAAACAAACGCTAAAAGACTCTTAAAAAGCCTTTTTCTCTCTCTGTGGAAAAACCCTAACCCTAAATTTTCAGCAAAAACCTTTTTATTATCTTTCCCAAAACTCTCCTTTATCAGGCCTCCGACATTAGGACACAACTTGTCCCGTTGTACTCAACGCTCAAACAGTAGAACAAAAGGGACAATGTGAAAAGGAAAACGCTCGAAAGAGTGAGATTGTAAAGCGAATGATGTAACATAAACTAAAAGACGTACAATTCTTCAATATTTATATAATACTTTCTAAGAGTTTTCTTTATAATACTGTTTTTAATATATAGTAAAAATAATGCTTTTCTAATGAAACGCATGGAGTAATATAATTCATGGATAGTGTTACACTCTCCCTATTATCATAGCACAAATCATTCACTTTACATATTTTTACTTTCGTTGTAGCGTAAAAATTATAGAAATGAAAAGAAAAGAGTAGAGACTGTACCATGGATGGAGAGAGAGAGACTGCAAGAAGTATGTCAGCTACCAGGGATATACGTATAAAATAATGTAAAGCTGTAAGCTGCTAGAAGAAGGAGAAAAAAAAAATATAAAGGACAACTTTATGGATCCAATGCATTAATGCAACTGTTCCACTAGACTAGCTATAGCTAGTGTACATGCATTTAGCTGCTGTTGATTTTGAGAGTGCTTTATATTCATCAGCCGAAAGACTGAAACTTGCAATTTTGCAACTTTTTAATATAAAAATGATTCAAGTCAAAAATGAATATATGCATTTTCCAAAAAGCTTATTTGACTTCAACAAGAAGCAGCATAATTTTGCATATTTTTCATTTGTGTTGGTGAACCTTGGCATGCAGGAGAGAAGTTGTCATATTAGACAAAGAAAGGTTAACGGTTTGGACTTGGAGGATGAGTTTAGAAATGTTTTGTGTGCTATGTAGAGCCTGCTGCTTTAGTGAATTCTTTTAGTGCTTTTTTTGACAAATAAATTAGCAATATCAAACAAAGTGGTCCTCAAGAACAAAGCATAAAAGTAAGTCAAGGAGGAATATAAGGTCTAATGGGGAGGATTAAGACATAGACTTAGGCTAGAGAGTAGAGAATCTTTTTCTTTTTTACACTTCACTCCATATGGGCCTTTTCATTATGAGTTATTTTTTACAAGGAATTTTTTTAATGTTGAAATGTATAGTTACATAATAAAAAAATATTAAAAATTATTAAAAATTTCACTCCCTCCGTTCAACTATAATAATCCACTTTTAATATTTATTTTTGTTTCGATAGAAGAGTTCACTTTCAAAATATTTTTTTTTATTTTTCTTAACCTTACTAATATAATAATGTATGATCCATAATTAACCAACACTTAAAAAATAAAGATATTAGTTAAATAGATGGTGATAAATTAATTTTTTTAGGTGTTGTACCTTAAAATTCATAATAATTGTATAGTTTTTAAACTTGACTCTTCTAATAGAACAAACAAAATATAATATATTAAAATTTATGTAAAAATGACATTTTTTGTACTAAAAGTTTAACCTGTTTGTAATTTTGGTACTAAAAGTTTACTTAGTTCCAAACTTGTGCTTTATATTTACACTTTGTTGCATTTTTAGTATCTATACATGCTATAGTAGATTTTATGTAGTCAAACCGAAATCAAATGTAATTTGGGGTAGTTTACAAATTCTACAATTTTGTAGAGGTTGAAAATATATTTTTCTAATATTATTTCCAAAATATTTTCGTGGTTTTTTTTCTCCTCAATCGACGTACAAGTTTTCTTCCGACTGAGGAGAAAGAAAACCGCAAAAATGTTTTGAAAATTATATTTTTAGTACCTGCAACAAAAATACAACAAAGTATAAACATAAAGCACAAGTTTAAAACTGAGTAAACTTTTAGTACCAAAATTACAAACAGTCCAAACTTTTAATACTAAAAATGTCATTCTTCCTAAAATTTATTATAAAAACCTAAAACAAAACTAAAATACAAACAAAAACAATGAAAACAAACTAGCCTTATATACCGTAACTTTCTTTTATTCATTCATCACCAAAACATAAATTATCTCAAAGGATATATAGCTAGAGCCCTTCTCACATGGACAATATATAGCTCCAATGACATACCCAAAAAAAAAAAAAAAAAAGGTGGCAGTGCCCCAGAACAGACCATGACGTAGCTAAAACTCTACAGCCATAGTAGGCCTCATAATTCTCCATTCACACATTTGTAAATCCAAGTTCTTAATAAACCACTCAAAAATAATGTTTAATTTTTCTTTCTTAGCATAATAGGACTTCCCATGGTCTATCTAGTCACAACCTTGCGTGTGAGAACTTTGCTAGACACACCAATATTTCTTAATAAAAAGCATACCATGTGAGGCCTCGATCTCCAGTAAAAACAGCGCCCAATTAATATGTCAATAACTATGCCCTCCTCCTCCTCCTCCTCCTCCTCCTCCTCCCCTTCCTCCATGGATATCATCATTCCAAGGAAGATGATAAGGGAAAGGGAAATTACTACTCGGTCCCTGATGATAAATGTTCCCTCCAGGCCTTTGATGGAGTACTTGATGGTGATGATGATGGGGAGGATTCGGCAATGCCGTCGGGATTTCATTGCAAGCGTAGCGGATAAGATCGGCATTGGCCGCGTCGAGCTCTTTCTGAAGCCTCTCGACTTGTCTTTGCAGGAAGGAAATGGCGCCAACGCAGCCGTAGACCGGGTCCCTTACCCGGGCCTCGGCTTCGTAGGCCAGGGAGTTCACGGCGTCTTCTCTTTGGTGAGGGAGGAGTTCGTTTAGGAGCTTCGTGACATTGCTGGCGCCGAAGATTTTGTGGACGTTGGCGAATTTCTGTGGCTCCTCTGGTGGGAAATATGGGGCGAAAATGCAGCCTGGCATGCATTTCCTCCTCAAGAATTTGCAGGCAGCACAAGGTGAGTTGAATGAGCTTGATGAGGCCATTTTTTTTCCACTACTGCACAAATTAACAAGAAAATGTTGGGGGGAAAAAGGGTAATGAAAATGCATTTATTACTACAAAGTTTTACAGGACTCGAGTTTCTTTGATCAATTTACAGGTTCTGTAGTTACAGATTCATAGTACTTTCTTATACTTATAGTCAGTGACGCACGTCACTTTGCCAATTAGTTAATGTCTTATCACTGACTATAAGAATGTATTATGAATTTGTAGTTACAAGTGTCATTACTCTTTGTTCTATCATTCTAGATAGGTTTATTAACGTTTTAAACTTCGGTAAGTGGGTTCTGTGACGCACAAAATTCAATTGAAACTAATCACTTTCCTTCCTGTCCTTTCTTGATTGAATATCATATTTATTCTTTATGCATTCCTCATCATTTTCATGTAAAGTCATTCAAAGAAGCTAATTCTGATGGTTTGCTAATTATGTGACAGTACTGAGATCTTGAGGATCATGAGTTAAGGTTTTATCCCCATTATGCATTCTGGTACACTTCCAAGCTGGATTAATAAGACAAAAAACAAAAAGGGGGAAGTTAATAATTCTCTCTTTAATTTAGTGGCTTTGTCTTATTTCCTTACAATCTGTGTTAATTCACTTCTCATCCTCTAACAGGTGATCAAAAACTCACAGTTTCCAGCACTCTTGGGAGCTTTCAATCTGCATGTAATTGTCTTAAAATTATATTCTAAACTTTTTCATATGTATCCTTTTACAAGATTTCTCTAACAGTACTGTTTCACTCTCTCACTCTGACTCACTCACACCAGATGGAGGTACTCAAATGTCCAGATTTCAACAAGATCCTAAGAACTTATTTCCATATATAAGATCCCAATTAAAAAGGGTAATTTAATTAGTATCCTTGTGAATCTTGTTTTTGTTTCTTTTTCTTGCTTTCTTGCAGTTTATTCTTTGCGGGATCTGACTAGAAAAATTATTTTGCAATTATATTTCACATATGAGCTAACCTAACATGCAAATCTTCAGTTTACCTAGTAAATCCATGAGTAGGAAACCCTAGATTAGAGACTCTTAAGCTAGGAACAATGTAGCATCTCTGTTGCTACTGCCCTTAATTAATTGACCCCAAAAATTAGGAGGAAAGATTACCAAAAAGGGAAAAAAAAAACACAGAGAAAACACACAGAAGCTTAGAAAAGCAGATGAAAGCAGCTTCCTCTTAGGCATAGCTGCATGATCTACAAATTCTTGATGAAAAGAGTCAAAAAGTGTATTACCTTTTTCCTTGTTTGAGCTGTTTGAGGAATTTGACTGTGTTTTCTTCAGAGTTTAAAAGGTTGGTGGTAGCCAATGAAGGAGCTCAACACTGGAGAAGTAGTAATTTGTTTACTACTTTGAAGTGAGAGATTCTGAAAGAGGAAACCCTAATTATGGAGTGAATGGGCTTGTTGTACCCTGTAAATCGATGAGTAGAGTAGGACTAATATTGAGAAGAAAATAGCAAAGGAGGCAAAGAGCATTTGGTGGATGTAGGAGGAAGGGAATGAATGCAAAAGACAAAGGTAATAAATGGGAGGTACACTAAAAAAGATGACTATGACACTGCATCTAATAATAATATCATGGCTGTGGGGAATGGGGGGGATAGATAACTCATAAACAGCCCCATTTTTCCTTCTACCCTATTTCTCTTTGCCTCTTTCTTTCCTCATGCAATTGACAGACAAGACTAAATAATATCAGTTTTTTTTCTTCTTCGTTCTTTTATTATTATTTTTTTTGATGTGTGAATTGAGTAGCTAAAAACACCCGGTCAAGATCAAGTTCCATTCACAGCTAGCTACATGACCCTTCGTTTACGTTCTCATCAAGCTTAGATTAAATTGCAAATTAAAGTTTTGAGGTTATGACAAAACTATATTTACTACAATGAACCCTATTGAGCTTGTTTGATAAGGAAATACATAGAGATGTTGCATTACTGCGCGGGAATGGAAACAGGGGAATTAGCATCTAATTGTGAGGATTTAAATTTTTGTGTTTGGTACCTATAAGAGTCTAATAATTTAAACTATTATATCTTTTAAAGGACAATAAAATTTCTTTAATGAACGATTCATCCATTCCCAAGTAAGAAATGTCTTCCATTCTCATTCTCATTCCCGCACACCAAATGCATCAATATGATTTGAAGTGGCAGCCTCGTTAAGATATCCATGGGCTATAACCGCTGAAGAGTTTCTTACAAAAATTAGTTAAAAATAGTACTCCCTCCTTTCAAAAGTAAGTCTTGTTTTGATTGTTTTCTTCCTTAATGAAAAATTACTCATGCTTTATTTTATTAATTTTCATACACTTTCTAATCGAATTATGTATGGTTCATAACTAAATCTCTTTAAAAAGTGAAGAAATAAATCAAAACTCCATAATATATTACGTACTTTAGGTGTCTTTTGATAAAAGCTGTAAAGGATTGAGGAACATAACTTTGTTCATTGAGATAATGGAGTATTAATATGGATTCTACTATTCAAGCTCTTAATCTTAGCAAACAAACATTAGAAAATGCTAACAGCAAAAGGTAAAAAAAAAAAAGACTGGAACAACTTCTAATATTGCTAACTAGTGGACATATATACATATCTGTGTTACATGAGTAAATCATTATTTCGGTGCCAGCCGTGAGAGAGAGAGAGGTATCAAATAAAGGCAAATACGGCCTCAAAATAACAGCGGTTAAGATCGACCATTGAGACTATGGGAGATAAACTTAATCATAGAAGAGGAAGCAGCTCGGATCACCAGCTAAAGCCCCTAAATAATCATTCAGTAATAAGGAACAAAGCATCCAGCAGTTTTATGGGCAGTTATAGTAGCTGAGAGTCAGCCAATTTCATCTCCCAATCATAAGCCCCATAATGAGATCATATTCTCTATCCATTATATTTTTCTACATTTTGAAATCAGTGGAATGAAATCTTTTGTTTTTACACAAAGGATTCTAGAGTGATAGCTGCATAATTTTGTGTAGTAGTCAAACATTGTGGGCTGGTAAATGAATATATTCTGCACAAAAGGATTCTTTCTGGTTATGTTGCACAATGTTCCATCCTCAGCATTTGTGTCCATCTTCCACTACAGATATCAGCAGAAAATTCAACTTTTCTGATACTTCTTTTACATCTTTATAGGTATATTATATACTCACTCATTCCGTTCCGTTCTAATGGAAAAGTCTTATATAGAATTGTATATTGCACTTGACCAATAGTTATATCTCATGATTCTTCCATTGATGCATTGGGAGTATATGTTCTTAACTCAATCCACAAAATGGTGCAAATATTGTTGATATCCAATCTGAAGCTAGCATATCTTGCAAAATGTGGCTGAGGTGGGGTTTTTCACTGTACTGGTCTATTGATCATCAGCAATATCCCAGTATATAATTTAATTTAAAAGTGGAACCCTTTAATTTCCAGCCACTATTTTTGATGTGACTGAAATACTCTACTGTAAATATGCTGAATTAACAATGACTTCCACAATTGTTAGCTAGCTAGTATAGTTATGATAAATATATTATCAACCCGTAACGCGTAACAATTAATTGTTATTGTTAGACCGTTAGATCGCGATTGACAAACTCTAAGTTTACGCTAATTAACTCTACAATCATGATTTGTATTGATTAAGATCGAAATAGTTTTATATATACTACAATGACTAAGATCCAATAGTCACTATAAATGCTTCATTTGTTTTGTCTATTTTTCTCGTTTTAAGTAAATTTATTGTCATTCACTCATGATTAAACACTAAGTGACTTGCAATGAAAACTTTATATATATATATATATATGTATATATATATATATATGTATTTTTGCTCGATGAGAAAGTGATGATAGCCAATGGAAAAGAATGTTGGTACAAGGGAATTCTGTTTTTCGTCTTTTATTCCACTCTCCAATTTGGCTTTTCCACTGTTCTTCTCTTATGGTACTTGCGAGGAATTTTCAAAGAACATTTGGCCTAAACTGTATTGAACAAACTGAGTCAAAAACTCATCATTTTCCAGAATGAAAGTAGCATTGTTACTGCCTGTTCTTTTTTGTTGGTTTAAAAACAGTTTTAAAAAATAGTTTTATAATATATTAGAAATGTAAAATGGTATAACTGAATAGTGAAAATTTATACTAGAAATGATGAAAATTAATTATAATATATTAAATTTACTGTTGAAACTAAAATTAAAACAAAAAAAGTAAAGAAAAAGCCTTATGTGGATCACCAGTCGCAATGATACAAGTAATAAAGCCTAATTCCACACATGTATTTCATCTGAAGCATTAAAGGTTCTTGGGCCATGCATACATTATATTTCACATGTCGTATTTTTGGATCGAACATCATATAAAATTGCCATAATGGATCGAAAATTTCTTCCCAACAAAGATAAAAATAACTATGCAAATTACTATTTACGTATTATAATATATTTCAAAGCTCGTCTATTGAACATTTTGGAAGAGTAGTTAGAAATATTATTGTCCCTTCACCGAATTATTCATTCATAGATAATGGACTGACTATGATATATTACTATATAATACAATTATATTAGTCATTGTATAAGGCGGCTATTATTCACTGAATGAATGGTTTCCGCGAATTGCAATTTCTAAGAAGGTTTCCTTAAGTTAATTATTTGAAAAGAAAAAACACAAGAAAACGATGAAAAAGGAGAATGTACGTAATGGATGCCGCACCACAATGAGGCTAGCATTCCCCCTATTATTAATTTTACTTATGAAATACTTTCTTAAAGCTAACTCCACAAAGTGGAACAATAAAAATTAAGTGAAGCTAGCTAACATTAATTCCCAACTTTCACGCGTACATAATCTAAATCATTAAGCACAAGAATTGCGCGTATGTATTCTACAGTACATTGTAATTAATTTTTTTTTTCCCTTCTTCTTTTCTTTTCTCTTTTACAGATAGGAGATAGTTTTTATTGCCTTTCCTCAATAAATCTGTGAAGAAATAAAAACCAAACCTGATGCAGAAAGAAAAAAAATGACAAAAAACAACAACAAAAATGATAAGGCGCATGGATAATACAATTGGTTTTTTTTTTTTTTTTTTTTTTAACACACTTGATCCATCAATTTGGGTCCCTTCCTCACTTTATCAATTTAGAAGAGTTTCATTTAGGTTCATAAAATTAATAAATACGGCAGTTTAAAAATGTTAAGAGTCCATTTTCTGGCCACCGTCTGGGAAGCACGTGAGAAACCAGTGATAGAGCCATATTAACTGTGTGCTTGACGACCGTGGCTAAAAATGGACTGTGAACTTTTTAAAAGTTGCTTATGCACTTTATGGATAAAAATGAAACTTTTTTAAAATTGATTGAGTAACGAGAGGAAGTTAGAACCCAAGTTGAAACCTACAATTAATTCTAGTGACCCAAACTTGACAATGTCACTTGCAAACTCGATCTATGTACACATCATGGGCTCCGACGGAGTTGAAAACTCAAAACTACTAGGGTAAATTACAAAAACTCCCTAAAGTTTTACCAAACTATCAAACGAATTTTACAGTTTGAAATAAACTACGGAATGAATTATGTGATTTGAGTAAACTACCAAATGAACTCTGTGACAACATAGTTTGTACATAGGGTTTTAATTGTTGTACGAATTGCAATTCTTGATTAAACCATAAGATTCATAAGATAGTTTTGTAAATTACAAGATTCATTTGGTAATTTGTACAAATTTCAGTACAGTTTTGGTAATTCACCCAAACCAATAATTATTGGTTGGGAATAGTAATTTGAGTATAATACGAAATCAATCCTACTACTGTTTAAAATATTGCATTTACCCCTATGAACATTAGGTATAATAACAAACTCAAGTTTGCTGTTTAAAAACTTACAAGTACATTAAATACTGTAAGAAAAAGTAAAAGATGGTATTCCCTCCACTCCATTCAAAAACGTCCATTTTGTACTACAGTTTTTAGTAATACAAAGTGAATTCTTTGAGTAGGACAGAGAGAGTACACTTATCTATGTTTTGAGAACCGGACGGAATAGTATCTGCGGAGAGAAAGGGTCAAATAATCAATTTGGCCAGACAGGATGAAAAACCAGATGATGTCATAATAATTTTAATAATACATATATTAAAATACATGAAAATATTACACTCAATTATACATATATTTTAAAATTAAGAGTTTGACTTTGATTTAGAGATCAACCACAGGTCAACCCCAATTCAACTACATGTCAACTAAATTTTTACAGTTGACAAAATTTTAAAATTTGTAGTGGCTCTTTCCAAAAGGCGTGAATGCAAATAAAAACATCTCCTGGATACGACCGTGACATAACCATTGAATTGAAGTAAAACACTCTGATATCATTGGCCCTATTTAAGCTTCAATCAAAGCAGTCAAGTACACTTTGAAGGGCTGAGGCAATGAATGAACCCGATGGAACTCAGGCCTTCATATATATCAGAGTCCGGGAAAAAGCAGCTAAAGCAGCTTATAGACAAAAAAAGTTATCTCGTATTACAAACGAACAAGAAGTCATAACTGAAAAAGTTGTTGAAAATGTGCATTTTTCGGCATGGGATTGCCAGGCTCACTGACGAAACAAAAAAAAAAGAGCATTTCCATAAAAATTATTGTCATTCACTCATGATAAGAATTATTTAAAAAATCAAATAAATTTCTTCTACACATGATTGAAACAAAAACTTGATAAAATAATTGGAAGTTTCGGATGTAACAAATTCTTACCCCAATTTGTATTTTACTTTCTCTGGTAAGTGGTGTGTGCCACTTCTTTAAATTATACTTCGCATATATTTGATATTGTAAGTATCATTAATGAGACATGTTATCAATTTGATATTTATTTCTTCATTTCTTCAGGTTTGAATCTTATAAACCCACCACATCTAGATCTGGATGTGGTAGATTTATAATAAAAATAACAAATAAAGCTAATAATTCCTTCTAAAAATGGAAATTAAGAAACTTGATCTTAATATATTCTTTTCATCTTATTTTCTCACAAAATATTAAAACGATATGTCTATTACATTGAGCTTTGAAAAGAGTGAATGAAAAAATTGGGGCGTCCACCTGAATGGTTCTGCGAGAATCAAATTATCGACTTTTAATAGCCCATCATACATTACAACCGCTTGGACAGTGGTTATTTTCTAATATACAAATTTGAATGAAGAATGAAATTTTACCTTTTATACTTTCTTTTCATGAGAGAAAAAGTTGAGGTACAAATTAAAAGCGTTTATTACCGTTCACAAAAGTTTTTCAAGTGAGACTGGACATTTGTGATCTTAGAAATGTTCTATGAGAAAGCTTGGGCCTTGTAGAATTTAAAGGAAAGAAAGTGAATGTAGAAAGGCCACTTCTAGGTAGCCTTTTCATACCTAATGAATATATAAATATTCATAGGGCAATGGATCTCCAACCTATATAGCCCAATCATCAGGGCTTAGTCCAATTCAAACTTGTCTCCTTTTTAATTTGAATTTATATTAATGTATAATCACTATTTTTTTTTTTTTTTTTTTTTTTTTTTGGGGTAGTGGGTGAAAAAAGAAAGTGAACCAAGACATACCACTATCCATATATAAGATTAATGAGTTGATTTTGAAAAAAAATTTATACTGTAAAAATTATAATTAAGGGATTGTTCTTTATGATGTTTTAAAATTCAGTTTTGAAAACATGTTTTTTGGAAAATAATTTTTTAGTGTTAAAAGTGTATTGAAAATGTAAAAATATATATAAATAGTAAAAAATTATATTGAAAATGATGAAAAATAATTATAATATATTAAATTTACTGTAAAAATCAAAACAAAACCAAAACCAAAACGAAAAGAATAGGCCCTAATAGTCAAAGTTATACTGAAAATAATGAAAAAATATATAATTATTATATTCAAAAAAAATTTATTGTAGAAATAAGTTCAGAAATTTAATAACACCATTAAAATTAGATGACTAGTTTATTCTTTCTCTAATGTGACATTTCAGAATATTAAAAATAAATAAAAAATTTATCCATCCTTCGAGCTTGGCTATGGGTACAGATACGAACACTGAAAGGAAATGGGACTCATTTCCGAAAAACAGTAAGAAAAAAGGAAAATGAAACCGGGCTAGACGAAATTGGGATAATTGAATATCGTTGGATGCGACAGTCACAAAAGGTACTTGCTTATTAAAGCAAATTTTGAGTATTATATTTTACTCTTTTTTTTTTTTTTTTTGGTTGCAACATGTGTATGATTATTTATATTGTAAAAGTGTCATATTTAAGAAAAATATTATTGGATTTATGGTGTCAATCATTATTTTGATGTTAATCACAAATAAGTGATATAATTTGATGATTTAGATGTTAAAGTATCTTTGTAGGGAAAAAAAAAGTACAACACTCGGCATTGAAAGTCCAAGAAAATAACTAGAGAAACAAAATTGGTAAAATCCGATTTAATGGTGGAAGAAAAGCTAATTTTGATGAAAATTTTGAAATTCTTGATAGTGAAGAACAATGGTAGAAATAGATTTGGTAAATACCGATCATCTAAATTTTTCATAAAATAATTACTACCCTATTATGGCATATCCAAATTAATAACTCCGAAAAAGTTGTAGCGGTACAACTGCTTTTTTGTTGAAATTTTAGAAAATCAAGAAGTGGTTAAAATCAATTCTCTATCAAAATAGACATATTTTGCAAAACTCGTTAAAGAATCGAGCATTCTTACACAATAAAAATAAAATAAAATAAAAAAACTCCACAAATAAAGTATAATGAAGCTCTAAGGATTGGCACAAATCTAGTCGCTTTCTCAAATTCAAACCTAGGCCTTTAACAAATATATTAGAAATATGTTTATAGACTATATGGAGGGTTATTATTCATTTGTGAGATTTTGGAGATTTAAGTAATATCCAAATGCAATGCATATATATAACAATAATGAAGCACAATCTAAATTTAAAGTGTAAGTGTGTGTTAAAGTGATAATGAAAATCAAAACAGATATAGACAAATTAGGAAAAACACATTTTGATATGTACTTTCAGTTTATCTTGATTCTGAATCATTAAATAATAATCATACTGAAATAGGATAGATATACTATCTTATTTTCTAAACAAAAATCTCAATTGAGGAGGTTAAGTGTTTTTTTTAAAAAAATAATAATAATTTTTTTTATCCTTGCTTTCCCAAAGTTCAAACCAAAAAAGACAAGACCCTCCCTCCTATTATGAACCACTTCAACCCTCCTCACAATTGAGTGCAATAAGACCTTATTACCCTAAAAAAAAATAAATAATTAAATAAATTAGTAATTAACTAAAAAAATCCTCTGGAATTACTAATTTTTCTTTTTTTTTTTATCTTAATAAAACGGTAAACGTTAGGGTTTGAAATCCAAAATTTTTAATTTAAAGTATGAATTCATTAGTCCACATTCTTAAAAAAAATTTAAATTTCCACTCATCTATTGGTTACTTGTTAAGTATGCAGTGTAAACAATGATTCAGTCTTTTTCTTCATTTCATACTTTTCACATATTGAAATTATTGTGTCTTTAAGAAATTAGTAATGTTTCTCAATAAAGGCATTACCTATAGAAAAAGTATTGTTTCTAAAAATAATATTTTATGTATGAAAAAAAATATTGCATGTTTCTAAGAATTGAAGTATTGTTTATATATATATATATATATATATATATATAAAATAAAAAGATATTGCATGAGGTCAAAAAACTTCGAGTTCTAAAAAAGTATTGTTGGTTTATATATATTGCATGTAGTGAAAAAAGTATTATTCTTATATAAATAGTGTATATACTGAAAAAATTACCTAGAAAAATAATGCATGTAATAAACAGAATTTTTTTCAAAAAGTATTGCTTCTAAAAAGTAGTGTATATACTGAAACAAAATATAGTTTCTATAAAAGTATTGTAGGAAGAAAAAATTAATGTTTCTAAAATAAATAAATAAATAAAATGAGAGCAAGTGTTGCGCACGTGCATGTAGTGGAGTCTCCTATTTGACGAACATCTGTCCAACACGAGGGACTCCCTCCTTGACAAAATCTTAAGGGAAATTTTGATAATTTACTTAATTTTTTACTATATAGACTTCGTTACATAATTGATGTGATTCGGTTTAGGCACTCAACTGTTTGCGCAAACGAATGGCTTATTTAAGTGAAACTATTGTTCATATGAGCTAAATCAATGAAACATATATAGGTCAATGGACCTATAATTGTGTCTAGAGTTCAAAACTTCTCCAAATGAGTTGATTAATTCTTGTTGGGTTTCATTTCAAAGTTGCTTATCAACTAGTACCATGAGTCATATTATATTTCATGCTGGTTGAATACTATTCCTAGCCCAAGAGGTTGAGGAAAATTTGTTCAAATGCAGCCCAACATGGTTGATTTTTTGTAGCCATAACTTGTTCATTTCAAATTCAAAACAAGTCAACCCACTTCAAGAGTAGCCTTTCTACTATTATTCTAGAAGATTTTTTAAGCAAAAAAATCAGATAAAATGTCGTCCAAAAAAGACAGCTTTTGTTCGGGCAACAAGGTTTCAAAAATTGTGCAAATGCAATGAAAATAGTGCAAGTCTTTCAAGGCCTTAAGACCATAATTTTGAAGGATTGTCAAGTATTAAAATCCACTCAAAAAAATACTCCAAAGACCTCTCAAATTTGTCCATGACAAGTTTCAAGAAATTGACCAAATTCAAAAAATTTCATTTAAAAACTCAAAGAATTAAATGTTGAATTTGAAAACTTCGTTTGGTCATGAATTCAGCCAATGCACATTCATTTAATAAAGTGTCTTCAATTCAAGACAAGATATTATAACATCTTCTAGAACTTTCCAATATTGAGAAAGACTAAAGCACCCTCAATGATGACATGTGCAAGGAAGGATCTAGAGTTTTTGACAGTTACGTTTACTTATATAATAACTTATAATTGATAAGTAGTACTCCCGGCTTTATGGTGATGTCATTGCTTATATCACGATCTAGTTTTAAATGTTCACCTAAAATCTATACACACGCCACCTAGGGGGAAACCACCGGAGTGGGGTGTTGGGTTGGGAAATGGTCTCAGACCCCTCCAATCTTATTAGACGTACATTGGTCCTCTCAGTAATTTTTTTTGATTCCGCCATTGACACCACCTATGTAAGCATTTCAAGTGAGAATGATTCAATATGATTTGCAAGTTTTCAATTTTTAGAAGTACTCATCAAGATTTCGTCTTGTAACGTTCGAATCTTATCAAACAATTTGAGAGAGTTGTTTGTGGCAATTTATACCAAGGTTCAGCCTCATTACAAAGGCGTTGGTCAAGATTTTCACCATTGGTTACTTAAGTAATCCGTAGAACGATCGAGCTCAACGATGCAATCAAACCCATCTATAGGTGAGATTGCATCAATAAAACTCCCACATGGGCAGGTTCAGACCAAACTATACATAGTGTCAAATTTCTTAACACAAACAAAGGGATCAAATGGACTTCCTTTCATTGTATACACAAAGCTTCATAGGAGAGTTTGACAGTAGATTGCATTCCTTCAAAACCCGGATGAGAGCTGGAAACATGGGTTCTTCTTGCCAACGTAAGACATTGTAAATAACAGTTGTAAATTCTATACAGCAATAATAGTTTAAGTAATAAAGAAGTGTCTTTAAACTTTCAAAGCCAGGTCCCCTTCCAGAAGACAGATTAATTGATCTAGCTTGCCCAACAGAGCTGTCAGACAAACAAGAATGAAGAAACATTCACCCATCAGTTAACTCAGTCCAGAAAATGGAACAGTGACAGATTAGAAGAACCTAATGGCACATGCATAGAGAAACCTCTGGCTAGACTCAAGAGTGCTCTTCCAACATACATTGTCTAAAGAAAACGATGACTGATTCTTAAACTGATGCAGGCAAATATCAAAACATTTTCTTAAATGCCTATGAATACATGCCCTTGAAGATTTGAAACGGAATATTGCTACATTAATACACTGGAAACAACCTAGCAGCAAAAAATACAAAAATGAATAATGAAAATTTCAATTTTGAAAGCTTACTGACCATTAAAGGAAGACCCAGGCAAGTTTTTCTGCATGAAAATCAAAAACAATTACAAGCCCATGTTGTAGGAAACAGACAAAATATGTAAAGTAAGAGAAAATTATTCATTTCAGTTTTGAGGAAGATGTCAATTTGCAAGCTGTGACTCCGCTGAATCCCAGTAACCACATGAATTCTAAATTTTGGAATGGATCGCTACAACTTGTGCTAGTTTGGATAAAATTTGTAGCATGAAACTCAAAAACGAAAATCATATTAAGGGCTCATTTCTAGCCCATCTGAGAAGGTTTGGACTAAAATTTTGTATCTCTGTTTACTAGAGTAGATTGAGTTCTGACATTACAAACTGACTTAAAAAACAATGGTGGGAAATGGAGAAAGGCAATTCAAGAAGCAACTTTAGATATTGATGCTACTTGCTCTCTGTGTGGTAAGGAAAGGGAAAGTATTCAACACCTCTTCTTTTCTTGTGATTTTACTAACTGTGTGTGGCACAGTATTAATTAGTGGTTGAGTATCCCGAGAACAATGACTACCATCTGCAGCACCATCAAATGGGTGAGTAAGGAGGTTAAAAAAGATAAGAAACGGTTTACAGCCTCTTTGGCTGCATTTGCACTAACCGTTTATCATGTCTGGAAGTGCAGGAATAGTCTGATTTTTGATTCTGTGTCTATGACACATGAGTCTCTGGTGCTACTTGTTAACACTAATACCTACAGAATAATGAATGACCTGTACCCTAATCAAGGGATTATACGGAACAACGTAGTAGTTGGCGGTCAAGCAACTACCTAGCCCACCTAAACCAGTAGATGGTAAAGGCAAGTCAATTTTGTTGATAGCTGCCCTTTTGCTTAAAAAGGGAATAGTGGTACAGACCACCACGTGAGTGTCTACAGTAAAGACACAAACCCATTCGGATGTTGCCTTGGCGATATCCGGAAAGCTGCCCTTTTGCTCAAAAAGGGAATGGTGGCACAGACCACTACGTCGATGGCTACGGTAAAGTCATCCTATCCCGGCTGACCAGTGTCCGGTACAGGCAAATCAAATCTGGTGATGGTTGACTACTTACCAAAAGTAGTTTGGTTATGATGATTACTTCTCCTTTCTATGCTCTACATTTCATGACTTTGGTGATCCTTCTTCATACATCTGATGGTCCTTGGTTGACGTGTGGATGGAGAAGGGAGATGGTCCTGCCTAGCATTATGAGGATCACACACGGATGATTGGAAACTCTACATTGCGATAGGTGGTTTTGGATGTACTCATATACGACTAGGATGCGATGTTATAAACCTCTATGTCATTGTAGATGATTAAGACTGAACTAGGGCTATGCTTTATGATTCGCCGTTAAATTGTAATAGCTAGAGTTGATGTTTGTTATGCTTTATTGATTGATCTGTGTTGTTATGGCTAATTTGGGGTATGCCCCAATTTCTTTGTAAAAGTTTATGAACTCACTTATGTATGACTCTGTAGTTTGATCTTACTGATTTTTGAGCCGGAATACTCGGTGGAATAAAATTATTTACCTTTCCTCCAAAAAAAAAAAAAAGAAGCAACTTTAGATTAAGAAGAAAGCAACTGTAGACAAAGCCCAAAATATAAAGTTGCATATTTTACCACTTGATTGGAGAGATCAGACTCCATGCGATCCATCACTGGTTCAGTAGCATTAGCAGACCAAGTAAGTTAGAACATGTTTTAAAGGCAGCTGCTGGAATTCTATATTGATGCATCTCAGAGTTGAATTACCTTCACGAACATTTGTATGGCTATTAGCAAGGAAGGCTAGAAAGCTGAGAGGTATGTCTCTATCAGTGTTTCTCTTAACAGGAGCTGAAGTTTCTTCAAGGGGAGTACATTCCACTCCATGCCTACTTGATGAAGGCTGCACTAGAAGATTGCCATCGCTAGCTGTCCGAGCAGGACTCAATTCAGTAGCAGCACTGCAATCACAAAGCATCAATATTGACCGTCAGTTCTTCTCCTTTCTTTGCAGCTGACATGGATGTATCTAAGCTACTGTCAGGATCAGAGATGGCTTACCTATCATGGACTTCATCTGAATGAGTGAACCCATTTTGACAAGGTACTTTTGAGATATAACCACTACTTTGCTGACCAATGTTCTCCACATCTTTCATGCTCTCCTGAAGACTCAAATTGACATCGAAGTTGCATAGCCAAGAAATTTTGCACTATGATATGTCACTGATGAAAAAAAAAAAAAAAAGAAGAGACAGAACAACATAAATCATTGACATCCCAGTTTTTTACCTTCATTGAATTTATAAACAACAGAGATTCTGAAGAGTTGAGAAAACGCATGGCAAACTTTTGTATCTGCAATTCACAGAGGGATCCATGAAATACAGTTTAAACAAGGATTAGATTCAAGATCCAAGTAAGAGTCAGCACTCAGCTGCATGCTAAAACCTAAAAGTTTAACTGAAAAAGATTAGCAAGGATCCGTAAACTAGATAGAAATTACAACTTCTGCATGAATACATGCATATTAATGCACTTAAGCCAAGGAACACAGGTGGAAATCATTGATACTATAAGTAGCATATGTTAATAACTGATGCAGCTCTTCTTAATTCCTCTGTAAATGGCTGATGCGTTATCTCAACATGTATTGTGCTATTCTCTCAAAACATTGTAAAGAGGTTAGCTACTTGAGGTCGAAAAATATATGTAATCAAGATGTGAGATGTACCAAACTGAGGCATTGAAAGTCTTATCCAAACGAAGAATTTTTGTATGGTTTCTTTGGTCAGTTTAAGAAGAAAGGGCAATGGCAAGATGGAAGTATAATACATCGTGACTCAGAATAAATGTATAGCTTCCTTTTCACTTCATTTTCTAAACACCTATGTGGACCTCCTTTAGCATGAAAACAACACATATACAGAATGCAATAACAGGAAAATGCTGATTCATAATGGAATTATATTTAAGTGAAGATCGACCGCTTCGTATAATCTTTTAGTACAGGTAATGACACAAGTTCAAGAAAATGTGTACCAATGCGATTTGTTTCATTTCCATTTCATTTCATAATAAGAAGTCTGACCATTCCATTCACATCAGTAGCAGAAAGAACCAAATTTTGCTGCAATTCAAATGATATTCTGAAGCCATACCTGACCAACTGAGTCCTTGTAGCTTGCAACCACCACTCTGCTTGTGCCACATGAAATCTGTGGAAAAGATAAGTGCAGCTTGTCTACGAAGTGTTCTTCCTGCAAAATTTCCGAGGTTATTTCGTTCATTCAAGAGGACAAACTACATTATGTACACAAGGTGTTTTGATCACTGAAATTCCCTACTCAGTGACTTGATTTTTCGTCATAGTTCACAGGGTAAAGGGATGTTTGGAATCAGAAATCAAGAATCATAAGCAGGGTTTAGGAAATTGACCAAACCTATTAATAAAAAGTTGAATTTCAATTTGATTCTGATTCCATTCCACCAAAACTATCAAACCCATACCTATCCATTCCCTTCTCTCAAATCTAACGCCAACAACAACACAGACATTATTTCAAGCACAAAATTATTACTAACAGGAAATGGTAACAAAGAAATAAAAAGCCTATCCCAGATTGATTAACGCGTAAATAGGGTGTAAAAATGAAACAAAACTAACATCTCATAAAGAAAAGGAACAAAAACAACAAAAGGGGTTATCGGGCTAACATGAACATTGCCATTTAGGGAGATAAGCAGGACAAGCGGAGAATCAGGGGCGTAGCTAAAAAGGAAAAACGAAGCAGTGGCGGATGAAGAAGACAGCCAAGCCCCACTTGCACAGCCACCGCGCCTCCTAGAAGTGGGCAATGGGTCGAGGCGGTAATCAGTAAGATGAGAAAGTTGGCGGTCTGAAGCTATTGCGTGGGGGAAAAACACAGCGTACTCTATCTGAGATGAGTGTTTCACAGCAATCGTTTGGTGCAGGTTTTGGGGTTGCCCGGTTAGGGGTTCTGTTTCTTCCGCCATGTTCATGATGAATGATGACGCTACAAAGAAAAGGCTGGAGGTGGTGGAAGTGGAAAAGGAAGAGGTGATCTTCTCGTACGGTTTTCTTTTGGTGGTGTGTCAATTTTTTTTTTTTTGACTGGGTGAAGTGTGACCGTGACAGGTGTCCGTTTGATACGTGGGAGTTCTCTCATTTCCAGAATCGCAATTTTACAATAAAATTATAAATAAAAGTTCAAATCGTTTTTATTGTTTTGAGTTTTGTATTAATTTATTATTTATTTTTTAACATTTTACTTTATAAAAACACAAATTTATACACTTTATATTTATTAAAAATAATTTTTAAAGACATATTTTCAAAACTAAGTTAGAGTGTAATATTAGATATATAATATTTTCTCATTCATTCTTGTCATTAAAATCATTAAAAGTATATCCACATGAAAAAAAGATGACAAATCTTCTATATGAAATTTAAACTTATACTACTCTAGCATGTGAAGATAATTTATGGTAGACCAGTCATAAGGGATGCATTAAATGGACCGATTGCGTCCAGGACCGATACGGATCGAGACGTGTAAGTAAATTCCACGTCAGCGCATCAGTCAAAAATACTAAAATGCCTCTTTCTTCTCCATTCGTTACTTCATTCTCTCTTCCTCGGTTCCTCCGCTTTCTTTCTCTATTAATGGCTTTCTTCTTCTCTTTCTTTGGTCTCTACTTCTTCTGCCATTGCCTCCACTCCGTATGCTATTTATACGTAAATCGAAGGGAGTATAAATTGGGTTATGCTGCTCTTACGGTTAATGAAGGATAAAAGAGGAAGGAGACGATTGAGGAAGAGGGTAGTGGCGTGGGTGAAACTGTTTGCTGGAGATGGAGAACAAAAAAGGGGGAAAATGGCGGGAAAGTATAAAGATTAAAAAGAATAAAATGGGCTTTAAGGGACTGTGATATTACCCCCTTTAAACCAAATGTTTGCTTTAAATGTAGTATTTTGATATGTGCATTGTATCAAATGTTTATTTTAAATGTATCATTTTAATACACATATTTTGGCCATTTAAACTTTTTGAAATCCAATAAATAAGATTGTTAAACAAGTATTGAGTAGTATAAAAATTAATACAGTCTGTATTGTAAAATAGTACAGAATAATAAAAAAATCAGTACAGTTTTTATTGTATAACAGTAAAAAGTAGTCATATTGTAAATTAATTGTCCCAAAAAATTGGGCAAAAAATAAAATAAAATTAATTGCCATAAATTTAAAACCCATATTTTTTACTACAATGTTTTTCAAAAATCTGGACAAAAAATAAAAAGAAAAAAAGGTAAAATCACCTACTCGGCCTCAAAGGATGATAAAAGAGGAGAATAGGGGGAAAAAAATGGAGAGGAAGAGATAAGGAATTAAAAGCCGTAAAAGAAGAAAGAGAGAAAAGAAAGCAACTGAGAAAAAAAAGGAGATGAGAGAAAAGAAATAGAAGATAGTGAACAAAAATGCAAAAAACAAATGTTGGGCCCCTTTCGGGACACTCGGTCCAAGACCATTTCGGTCCATTTAATCTTTCTCTAATGAAAATATGACAAGTCTTACATGTGAAGATTAGACTTATTAATGACAAAAATTTAACTACTCTAACATGTAGAGACATGCAAGACTAGTCATAAAATGAAATAAATTTATGTCCTTTTTAGTATTAAGTAATGTTTAAGTAATCTTAGAGTGTTTATTAGTATATTTATAATTTTGGATATTTTGATGGGTCATTTTTCATATTTAT
This sequence comes from Leptodermis oblonga, assembly GCA_016801395.1. NCBI lineage: Eukaryota > Viridiplantae > Streptophyta > Magnoliopsida > Gentianales > Rubiaceae > Leptodermis > Leptodermis oblonga. Next base: position 15,412,287 of record CM028759.1, read on the forward strand.
ATTATTTACTCCCTCCGTCCCACTCAAAGAATCCACTTTGAAATATGTACAACTTATTATGGGTTATGAGGTACAACACCTAAAATAAGTAATTTACCACTATATTTTCCATTTATATCCATATTTTAAAAGTAAGGGTTAATTGTAAACTACACATTGTTATATTAGTAAGGGTATGTAATATAAATAAATTCAAAGTGAACTTTTTAAATGAGACAAAAAAAAATTTTGAAAGTAGACTATTTAAGTGAGACAGAAAGAGTAATAATTAATTTTTTAATTAATTAAAGTTTATTAATTATTTATATATTTTTTTAACTTATGAAATGGAGTAAATTCTTAAAATTATACTAATAGCAAAATTTGTATTTTAATTAATTAACTAAAATAAGAGATAAAAAAATAGTTTAGGGACTAAAATATAACAATAAAAAAAAAATTTAAAAGTAGAGGCGTGATCGGTCCACTGTTGACACTTGAACCAAAGCATTTAAAGGTTTAGAGGTCTGTTGCAAATAGTCTTAGAATAATTCACTTTGTAATACAATTACAGTGTGATTCTTTATATTGGATTCCTTTTCTTATGCGGAACTGATATTTTGGAACATCATTTTAGAGCACAATGGAAATACTTTCATTCGTGCAATTTCTGAATTTTCTGTAGAGCTCCTCTCCATTCACAGCTTGGCTTCTCTTCCTCCTTTGTGGCATCTCTTCCTAATGTTTTTCAAAATTCCTAGAAGAGAATCCCAACTGCAGAAAGCCGTGCTCGAGTGAGGCAATGATGCCGGACAACATAACGATTACTCCACGCATCATTTCTACCCAGATATCATCTCTGAATCGAGTGGTTGAGACTTTGGTCATACTCAGTGGGAGATGGTTATCAGGAAAAATGGCATTTTCAGTCCCTTTTGTTTGGGGGAGTGGCAATTTTCGTCCCTTTCGTTTCACCGTGGCAGAAATGGTCCCTTTTGTTTGCATTTGTGGCATTTTCAGTCCTTTTTACCTGTAAAAACCGGTCATCACTAGTCAACTTTACAGTCAACGGTTTTTAGGATCGTTTTGAAATGAAAAAAATAAAATTGGGGCTTTTTCGCGATTTTCTTAAATTCCAATGACCCAAACAATAAATATTTCCCTTTTTTTAATTTTTTTCCCTGAGACTCTTCTTCTCCTTCATCACCCAACCGCCACCTTCTTCTCCCCACCCATTCAAACTTTCCTCCTCTCTCCGGACACCATCTTCTTCACTTACTCCACCACCTTTTGGACTGTCACCAATCTTCCTCCAACAACACCACCCCTAAAACTACCGGTATCCCGCCACCACCAAACCCACCTTCTCCAGAATCCCCCAGCAAAGAATTCCTAAACCAAATATTGACCCATTGTTTAGTCCCAAAAAATTGTGAAATCATAGAATATGGAATCTGACTTTGAAGTACCCATCAAAATGATAAATTGGGTTGATAAATTGGCTTACCAAACTAATTACTTTATGCAGAAATGAAACCCATTTAAATATCTTTCTACTAAATTTGTTGTCCAAATTCAAAATAAATGTATAAATAGGTTTATGTTTTTATGGTGGTGACCGGCCAGGTGAGAGAAGGGATGAGATGAGGTGGCAGTGGTGATGAAGAAGTTGGTGGCCAGATGGGGGAGAAAATGAGGTGGCGGTAGTGGTGGTGTGGAGAAAGTGAAGAAGGTGGCGGTTGGGTGATGAAGGAGAAGAAGAGTCTCAGGGAAAAAAATTAAAAAAAGGGAAATATTTATTGTTTGGGTCATTGGAATTTAAGAAAATCGCGAAAAAGCCCCAATTTTATTTTTTCATTTCAAAACGATCCTAAAAACCGTTGACTGTAAAGTTGACTAGTGATGACCGGTTTTTACAGGTAAAAAGGACTGAAAATGCTACAAATGCAAACAAAAGGGACCATTTCTGCCACGGTGAAACGAAAGGGACGAAAATTGCCACTCGCCCAAACAAAAGGGACTGAAAATGCCATTTTTCCATGGTTATCATCTCTGAAGAGTACGACAGAAGAACATGCCACTTTGGAATTGCATGTTCTAGCTCAACGAATGTTGCATTAGTTCCTGTCCCCAGAATAAGAGCAGCAACTAGCCAACTACGTCTCCGATTTAGGTGACACTTTGAAAACCGGTGCTGCGCCTCTCCACTCAATACAAGTTTGCAGCTCCACTGAGTTATAGCATCCCTGAGAAGATGAAACAAAATATTAATAGCTCCCGATTCAATGAGAGGCCTCAAACTAGGGAGGCTGAGAATGAGATAAAAGGTTGGATCCTAATCAGCTGTAACATCAAATAAGCCAAAAAATATGAGCTTATAACCAAAATCTGTTAAAAAGAAAAACAACATAAGATCAGATACCGTTATAATTCTTGAAACTTTAAATCTTTCTGAAACAACATTACTAATGTTACCAGCATGTAATCTCACCTAAAACCTTTGCTCCGGTTGTTGCTTCACTCTTCTGAAATTGGTTGATTAAAGTAGCTTCCACCAAGATGCTCCCATGCGTGCCATTATTCATTACGAGCCATTTTCACATTTCAATGGTTTTGCACCACCAATCCAGCTAATACCAGGAACTTTCCATTTCAGAGCTCTGGAATCAGCTCTCAACTTTTGGACATCATCCCACCTCCCATCGCCAGCATATATATTACAAAGCATAACCTCATAGCTGCTTTTGAAATATTTACTTTTAGAGAGATTATTAGCCACAGTCTCTGCCAATTCACTATATCCATGAACATCACAGCATGACAAAAGCGCGCCCCAAATAGCAGAGTCAACTGGCTCCGGTAAAGATTGGATGAGTTCGTGAGCCTGGTTCAACTCTCCAGCCATTCCAAGAAGCTTAACTAGGTAAACATAATGGTCAGTCTCAGGTAAAATTCCAAAATCATATTTCATTCTTCTAAAGTACTCCCTACCGGAATCAACAAGACCAGAATGACAGCACGCACCAAGGACACTGGCGAAAGTATTTTCGTCTGGTTTCAAGCCTTCCAGTAATACCTCCTCAAATAGTTGAAGGGCCTCATTGGCAAGTCCATAAGAACCAAGACTAGATATTACAGAATTGTACGAGATGACGTTTTTCTCAGGCATACTTTTGAAAAGCTTGACAGCCAATTCCAAGAAACCACACTTTGCATACATGTCAACCAAAGCAGAGGATACCATGATCTGAAACTCCAATCCATGTCTTATAGCATAGCCATGTATCTCACATCCGGGCTCTAAAATTGCTATCTGAGCTGAAGCTGCTAATGCACTAGCTATCAATATATGATCAGGCTTTCTTCCTTCCATATTCATTTTCCTTAAAAAGTTCAAAGACATGACAGGCTGCTCTGACTGCAAAAAACCCGTAATCAGGGAAGACCAGGTAACTAGATCAGGTTGCAACAAATCAAGGAAAATCTTACAAGCTGAGTCCATGAACTTAAACCTAGAATACATAGTCACAAGTACACTACTTACATGATCATTATAATCAAAACCACATTTTGAACAAAACCCATGAATAGATTCCCCAACTCGAACAAGAAAAGGCTCTGTTAACCCCATAGCCACCCCAACCACTGTATAGCCATCGGGATGCTGACCCAATTCTCTCATCCTGTTGAACAATTCTATCCCCTTACTAGGATTCCCACCAGACCCAAAACCCGAAATAATCGAATTCCATAACACCAAATCTGGTTCATGAATCCCGTAGAACACTTTCTCCGCTTCATCAACACGGCCTAGTTTCGAATAAGCCCCAACAAGTGCACTGCTACAAATTGAGTTCAACCCAAAGTCTGAAACGATCACATTAGCATGCAAAATCCTCAACCCTTTGAAATCAAACTTGTCAGAGCATGCCCGCACAACACAGGCAAATGTGAAGCTATCGGGGTTTGTATCTGAACTCAGCATGAGTTTATACAACGCAAATGCGTCTGAAAACAGGTGGATTCTAGCATAAGCTCGTATGATGGAGTTCCAGAGGAAAATGCTTCTATGGGGAGTTTCGTCAAACAGTTGGTGAGCAGAACCCAGGTCACTGTTTACAGCGTAGAATCTCACAAGCTTTGTTGCATAAAATGGGTCGATTGAGAGGTGCGTCTTAGCTATAAATGCATGAAGAATTTGGGTTCTTGTGAGGGATTGATTGGGCTTAGAGAGTTCAGAGAGAAGTGAGCGGAATGGAATTCTCATCTGCCCATCTAATCTGTATTATCACTTATCAGAGATGAAGGCAAGCTGGGTTAGTCATTTATGGCTGTATTTGGCTTTGATTTTTCACACTTTTGTGTCACATTACTTGTTACAAATATTAATAACTAATCCTAAATATAAAAAAAAAATTTTGTTTCATTAATTTTCATCATCAATATTTATTTTGGTACAGTGTACATTTATTTAATTTTTGATGATTAAATTTTTTTAAAAAATATGCTCGTATAAATTATATTTAAATAAAAATTTTAATATTAAAATCAAGTATAATAATAATAAAAAGATAATATTTATAATTAGTTATATTTTTTGTAACCAAATATATATATATATATATTAATATAAAAGCGTTACATACAACCAGATTCCCTATTCAAAAGTCTAGTACTCACATGACCTATCTCGACTTTTGTTCTAGGTACCTTACACATGCAACAATACACAAATTTCTGCATAATCATTTTTATATCCTACATAATTTGTTGGGTATCCAGCCTAGCATCTGATACTAACCTTACTCTATTGAGGATTTGTTGGCAATCCGTGAGAATTGTACAATTTTGTTTGCCATTCCGAACCATCCATTGTAGACCATGTAGACATGCCACTGCTTCTGTTTGAGCAGCAGACATTGCCGGTATCTTTTGTTGTTCTGAATGGACCTCATTCCCCTCTCCATCCTTGACTACCCACGCAATTGCTCCTGTCAATGCATTTGGAGTACATGCCCCATCAATGATGAGAGAATCCATCTGATGCACCTCACCCTGGTGCACTGTCTGTGCACCACCACGAACCTTGTTTCCATCCAAGTTGTTTTATTTGATGTCCCTCTTGTTGTATACGCTGTGTGAGTTGTCGGTAAGGACATTGGCTATTGTTTGATAGTTGGGTCAGCCTCGTTGCCTCTCTGAGTACCCAGGTAGGGTGCATATCAACTTGCCTCCATACTTTCTCATTGCGAGCTAGCCATATTTGCCATAGAAAAGTACAAGAAGTTATAATTTCCTCTTCAGAAGGTGCCTCTTCTATCCATCTCTGAAACTAGTCACTAAAAGTCATTGGTGTGCCCACATCAAAATTGAATCCAAGTATGGAGAGTCTCCATATGGCCTTTGCTTCGAAACAGTTCAACAACAAATGTTCAATTGTTTCCTCTTCCTTCTGGCATATGGGACAGATTGTCGTTTCACTAGAATTCCTTCTGTGCAGAGCTTTGTTAGTCGGAAGAGCATTGTGGAAAGCTCTCCAGATAAACATCTGTATACGAGCTGGTATTTTAAGATGCCAGATAGTCTTCCAGAACTTCTCCATCCTTTCCTCACTTTGCCTTGGACCTCTTGGGTACAAATTTTCTTCAGCGTCCAAGGCTACTTGATAGCCCATTTTAACCGTGTAGATACCTTTAACTTCTCTATCCCAAAACAACTCATCTTCTTTGTGAGTGTCTTCTTCTTGACTGATATGTATTGTCAAGATTCTGCCAACCACTTGTTGCGAGAAAAACAACAACAACATATGGGATTTCCATCTTTTGGGGCTATCAATGAAATGGCATACTTTTAGTGATAAAAACTGCATGACTCTTTCTGTATTTAGAGGATTCTGAATTCCCGGGATCCATTCTTCCTCCAAATTTATACTGGTGCCACTTATCACTCTCCATTTCACATGCTTTCTGATTAGTTCCTTCCCCCAAAGTATACTTTTCCATCCCCAACTATCTTGAGCTTTGGGTTGGATTTGCAGAAAATGTTCACATTTTCCATACTTTGCCATTAGGACTCTACTTAGTAAGGATTCCTTGTCGATAAGCACTCTCCAAGCTACCTTCCCCAAGAGTGCTTGATTCATGAGCCTTGTTTTCCTCAGTCCTAGGCCCCCTCGGAACTTTGATCTATATAACCACTGTTTCTTCTTCCAATGAATATGTCGGCCTTCCTTGTCCCCTGACCATATAAATCTCACCACACTTCTGTCTATTTCATCTGCCACGGAGACTGGCAATTTGAAAATTCTCATTGTATAGGTAGCTAGAGATCCCATTACATGTTTTGCCATTACTACTCTACCTGCCATAGATAGTGATCGATGTCACCAAAAATCTGCTTCTTTGTTTGTGAGAAATTTAAGTTCAGCCCCAAGTACTTACCTCCCATGAAACAACTTCTTATTCTCAACATCTCCATAAAGAGGTTTCTCTCCCCAACTGTTACATTTGGGTCGAATAGAATTGATGACTTGTTCATATTAAGGCGTTGTCCAGATACATCCATGTAAGCATTAAGGACTCTGGCCAAGCTGAATACTACCTCCTCATTTGATTCAAGAAACAAAATCGTATCATCCGCAAACATGAGATGAGTAATTTTTTGTCCATCCTTGCTTATGGAGATTCCTATCCCTCTAGTTGTCCTGTCTTCTTGCTCAATCAGTGTTGATAAAACCTGTTGACAGATTATAAATAAGGGAGAGAGCGGGCATCCTTTCCTTAGCCCTTTCTTTGGTTTGAAAAATTCAGAATCTCCTTCGTTGAAACTCAAACTATATGTTACCGTGGAGACGCATTGCTGAATGTACTCTACCCATTTTACTGGAAAACCCATACCTTCCATCACCTCCTTTAAAAATGTCCAGGACACTATATCGTAAGCTTTACTCATATCCAATTTTACTGCCATGTATCCCTTCTTCCCTTTCTTCCTCTTGCGAATATGTTCTATGAGTTCATGAGCTAACAAGACATTATCTGAAATCTATCTTCTTGCTATGAAGCCATTCTGATTTTGGGCAATAAGCTTTGGCAGTACCTCCCTGATCCTATTGGCTAGGACTTTGGCAATAGTTTTATAAGTCACATTTGCCAAACTAATTGGTTTGAATTCTGAAGGTCTTGTTGGATTCAATTTTTTCAGAATCAGAATGATCTTTGTCTCATTCCAGGTTCCTTCCATGCGTGGTTCTCTGAAAAAGCAAGAATTGATTCAGTAAGAGTATGCCACATGCTGTCCCAGAAAGTCTTGTAACATGCCGCCGGAATGCCATCTGGTCCTGGTGCCTTCCTTGGTCCCATCTGAAAAATAACTTTTTTAATCTCCTGCGCCGTGAATGGGGACTCCAATTCAAAAACCTCTTGTTGGGATACCTGCTCTATGCACCTTGTAATGTAGTTTGAATGTCTACTTGCTGCACATCCTGAGGATAGTGATCCTCCTGTATAAACACCCCTCGAATATGACTTAACATTAGTTCTTGGATCTGATCTTCATGTACTATCCATTCTCCGTTGTTGTTTTGCATACCAGTAATTTGGTTTAGCTCTTTGCCCAAGTATGGAAATACTTTGTATTTTTATTTCCACTACAATTCCAATTAACTCTGGCCCTTTGTTTCCAATAGTCTTTCTGGCAGCTTAGCAAATATTCCAAATGATTCCTCGCAGATTGTTCTACTACCACTGATTCCTGATTTTGAGCTTTCTGCTGTACATCCTGCAAAACAGTTGTCAAATACTGGATTTTTTTCTCCAAGGATCCGAATGATTGTCTATCCCAGTTTGCAAGATGCTCCATCATTGTTGAACTGAGAGCAGAAAATTGTTTCATGGCTGTTTGTCCTTGTCTTCCCCTATTTAGCTCCCAAGTTCTAGCTACAATTTGCTTGCTAGCTTCATCCCTAAGCTAATAAGCTCAAACCTCTTCTTCTTTGTATATGTAAAAACACTATGGTTGGTATCTACTAATATTGGCCCATGATCCGACTGCAATATTGGTAGGTTTGTTAATTTTGCTTTTGTGAAGGCATCTAACTACAGTTTGTTCGCAAATGCCATGTCCAACCTCTCATATACACACAGCTGTCATTCTTCCTCCCATTAGTCCATGTAAACCAGCTCCCCTCTGATTCCAACTCTTTCATATTAAGCTGGTCCAACAATTTCAGTAAAGGTTCTGCACCCCTTATGTTCATACCCCTTAGACGTTTTTATTTTTCAAAACTTTATAAAACTCTTTATGCTAGCTATTTTCTAGTCCGGGACACTATGGAGTATGAAGTGCAACGGCTACACCGTATGATGGTACTACCTGAGATAATTATTGAGATAAAAGAATATAATTTGTTTGTCAAAGTGTAATAAAATTAAACGAGTCAAAATTGTAGTTATAAAAATAAGATGCATCTAATAATTTGTGTAGAACGCCATGCATTTAACACATGAAATCTTTTGTGTCGAGAAAATGCATATGTATCATCTCTCACGGAGGAGAAAAAAATTACATTTTTTTATCTCTCTTGCATGTGAGAGAATTTACATGTACTTTCCAGCACAGAAGATTCAATCATCTAGCAAAAAAAATTGACATGAAAATGTGTGTCATATTTTTTTTCAAGATATTAAAAGTGTATTGAAATATAAGAAAATTATGTTGAAATGCCCCCAGCAAATTTTTTGGCCAAGCTTGCATCAACGACGCAGAAAGAACATTCATTTCATCAAGGGGCTTGCCTTCGGATTCGGCGAAACTGGTCTCTTGTGATCTTTCTCAAGTCCCTTACATTCAACCTTGATGTAATTTTTGCAGTTTAATTTTTGTAATAAAAGATCAACGCCCACGCTTATTTAAAAAAAGAAAAATCATATTGAAATTTATAAAGACAGTAGATATGTTTATCAGAAGAGTCGACTTTTAAATACTAAAAATGGTATTATAAATTGTAGAAGGGATAAGAGAGTATAAAATAAAAATGTATTTTGATAATGCATAAGGAAGGATATATGATACCATACAAGTCTACTTATTGTAATCTAGTTAATTAAAGACGGTGGTGGTTTAGATTTACGAAGATTTTGTTTTCTTTTTATTTTTGTGAATTAAGGATAAAACAAGATAATCTAATATAATCTATCCAAGGTTATGGTTAATTGACATCATTTTTGGAAGTGTGTATTTTCCTTATCCAAATACACGTGTAAAGATAATGCAAATTAAATTCTAACATGGGCAAATAGGGAAATATATGGTTTTGTTTTTTGTATTTCTAATACAGCCTTTGTTTTAAATTTTAATAGAGTTTTTGGTATAATTCAAATAATTAGAATAGATTCAATTAATTAATTTATTCATATTTGATGTAGATTTTTACATTCGAAATTTTAATTGACAAATTCGAAATAAATGTGATTTTTTTAATCACAATGACGATTTAATTCTACTAAATTATAGTAATAAAAACAATGGACCGTATATTAAGTTTAACTTTTGGTGTATCTTTTTGGCCGATGATATATTGCTATTATAATGAAACAACAATCATCACATGTAAAGTGCATATTGATTTTAGGGGCAAAAGTAATGAAGAAAACTAGCGAATCGATTTAAGTTTCTAATTTATTGACAATTAATAAAAACGTGCATATCAATTTTAAGACAAAAGTATTATCATCGGATCATCAGACAGTATGACAATCAACTCTTCACAAAATTATTGCCTCATAAACTAAATTTTACTACTCCCTCTGTTCCATTAGAAGAGTTTATTTTGATAAATGTACAACTTATTATGAATGTCAATATACAATACCAAAAATAGCTGATTTGACATTATTTCTTCCTTTCATATCCTTACTTTTTATGCATGAAATAATTGTAAATCACATATAACTATATTAATAAGAGTAGGATGAGTAAAAAATTTGAAAGTAAATTCTTTTAATGAAATAAAAATATTGTTGAAAGTAGACTCGTATAATATAAGGGAGGGTGTTCGTTTATTAATAATATAATAATTGACTTAAAGCACCAAAAAAAAAACAAAAAAAAAAAAAAAAAAAAGAAGAAAGAAGATGGATACACGTGTAAGGATAAATTTGAGCTAACGATTGACTTGGTCCATATAATTTGACTGAGAGGTCAACTTCAAACCTTCCGAAATTGAAACTTTGACGACCAAATTAATTTATCTTATACCGACCACTTTCTTTTAATAAAATAATTAAATAGTCTTACTAATATAATTATATACATAATTTATAATTAATTAAATTTAAAAGGCAAAAAGTTAATTTAAAAAGTTATGATAAATTATTTATTTTAATTATTATAACATGAAACTTATAATAAAAAAAATCAAAACCATAATTTTTTTAAAATTAGATTTTGATTGAACGTAGGGAAGTAAAATAGTTTTTTCACAAAAAGCATTTCTTATAAAAAAAAAAAATATTGACATTTAATGTAGTCACAAATGAACATAACAATGAAATATATTCTTTTCTTATAAAATATTATGTGATGAAAAGAATTTTTTATTCAGCCAATAAAATTAATTTATTGACAATTAATATATTCAAAAATTAAAATAATTAAAAAGCAGGCATAAAGTGTGATTGATTGATTATTGTATTATTTAGTGAGCATGATTATAATCCTTTGGAGCTGGAAATTAGTCATCAAACGATTTGGCATGAGGAAGCCAACAAATATATATATATATAAATACACATATTATAATGGTGATTGAAAGATATTATTTATTATTATTGCTCATAACTAAAATACCTACCAAAACCAATAGCATTGGTAGCAGGAATTATTATCTTACACCGCTATCCATATCCAACTATCAATTACTCTATAATAAGTGTCGTTTTAGACATTTTCAGACAAATTAAGAATTCATTAAAAATTCATTTAAATTACAAATACACCCCATAGTTATTGTAATATGATACTACAACGAGTCTATTAAACACATGATTAAACATCGTATTCTTTCTCTCTCCTTGTATTTTTGTATTCTTATTATGTATTTAATATGTATTTAAAATAATCACAAACTCTAGGTAGATAAATTAAGACAATGGCAAATTAAAAAATATTTTATGTTTCTTCTAAAACGTTACTTATTTTAAACATTGTTACTCCCTCTAAAACGACACTTATTCTGGATTATTTTCTTTTCTCGGATAACATCTAGTGATTGCATATATTAAGAAACGTTGTAGAAGGTTATGTGATTAATCCAGCTGAATTTCCACACCTTGCCATTCAATTACTGTAACAGTATATGTGTTAAAAAAAAATCGTTCTCTCTCTCTCTATGTACGTTTCTTTTTTTCTTTTTTCTTTTTTTCCTTCGTTCAACATAGAGCCTTTTCTTAATTGATACTGTTACAAGAATATATATATATATATATATATAATTCTGATAACTCTTACCTTTAAGATATTTTGACTGACAAGTGAATTATTCTATACCAATGTGAATTCTTATCGTAACTGATTACATATAAGAAAATTATTGAATATTTAAAATTATAACGATAAGTGATTTCAATTAATCATATGACACTACATCAGTTACGAAGTTTTCTTATTCTCTCAATCATTTTCCTTACACATATATATATATTTATTTATTTATTTATTTATTTATATTGCTTTAAGCTAATATTTTCTAACTTGGGTTATGCATGGTCTAGAAGACTCTAATATAATCTATATGGTTGAGACTCGTACTAGAATGCTTGATTGTACCAACGTTATCCAGAAATCCCTAATTAAATCTGAGACTAATTAAACTTAATTAAGTCAGCATCCTAATAATTACTTCCTCCGTTCCATTAGAAGAGTCAAATTTGAAATTTATTTTTTGTTACAGTAGAATAGTCGATTTTGAAATTTTTTACTCATCTTACCCTTATTAATATAATTATGTGTAGTGCATAATTAACTCATACTTAATAAGTAAGGATATAAATGAAATAAATGGTGTCAAATTATCTAATTTGGCTGTTGTACATTGACATCCATAATAAATTGTACACTAATGAAAATAGATCATTCAAATGGAACGGAGGGAGTACTCAATTTGTTTTATTAGAAGAGTCTAGTTTCAAAACTTTTTTCTCATTAGAAAGCCGAATTTTGATTTATTTACTTCTTACACATTTACTAATATAATTATGTACGCTCACCATTAACCTGTCTTTCAAAAGTAAGAATATTAGTGGAAAGAATTAGAACAAACTAAATTACTTATTTTAAATTGTACCTTGTAACTCATAAAATATTGTATATTTTTTAAGCTCGACTCTTTTAATAAAACAGATAAAATAATACCTGAAACTTTCCGGTACGTTGGTAGTCCACGAAATAAATTACAATTAATTAATATTTAATGCATTTTTTTTCCAGAAGGAATTAATGTTGTATCTACACGTACGTACATTTTATGGTCACAAGGTGTCGACATTTTGACTAATCGATGATGTCACAAAATAAGGTAATCCAAAGTTATCATGAATGCGATTTTTCCGAGAAGAGTTATTTTTTTTCGTTTTCAATACTCTCTCTAATTTATAAAAAATGACGTTTTAGCAAAGAAGTTAACCGTCTATTCCTACATGTGTAATTGATAAATATCATTTAGATCGAGTTGTTTTTCGGACTATAATTTATAAACAGTTGTACATATTTGTAACTTTTTTGTTTGGACTGAGGAAGTACTAACCCTATATAAAAAATGAATGCTGGCAAAATTTCATCTAACTGGATCAAGTTCTATTTTTATCCACCTTTTTATTTGCAAATTTGAGATAGAATTGGTGTCAGTTTCGTTAACCCCTTTCTTTCGTGTCATGATTTTTGAGATCGATTTATATTGGATAGTAAATGAGGCCATAATTATTTCAGAGATTAATACAAATGAGTCGGCTGGGGGTTCGAGGCATAAATTGGGTGGAAATGAGTAGAAATGTTTTAGCACACTTATTGGCACAGAATGGGGCTACTGACCCTCAACTGGAGTATTGGTATTCTTTTGTATCTCAAACGTTGCTGGACGATTTTCTATACCATTAATATATACTTAATATTTGGTCAAACTATCATCTGATTTCGAAATTTTTAATAATTATTAACACTCCTGAATTGTTTGAAATTTTGCATATATAACAATCTTTGAAATTTTGTAATTTGATCAAATCAAGAAGGAGATAGTGACAAATATTATAAACTTCAATGTTTAATTAATAGTAATTTGAACGCATTTTATAGGAGATTGATGTAATTTTCCCTTTAAAAGAATGGTTATCCAAAATTTTGTTTGAAATTATTTACCCAATATTACACCTTAGCAAACATGTAATCTTTAGACTTTGCCAAGAAAATAAAGCAACGTTTTATTTTCCCCTATAACATTCACTAGTGAATATTAAAGGAGTTGGTTATTATTTTAGTGTAAGATTACAGTCTAGTTACAAGATCATTTCGTAAAAAAAATGTTAATCACTTCATTTTCTCGATAATAAAGAAGTAAAATAGTGATTGACATGGTATTCACGCGCATACTAATAATATATTTTTTTGTAATTAGTTGAATGAGAGACTCTTTCTTAGCCGAATTTGTAGTTGGTATTCACGCGCATACTAATAATATATTTTTTTGTAATCAGTTGAATGAGAGAATATTTCTTAGCCGAATTTGTAGTCGGAAAAAAACTTTGAGTTTACAAATTAGAATGAAAAAGAACTGGGCTCTTAGTCCAATTAAAAAACAAGCAAGAGCCCAACTTTCAAATGTTAGGTCTTTCAAATTTCGGAAAGCAAATTGGAGCCCAATTTAGCTTAATCTAACAAGGCTATGGGTTAGAATCGGCTTGAAAAATTTTAATTAATACTTGACTGGTTTCTTCATAACGTTCGGGTTTTCATTCAAAAGCTGAACATTCTACTAGAATGGGCTTCTAAATTACAAGAGATGTCAAGATCCGAAATGTTTGGACTTTGGAGTACAAAAAATGATAATGAAAATGAGGCATTTCATATATCATATACAAGAATTGATGAACTCCTCATTAAAAGGAATTTTATTGTATTTTAGATGATATAATTGATTAAATTATTATATTTATGTACTTACCAAACATAGAGATTTTAATCTTATAAATTATATGTCCATTTCTCCCATTCTCATTCTCGCACGCTAAACGCACTTAGGAATTAATAAAAGGAAGAGAATTTAGAAGAGGCATTGGCATGCCTAAAAGCTTTGAAGTGGATGCTTAGTGCAGAAAGTCGGGGCACGATTTTTAGGGATTGTCAAAATCTTGATAGTAGTATTCTAGCATTGGAAAATGATGCATTAGATGTTAGACAAATATTAAAACATATCATAATATGCATGCAAAAGTTTTATTTTTGTCTAGCCCATGAGAGGGCCAGACGGGTAATCTTGGAAGCTTTATAATGGTTACAATTATGACAATAAACTTTGGTTTGCAAAAAAAAAAAAAAAAAAAGCTTAGAAAACAAGATTTTATAATAACTCTAGTAAACTACTTAATTTACATTGTTTTACACCATAATTCAGATTAAAAAAAAATGTTTATACATATAGAGAGAGAGATAGAGAGAGAGAGAGGGGGGTTGTCCTCAGGACCATTGCAAGACTCTATCCATTACATTAAATGTGTGACAATGTGACATTAATTTTACCGATTAATCAAAACTGCTTTTTTTTTGGTGGTGGGGGGTGGGGGGGGAGTGATTATTCATGATTTCTTTAACTTTTAATTTGTTGCAGTTTTTTTTTTTTTTTTTTTGGGATTGTGGGGGGGGGGGGGTGGGGGTGATTTCTTTAACTTTAATTTGTTGCAAGCAAATTCTATTCCAATCCTTCAGCTTTTTTGGTTTCTTTTTTCCTTATGTAACGATTTCCCTGAGTATTGATGATTGAATTTTCTTGTTGTCAAGGGGCTTGTTCTTTTTATTCTGTTTTGAAAACGGTTTTGGTTTCAACAGTAAATTTAATATATTTTAATCATATTTCATCATTTCCAATACAAGTTTTTACTATTCAGCATCTACTTTTTACATTTTCAATACACTTTTTACATTATAAAACTATTTTCCAAAACTTATTTTCAAAATCGTTTTCAAAACGATGAAAAAGAACAGGAAACACTTTACTTGGCCTCTTTCACATTTTTTAAAGATAACGAGACCATAAAAGTATAAAAAATTATTGAAAAATAGTGTATTCATTTAAAATGGTAAGATTGTCATTAATTTAATTAAAAACAATTTTGTACCTTTATTAGGATATTAAATAGGCTTAGTTGTATTTTTATGTTTCTATTATTAGTCACTCTGTATTTTTTAAATTAACACTAACCCCCTTATGATCAATCAAGCATAATAATATATAAAATGACTAAAATATCCCTATTAAACCCAACAGTAGAAAATACAAATCGCTTGCTCTTCCAGTTCCCTAGCAACCACTCCCACCCCCTCGTGCCGCCAACAGCTCCAACCCCCTCATGCCGCTGCAACCACCATTGCCCCGGTTCGCAGTTGTTGCCACCCCACCATATCTATTAAATTCCAAAATGTCCCCACTCCCACCCTCGCACACTGCCACCACTAGCCCCAACCCCCTCGCGCGCACCACCACTAGCCCTAACTCCCTCGCGCACGCCACCACCAGGCTCAACCCCCTCACGTCACCACCAGCCCCACCCTCCTTGTTCCATAGCCACCATCCTTTGCCCCGTTTACATGGAATATTTTACCTTTTAAAAGACTCGATCATGCCATATCTGAAATATCTTGTTCCTGTTTCCATAACAAATCCCTTTTTTTTCTCCTTACTTTCACCTTAAATAGTTATCCTTTTATTTTCTGTTGGGTTTGCTAATTTTGAGCTTTTTTGGGGTTTGCGGGAGTGGTTGAGGTCAAAAGATGTTATAATTTGATGGGGGTGGGGGTGCGAAACTGGGCAGAGGGTGGTGGCTACGACACGATGGGTGTGGGGCTGGTGGTGGCGCTAGGGTGTTGAGGCTGGTGGCATAGGTGCGGGGGTGTGAGTGGGGACATTTTGGAATTTCATAGGGGTGGGGGTGGGGGTGACTATCATTAAAATTTTGGGTAAAATACCAAAAACCCTAAGGGTAGATGGGAATATAATTTATTTTTTAGGAAGCTAGGAATATTAAATCTTAGCGCACTCTTTATAAAAATGTACCTTGAAACTTTTGTTTTGATTATCTAAAAAAAAAAAGAAAAAAAGCCTTTTGTTTTAATTCGATTAAATTAAATTAATCATTATAGTCGATATATTGAGATTGAAGCCTTTTCCAAAACAAGATGTAAGTGAATCAGGTGACAATCCAGTTCAAGTTATTTGATGATTTATAACGTGTTAAGAATCATAATAGTTTCAAATTTTGAAATCTTAACATAATTTGTAAAAAATGATTTCTTATGTCTGGTTAATATAGTGATTTAGATTGTGCCATTGATGTGATGGAAAAAGTCCGGATCTAGATGCTTCGGTTGACTGGATGAATATTTGAAGATATAGCTCAGATATGCAAATTGGTAGCTAGGATGGGTGAGAGCGAAGTTCGGATCCGAGCTCGGATGAGTGATGGTGGAGCTCGGATTGGGGAAGCGGGAGCTCGGATCTGGGAAACGGGAGCTCAGCTCAGCAGTCTTCTTGAGGAATCTGGTAACGGGGCAAGAAACAGGAAACAAGATGAGCTATCCCCATGTTCCACTCCGACGCTCAAGTTAGCACAATATAGGAAGCAAATTGTATGGACCAAGAGTGTAAGTCCATAAGAGAGAGCATACCTGAAATGAGTCTGATGACTGAGTTTATATAGCCTCACCTGAATATGTCCGTTGGAATCATGATGAGCCAGCATTGATTGCACCCCTTAATTGCCTCCTCATTTATGGTGACTTGAATGCCTTCCTTTTCTCTTGCTGGTGTTATGGCCCGGCCTTAAATGTCTTTGTAACTCCTTTGCTATTTATGGCTCGGATAGGGCTCTGTTGAATCCTAACTTAACGCTGAGCTCTCGTGACGTCGTACAAGGTCAGCTCCCCAGGTCATCCCGAACGAGGTCAACTCCCCATGTCGTCCTTTGTAATTATTGTCGTGATTAACTCTTGCATGAAATCAGCCCAGGAATCCCGTCCCATAATGATGCCTAGCTATCATGCCAATGTTACCGTTATTCTGACCTAGGCTTCCCGAGCCCGGTTATCTTGATTGTTTACCGACCTAAGCTATTTCCTTAGCTCGGCTGGACTAAGCTACTGGTTGACCTAAGCTTGACTACGGGCTTTACATGCTTAAATTCATTTTGTCTTTATTGGGACAGACCCAATGATCTTAGCTATTTTCATGGTCACCAGTCATTTTGATAAATCAGTTTATAACATGGTAATAGTATTTTTGTTATATGAGAAATTAGTACTTTAAAGTATTGTTTGAAGGGGTGATACTCATTGACGAAAATGTATTCCATATACCTAATGCACCAACAATTTTAGTGCACCATATCAATAAGAATAGATAATCGCTAAACATTACTTCCTATTTGTCCACATTTTTACAAACAATTTACGCTCATAATGCTACTTTTATCTAGATTACATAACCTAATTTTTGTGTATCGAATGTCTATAATAATTTTTTATTTACCGATAGTAAAAGAAAGCGAAAAAAAAAATCTCAAAATTGGGATTGTACCATTTAAGTCTAAAAATTCGCCACAATCGAAACAGCGGAAAGAGCGGTTTCCTAGTGGGTTTATCACCTAGCTTAAGGCGCCGTCTGTCCCGTTGGTCATGGTCTTGAATCTCTTCAGCTACCTTGGTTTTCCTTAAATTTAAGCGGAGGACCAATTCGCATATTCTCGCCGCCGTTCTCCGCACCCACCGCCGCCGCCACACCCTACTCCCCGCCGTGTTCCTCAATTCTCTGAAAGAACCGTATTCCTACTCAATTCTGTAAGAATCTCAAATTCTGGTAATAACAGTGTATATAGTTGTGCGAGTACAGTGGCGGAGCCAGACCAAAATTTCAGTGGGTGCTCAATAATAGGCCGAGCCAAGGTTTGACGTGTTTATTTATTGTTTATTTATTTATCGAGCCTAAAATCTTTTTCATATTCGTTTATTTATTAATCGAGCCGAGCTGAGCTTGTTCGTGAACATTCGTGTGCATTCTATCTCGCATTAACTAACAGAAAATTGTAATGTTTAGTTAATTTAATATATTATATCAACTTGCATAAAAATAAAAATTCAATTTAAACTCATATATTGATATCTATATACATATAAATATATATATATATAAATATTCAATTATTTGTATTATTTAAAATTTTAATATTGTAATACTTATTTTATTTATATCATATAGTTAATATTTTAATCAAGCCTGTTCCTGAACATTAACGAGCTTTCAATACCTTGTTCGTGTTCGTTTATTATCGAGCCTAAAAATCATGATCGTAAACGTTTTTATCGAGCCGAATTCAAGCGAACTGAGCTTGTTCGTGCTCGTTCTTAGCCCTACTCGATAATATAGATTTTTCCCCCTACATCATTAAATCATCATATGTAACTATTAGAGTATCAAATTGATAACTCATAAATTTTCATACAATTTTAAAATTTTGTTTTTGATAATAACTATGGTTGATAAAGGCCTTTAGTTAAATACTAATTTTTTTTATAAAAAAAAATTGGTTTCTAATACAAATATTTAATTGATTTGTGTAGTTATATATCATTGAAAAATTATTTGACTAAAATTACATACAATGAAAATTTTTTTTTTGAAGGAAAGGTTGTCATTACATGGAGTTGTTAGAATTCGATAACTGGTTTCTCACAACTATTTTTCAAGCTATTTTCTTCATCAAAATTTTTTGAAAATTCAATGAAGAAAATTAGACGAAAACTACAACTAAAATTATTAATAAGCATACAATCAAAAGTAATTTAATAATAAATAATAGATTATAAACAAAATTAAATATCACAAATAAAAATAAACTAAAACTAAAACAGAAAATTTTAAACTAAAGAAAACAAGAATTGAAGGAATGAGAGTGGGCTACATTCCAATGGGTGATCATGTGGAAAGAATGTAAGGAAAATATATTTGGACCATTTGGCTATGGGCCTCGGAGAGGGGGTTTTTGTTCTTTAATTCGATCTCTCATTTGGTTTTAATTGAAAAAGAAAAAACAAAAATAATAAAGGAAAATAGCTACTCCACTCGTCTTCTTCATACGGCCGTCTTCTTCCCTACTTTCTTCCCAAAAAAGTTGCAGGCAACGGTACTGCTATAGTCTCTACATACGGCACCTGTGAGCACGGAAGGGGCGGTTTCTTGGGGTCTGGGGGTGGCTGCGGGTTGGGGTTTTACAGGTACCAAAAAATTTCAACACTAATACCACTCTAATTTTCCGGTGAAAGGGGAGGCGGCAGCACCGGCTCGCCTCCCTCTAGATCCGCCAGTGACTCCCTCAGTAGCGCCGCCCCGCGAAGCTCCATTTTCACCAAGGTTTGATCTTTCATTATCTTTTCATATTGAAACACTAACTTTACTTTTTTCTCTTTTTCATGTGCAGCTTGATATTTGAATTTTCTATGGAGTCCATGAGTCTATTTATTCTCAACCAATAATTCTTCTATTTAGAGGTTAGAATCGTTAGATTATATTTTTGAATTTTTATTTCTTGTATTTTAGGGATTTAAACTGTGTGTCTAAATTATATCAATTAATCAGATTTTAAGTGTTTGAGTTTATTTGAAATTTATTTTATTGTTAGGGTGAATTTATAGTCGAGAATAGAGATTTTAAAATTTTAGGTTAGATGTGTATTCAATTATTTTTAATTTCATATGAATTGTGAATTTTGATTGAATGATGCAATTTTTGTGAATTTATATGGATCTTTATTATTAATGTAGAATATGAGAAAAGCCCTTAGCTGCTCGGCTGCTCCTGCTCAGCTGCTCTGCTCCACCGCTGATCGCTCCAGCATAATTATCTTCACCAAGTAAGTCACAATTGAGTACTAATGATTTATTCAATTCAATTGCTTTGCTTTTATATTGTTTGCGTGTGGAACTGGAATTGGAACTTAAGTTTTCTTAATTTTTTGGTACCTGTTTGATTTTGTGATGGTTCTTTGCTGTGTTTGTATGGCTTTTGTGAAAGGGTTGCGCTCAATTCTTAAAATTTTCAATCTGAATTCTGAAGCCCTCGCGCTTTCTCTTTCTTTTTCTAGGCGCTTGGATTCAGAAATTAAGGTAGAATGGATAAGGATAAGATTACGTATGGATTAATAACGAGGGTTTAATTTTAATAGAATTGATGCTCAATTGCTCATATAATTGGGGGTTTGGAGAACTGGAGATGGAGTAGTTTTGTTTTGGGTTGATTATAATGGCGTTTTCTATATAGATTTAGGTATGAGGGTTATGATTGAGCAGTACTATTTGATTAATTTTCCCAAAGTAATTATAAAAAAAATGAAGGTGGATCGGTAGGTGAAGTGAAAAAATGATGGTTGGCTACTGTTTCGTTTCATTGTCATCCCCACCGGCGTCTTTCGTTCACCCACTTTTCTGCTGCATCCCCTAAATTTGAGCCTCCCCTTGTTTTTAATCCTGGCTCCGCCACTGCAGGCAACGGTACTGCTATAGTCTCTACATACGGTACCTGTGAGCACGGAAGGGGCGGTTTCTTGGGGTCTGGGGGTGGCTGCGGGTTGGGGTTTTACAGGTACCAAAAAATTTCAACACTAATACCACTCTAATTTTCCGATGAAAGGGGAGGCGGCAGCACCGGCTCGCCTCCCTCTAGATCCGCCAGTGTGCGAGTATATGATTGAATGAAAGTAAGTATAGCAATAGGGTTTTATGGAAAGTTGTTTCGGTTGCAACTAAAGCACGCAGGAATGAGTCAAGAAAGATGCTTGTTATATTGTCATTTGGAGTTCAAATGTTTTTTTTGGCCTAGAACTTTTGGGGTAAATATTTCATTTTCATCAAGTCGGTTTCTTGGCCTCATGTTCCATTTTTGCCGCCTTGAGGGTGAATTGGAGGGAAAGTATTCAAATTATGAATGAATCAAGAATTTTCCTTGCTTGAAAATGTCGGTTGTTTCCCTTTTTGAGCTGGCCATGCTATTAATAGCACTAGTTACTCTGTTAAAGTAGGCCACTTTAAGATCAATAGGAAGTTTTAACATTAGATCAATGCTATTAATATCCTTTGTTTTCTCTTATGAAGGATACTGTGCCCTTGTTGATTGTTCATTAGAGGAGATGGTTTGGTGTAAATACTGTGTCAGGGACTGTCAAGTTGACCGTGATCATTCTAGCGGATACATGTGAGTTATATGCTTGGCATTGTTCTTTTGTTACTAGCAATGTAGCTTTTGAATTTTGCTACCACTTTAAAATGGTACATTAGCATTTGCGCATGTTGAACACTTGTTCTAAAGAGATTATGGTCAATATTTTGCGCTGATTCCAGATGTTGTACTGAATGCGGAAGAGTACTTTATCAAGATGTGTTTACAGATGAGCCCACATTCTCAAAAGGAGCTGGGGGAGAGGTATGCTGATGTTTCATGTCATAATTTTGCACTATTCAAACTAAGTTAAGAGCATGATGATGCCTGATGGGATTTTTACTCTAGTGCTTGATGTTGTATTGTACGAGCCCACATCAATGCTGCTCATTGTTCTTTACTTCTCTTGGTGCAGAGCCGGATGAATGGTGTTTTCGTAAGGAGTATTCAAAATGATTATTCGGAATCTTTCCAAAGAACATTAGAGAAGGGTAATTGCCTGTGTTTCCCCTGTTATTTCTTGAATCATGTTGAATATTTTAGTTGGTTTTTGTCACAATATTTAAAGCGGCTTTGGTTTTTTTTTTTTTCTTTTTTCTCCCTTTCGGTTGTCTATCTTGTGTAGTTTGCATTTTTTATATAATTTTTACAAAGCTAATTATCTTATGTCTTTTCCAAGTATTGCTGTAGGGCTGATTTAAAGCAGTCAGTGGTTAGATTTACTTTCTGCAGTTTCAGCGGCACTTCATTTGTCTGTATATGCTATCTTTGCAGGAAGGAGGCATATTGAAGATCTGATGATAAAATTGGAAATCCCTGATGACTCATTAGGAGTTCAAGCAGCTTCCTTTTATCGGGTTGGTTTTTGAAGACTACTATTTTTGTTTTCTTTTTCTATGATTTTTATTTTTGCATGGGTATCAGCATACTTGTTTGGCAAAGATCTTGCAGATAGCAGTTGAGCGTAGTTTTACCAGAGGACGGATAACTGATCAAGTTGGTGGAGCTTGCCTCTACATCGCTTGTCGGTGAGGAAGTGCTACTTTTTATTTTTGTTTGATGCTACAGTGATTTGATTAATCACACCTTTCTACAGCATTGGGACCATCTGCATTGTCTCTATTCAAGCATGCTAACATACTTCTCTATGGGTATTGTTTGGCTCTCTGTGCAACTGATTTGAAACATCTTTATTATGGCACAAGAAAAAATGTTTTGGGGAATTGAATTTGTTAATTATTAGCTTGGGAATTGTGGTAGAACATGGTAGTGGCTTATTCTTTAGAAGAGTTATGGTAAATTAGTTAGTCTGTCTTGATAAAATAGCCTCCATACTTGTGGAGGATTAGTCTTACAAGTTTATATAGTTGCCCTAGAGAATTGGGATATTTGTTCTTTTAGACATCTATCTTTCTCTCGTGTGTCTTGTAATCCTTATTATTAGTACTTTAGAACTTTTAGTAATTTAACTTGATCAATCGTTCATTTACCCTTGTTTCTTTGTGAGCCTCTAATCCAATGTGTGGTTCTCTATTTATCATGCAGGGCCAATGATAAACCATATTTACTGATTGACTTTGCTATCTGGCTGACTGTGAATGTGTAAGAGACTGCCCATTCTGACATGAGATTTACTGCTCCCATTTTGTTGTCGCTTAATTTGATTTGTTTGTTATAGTTTCCTTTTCATTTCTCAAGTTTCTTGACGTAACTGCTGCCTTTTACTCTTGTGATTAACTATTACTTCCATTTGATTTTATAGTTATGTCTTGGGCGCTGTTTATCTACAGCTTTGCAAACTTTTGAGCCTTGAAGAGCACCCCTTTGTTCAGAAGCCTGTTGATCCAAGCCTTTTCATGCATCGATTTTCAAGTGGTAATACTCCACTTCGTCTTCTTTTCCACGCACATTATGGGTTCCATTCATCAGAGGATATTGCACAGAAGAATGAATGTATTTCCCTGCCTTTAATTTTGAACGGAAACCTGATAGTTTATCAATAATTAATTATCCCCTTCGAATGGACAGGCTAATGAGTCTTCATAGAGTGACGGGTCATTTCTAAGGTAACAATGACTGCAAGATCTCTATATGCGCCTTGTTCCTGGTGTCCTTTTCCCCAAACGCCATCCAACTTCTAAAGTTCTAATTATTTCTAGATTTACCATTTTAGACTATTAGCAGTCACATGATTTGTTGTCTTCTTTTTGAGTGGTGATTTTGTTTCCCCTTCCAGGAAAAAAGTTCTAGTCTAGTATATTTTGTATGATACCTTTTAAAAAACAAAGCAACCGCTTTTCTAGTGATAAGGCCTGAATTTCTTGTTATTAGGGAAACTGACAGTTGTCTAATGAGATCAAATATAGGTGATGTAGTCAGGGTGAAATCCTGTTTTGTGGACATTCAATTCACAAGAGTTCTATGTCTTCGATGCTGTTACTTGGCTTTATATGAATTGGATATAGTTTTCAGTTTGTTACCATTAAGCTAATTTTGCGCAGGATGGTAGTTGCTTTTTTGTAATTATTTCTCCTTTTGGTTCAAACTATGCCTTTGTGGGAGTTATTAGCTGTAGGGTTCTGTTCAAATAGATGAGTTATGCATCCTCTACCCTAAAAGTTCTGCCCTACTGTTCCTAGTTTTTTTCTCTGTTATAAACAACTGTCTTATGTAAGATCAGTTAGTGGTGCTTCTTTTGCATACTTCAAGCATTTTAATGTATTCTGGATTAATCAAGCAATATGATCTTCCTTTGAGTCATTCAAGATACCAATTGGTCTTTTAAGACCATTAAACTACAGCCTTTGCTCATTGATGCCATGGCCATTAATAGTCATGTCCTTTTGTAGCTTTAATGAAGGGTGATTATAAAAATAAGGTCTGGAGGACTGCACTACAGATAGTAGCCAGCATGAAGCGAGACTGGATGCAGGTTTTGCAATCATTCTTCTTGAATTGAATTTACTTCCTTATCCTCTGTTCAGTTGAACCCTGTCCTGATAAACTGCAACCTTAAATTCCTTACAGACAGGCAGAAAGCCTAGTGGGATTTGTGGTGCTGCATTATACATCTCTGCACTTTCACACGGGTTCAGTTATTCAAAGTCAGAGATTGTAAGTGAGTTACAATTCTGCCTCCATGCTCCAGATTAAACTTTCTTTTATTTATAATTTCTGAACAGAAATGTGGTTTTAGACAGAGAAGTTGCCATTACTATTTTAAATATCCTAACTGAGGGTTACTTGAGAAGTAAGTGACAACATGGCATTGCAATTAAGGAGATGTTCATGACTAAATGCTGCTGGCCTGTATTACTATACTTCCAGTCTTCTATTTTGTCTTGCAGCTAGTGATATCTTTTATAATTGTTTAGTTGACTTTATAAATGCAGTGAGAAAAATGATGCATTCATACTAGACTCTGAAGAAAAAGGGTCCTGCTTCCTCATTTTGTTGTTTTATTATGTGCAAAAAATTGAGAACACTCTTGAGAAAGTATACTGTAGGAGAACATATTTTTACTATGGCACAAAAAGAATAGTTATTTCTTTTATTGAAAATTTGTCTCTTTAAGAGGATACACAGGCAGTGCATAACTTTTTCAAGGAAAATTTCTATTGAACTATCAAGTTCAAGACATGGGGAATTAAATTATGGTGCAAGAAGTAGCTTTTAAGTGAGAAAGATGTAATGGCAGATTGGTGGAAGTTTGGAATACAATTATACCTAATTAAAGATATGGCTACTTGGACCCTTCAGTATGTAATTGTTTTTTGTACTTTTTTTTTTAACCCTTGCATCCCCAAGAATCGAACCTATGACCTCGGGCTTACAAGCCCTTCCCTTACCACCACCCCAACCCTCCCCCCCAATTGCTTTTTGTACTTGAAAAAACTCAAAATGGGATTATTTGATTATATGAGTTTTCATTGCTAATAACACAGACAATTGTTTGAGAAGATTTAATATTTCTACATATCACTTCTTTTACTACCTAATCTGATGCAAAATCCTGCAGAAGTAAATTTTCTAGATTTGCATTTTCTTGTTACATATATATGTTATTGCATACTTTTTAAAGAAAAACCTAGAATGTGGATCTGAACGTGTTTACAGGAATTTATGCACATGTTCCTTTTGTAGGTTAAAATAGTTCATATATGTGAAGCAACATTGACCAAACGATTGGTTGAATTTGAGAACACAACATCTGGAAGCTTAACAGTAAGTGGACCCCAATTCTTTATCCTCCACTTGTTTGTGGCCTAACATATCACATCTTTCTCTAGAGAATGATGTTTTATAGGAATTTCCAAGTTACAACCATTGTTATTAGGTTCTTAGTATGCAAAATCAGTGATGCACAATTTCACCCATTTGAAGAAAATTGAGTTCTGCAGCCACATTTGTACAATTTCAGCGCTTTTAACACAGGAACTACTAGTATTTGGAGAACAGATATGAAAAAAATAAATGAGTGTTTGTGTGATTGTATGTTTACTTTAAGATGCAAAATTGCAATCTGGCTGCTCCGCACTTTTAACTTTCCCCTTTTCAACCTTCCTGTAAGCTTAGTAAGGGGTTTGCAATTCTATCCCTTTTCTAGATTGAGGAGTTCACCCAGAATGCTGAAGAGTTTGAGAGGGAAAATCGTTCAACTAAACTGCCAGATGTAAGTCCCAAGGAGTCTGATAAAATGGAAGTGCTCTGTCAACACAAAGGCGAAGAACCTCATTTTGCTCATGGGCTTTGCAAAAGCTGCTACAAAGATGTAAAATTTTCTTGCCTCTTTTATACCTTCAGTTTTGAGTGTATCCTATTCATGCTTCTTTTGTATATTGCAGTTTCTTGAACTTTCTGGTGGACTTAATGGAGGATCCGAACCTCCAGCTTTCCAGGTAGCTGAAAAGAATAGATTGGCCCTAGCATCTGCTGAAAAGGTTGGAAAATTTTTTTTTTTTTTTTTGTGTCTCAGGAGATAGTCAATGCAAATTTTGATTCTATAGTTGGCGAAGTTGTGTACAATTATTGGCACAATCTCTCTGAATTCTGCTATTGGAATGTTCTGAAATATATATACTTAAAAGGACAAAAGGCATGCTCTCAAACACATTAGATTTAAATTTGGAGAGGAATCAAGAATTCACATGTACAGCCAATCCATATTCTGAAACTCTTTTGAGACTTTTTATTTATTTAAGCATTTCTCCATGAATTTTTTTTTTCGGGGTTCTACAAGCTTTGCAGCATTTTTACTGGAAGAAGTTAGACATTGCTGTTCTTTCTTTCTTTCGGTAACCTTAAATTCTCTTGATAAGGTTCGTATTCAGTATTGTTGTAATCGGTTTTGGAACCAATTCTTGATGTTAGACATTATATTGATGTGGACTGGGCTTATTGGAAGGACTACAACCTTCACTGAGTAAGTTTATCTGAGTGCATAAACAAAAATATTTCTACTCTGGAAGGCGTATTGAGCCTTTGAGACTGTGATTAGATAATAGATTATTTGCAACCCGTGCGTCTGCTGATAAGCTTGTGGTTGAAGTTGTTTGCAAATAGTTTTCTTAAAATTTGAAAGTTCAGTGGACATAATTACACACACCGACGGGTGCTTCTTTTTGATTGAGTTATTATTGTTTCATTTTTCGGCCAGTGTGATGTTCTTTGATTCTAGGGAAGTTTTATTTTAGGAAAGATGTGCTGATGAAGTAGATGACAACATGTGCAACGACAAGAGGGATGCTGTACCAGAGGCAGAAAGTGCTCGTAAGTGTCTCAATAGTTTCGTTTCTGAATGCTCTATCGCTGGTATAAATTTTCTCTTACCTCTCTCTTTTCTATTCCACCAGCTGTTTCTGGAAATCTGGACACCGATTGTAATGATACAATGGCTGAAGATGGTGATATTCCATCTATCGCAGATGACACAGAGAATCTTTCTGATATTGATGACTCAGAGGTGAGTAATTCAACCAGAAAGGTCTCCAGCATTTAGTGCTCTGCATTAGATGCTTCTTTTATGCATGCTCTGAATCTCTGTACATATTTCGTTATCAGCTACCACCTCTCCAATGAAAAAAAAAGCCTAATGAAATGTTGTGAGCACCCATAACTCCGGATTGTGACAAGACTAGAATACTACATGCAGATAGCTGTTGAGATTGTAATTTTAACGGGAATACGATGGTGTTATACGTTCCATATAACTGACCCTACTTAGTAGGATAAAGGTTTAGTTATAGTTGTTGTAGATGTTCTGCTAGTAAGTTGTTCAAGATTTTTATTCAGAACCTTGAACAGCCTAATAGTTGGTGTCCAGTGTCTGATGTTAGCCCCTTAGATATCTGAAAACTTCTTGGTAGAGAATCGAAGGTTGCTAAATTATCAGTTTGTAGTGCAAACGGAGGTAAAGGTCAAAAGCAACATTTCTCCCTACATTATTAAAGTCAAATGATTTTCAATATAGGACGAAAGGTTAGAATTTCTCTGTTAAACCTTTCATATCTTTATGGCATTTGAAATACTTATGTAATAGTTTTAGGTCGAAGGTGAATTATTTTGCAAGCAGCTTGAGTCAGAAGTTAGATTCTTGTAAATCCCAAGATTAGCTCACAAATGCTTGGTTTCCATGTTTCACTACTGACTGGCTTGTCTTTGTTGTAAGTTGAGTCAGCCACAGTCCATTTTTTGAGTTTCAAGGCTTCCAAACTCAAGCACTTACTCTATTGCTTGGTTTATTATTTTCTCTGATGCTCGCTTCTGGTCTTCATTTAATACTCATATCAAAGTTTGCATGAAACTTCGGCATTAAAACTTTTCTCAATAGAAGGAAAGGGGAAAGTGGGAGTTTGAAATCCTGATATTCTCTTTATGTTGAAATATTCTTGTTTCTAATGTTTGCACATTTTGTTTTCGCAGGTCAATGTGTACCTTAATAGTGCAGAAGAAAGCCGATTGAAGAAGATTATATGGGAAGAAATGAACAAGGAATACCTTCAGGTAACTTATTTCCTGTTTTGACCGTATTCTTCTCAATAACTTACCCGAGTAGTTTAAAATATGCGATAAATTTCTTGGAAAAATGAAGTGTTGGCTGGTTAAACTTTATAGGAACAAGCAGCCAAGCAAGCAGCAGCATCTGCTGCTATGAAATGTCTTGGTGAAGTTTCAGATGATGCCAAAAATCTTGCTAAAGAAGCTGCAGCTGCTGTAGCAAAATCAAGGGAGGTAGTTTCATGCGCACCTATATCCTTTGATTTTCTTTTCCCCTTTTCAAATTAATGAAGCGGTTCGATTAAATTGTGGAAAAGAGTTAATAGAAAGAAGGCAGATAAATGATATTAAATGTATGAAAATCAATTTGGGTTCATACTAGAGAGGCTGCAATGGAAGTTGTACATCTCATCAGGATCATGTAGTGTAGTAGGCTTTGAAAAAAGGAAGGGTAAGAATAACTTATATAGCATTCATAAAAGATGTGTATAAAAATATATATATAAAAATGTAACGAGTAAACACCATTAAGAATATGAAGTGGACTTTCGAATATTGTAGTTTTGAGCCTATACCTTTTGTGTAGTAATATGCAAGATTACGAGGCAGAAAGAATGTGTGTTATTTGTAAAGAATGTGTGTTATTTGTCGAAGATATAGTTTTAATCGATGAGATAAAAGTAGGTTTAATGCCAATTTGAAGCTTGGAGGGAGACATTATAATCTAAATTTTTGTCATACATAGAGTTAAAACTAAATACTCCCTCCATCCCTCTAAAAAGTCCCGTTTCTAATACTGGGATGGAGGGAGTATACAGTAAAAACAATTGGGTATGATTCTTTGCTCCTGGAGTTTTTCTATTCTTTACTCCAAAATGGACTAATCTGAAACAAAAAGTTATGTTAATTGAGAAGTCAGATACATGAGCTATGAATATGATACTTTGATTGCCTTTGATATGTGAGCTTACTATTTCGCATTTTGTTTCATCCCAGCTACGTAAGCAGAAGAGAGCTATGGAAGCTAAAAACGCTGGCCCTCCTAAAACTGCTGCTGAAGCAACCCGTCAGATGCTAACGAAAAAGGTAATATTCTAGTGCCTGGGAAGTATCATAGTAAGAGAGTGTATCAAATAATGCAGACCTCATCGCTGGTTGCTTATGATGATAAAAAACAACTTTAAGTTATTTTGCCACTTCGCTAAACTTGTGTCTTCTTCTTGTCACCAGGGACTAAGTTCGAAAATTAATTATGATGTCCTGGAGAAGCTATTTGATGAGAATGTAAGTTTTTTTTGTTGTTGTTGTTTTACTTATCTTAGTTTATTGCTATTTGGTGAGGGTAGTACTTCCTCCGTCCTATTTAAAAAGTCGTGTTTCTAAGACTGTTTTTAGTATATATGGGATGGAGGGAGTAGGGTTTTGGTCAATATTTTCCATCCAACTGCAGCTAGTGTTTTCCCCTTAGCCTAATCATTATTTAGTTTGTATTCTGTTCTACTACTTCTCGTGTGTCTTCTAAGCAATGGTTATTTGTCCTTCCAGCCCTCAAGCACCAAAAAGCCTCGTGCTGAGTCTCAGGACGACGACAAGAACGCCTCTGGAAAACGAGCCAAAGAGGGCGAAAAAGAAGGTAAAAAGAGCCTTTCTAAGGACCGGGAACAGAATGAAGAAGGGTACATGGAAGATGATGTTGCTGAAGAAGTATACGGAGAGCAAATGTATAATCAAAATGAGTATTATTATGAAGAAGATAATACTGATTTTTTTGAGGACTATTGACTTTGATCTGTGGTTTCACTCGGGAAGGGTTTATATAAATCAATTTTCGAACCATTCACTTCACTTTATGGGCTATCTTTCAAGTGTGCGACTAACTCCGGTAATGGTACGGGGTCAAACGCTAGAAAATGCATTTCTAATCAATAATGCTATTAAGAAATTGGATACGCTTGTTCCAATTATTACTCTTATTCAATTATTGTCTAAATCTCAATTTTGTGACTCATTAGGACATCCCATTAGTAAGGTAGTTTTGACTGATTTATTAGATTCAGATATGATTGACCGATTTGGGTATATATGCAGAAACCTTTCTCATTATTATAGTGGGTCTTCAAAAAAAAAAAAGAGTTTGTATCGAGTAAAGTATATACTTCGACTTTCTTGTGCTAAAACTTTGGCTCGGAAACACAAAAGTACAGTACATATTTTTTTGAAAAGATGAGGCTCGGAATTTTTGGAAGAATTCTTCACGTCGGAAGAAGAAGACCTTTCTTTGACCTTCTCAAGAGCTTCTTCTACTTTTTAGAAGGTATATAGAAGTAGAATTTGGTATTTGGATATTGCTTATATCAACGATTTGAGCAATTATCAATGATTCATTCTGAGGCCTTGTAAATGGAAATTTTACTAAATGATCATGATGAAGAGATAACAAAAATTGTATTTTTCCTATTATGAAATGTTGATGTACCATTGAGTCTGAATCGCTATTGGTTTGATACCACTAATGGTAGCCGTTTCAGTATTTTAAGGATACAGGTATACCCCGTGGTTGAAAAGTCATTAATAGTACATTTTTCGTATATATGCTCTAGGATAGAGGATATATAAAAAGAAACGGATTCAAACATGACCTGTCTTACATTCCATTCAACTATAGATACTAAAACCAATAACGTGTCAATTAAACCTAGAAATATATTATCAAAAGCTTATTCATTTTTGGGCTAAATTATGTCCTTTTCTGAATGGAAAAATGTACCACATTTATGTATTCCTCTATTTGAATCAACTTAAATTTTAAACTGGATTGATTAATATGAAGTGATAAACATAGGAGTTAATAAAGAAATTCACACATATACTGCATTAAAATTAATAACATTATTATTACTCATTGGTAAAATACATATCTGTAAGGTGCGAAGGGAGAATTTTTTATGCTAAAAAATACACTCATTTCGGAAGACGAAAACCGAGGTTCTGTTGAATTTCAAGTATTCTGGTTTACTAATAAGATCCAGAGACTTACTTCACATTTGGAACTGCACAAAAAAGACTACTTATCTCAGAGAGGTCTACGAAAAATATTGGGAAAACGTCAATGACTGTTGGCTTATTTGGCAAAAAAAAAAAATACAGTACGTTATAAAGAATTAATTGGGAAGTTGAATATTCGAGAGATAAAAACTCGTTAATTGCAAAAGCCGCTAACTTTTAATTTTTAGTACTTAGTTTATTTGGTTAAAATTTTGAATTTTGATAATTTCTTCTAACTTTCAACAATTTATGGAAGAATGAGTCGTTAAAAAACTTATGAATGTAACAGCTACAAGAAAAGACTTAATGAGAGTCAATATGGGACCTCACCACCCATCAATGCATGGTGTTCTTCGACTCATCGTTACTCTAGATGGTGAAGATGTTATTGACTGTGAACCAATATTAGGTTATTTACACAGAGGGATGGAGAAAATTGCGGAAAATCTAACAATAATACAATATTTGCCCTATGTAACCCGCTGGGATTATTTAGCTACCATGTTCACAGAAGCAATAACCGTAAATGGGCCTGAACAATTAGGCAATATTCAACTACCTAAACGAGCTAGTTATATCCGAGTCATTATGTTGGAGTTGAGTCAGATAGCTTCCCATTTGTTATGGCTTGGCCCTTTTATGACAAATATTGGCGCACAAACCGCCTTTCTTCTATATTTTTCGAGAAAGAGAATTGATATATGACCTATTCGAAGCTGCTACCGGTATGCGAATGATGCATAATTTTTTTCGTATCGGAGGAGTAGCTGCTGATCTTCCTTATGGATGGATAGATAAATGTTTGGATTTTTGCGATTACTTTTTAACAGGGGTTACTGAATATCAAAAGCTTATTACACGTAATCCTATTTTTTTAAAACGAGTTGAGGGCGTAGGGGTTGTTGCCGGGGAAGAAGCACTAAATTGGGGTTTATCGGGACCGATGTTACGAGCTTCCGGAATACAATGGGATCTTCGTAAAGTTGATCAGTATGAGTGTTACTATGAATTGGATTGGGAAGTTCAATGGCAAAAAGAGGGCGATTCATTAGCTCGTTATTTAGTGCGAATCGGCGAAATGATAGAATCCGTAAAAATTATACAACGGGCTCTGGAAGGAATTCCGGGGGGACCATATGAAAATTTGGAAATCCTCTGCTTTCATAGAGTAAAAAATCCCGAATGGAATGATTTTGAATATCGGTTTATTAGTAAAAAACCTTCTCCAGCCTTTGAATTATCTAAACAAGAACTTTATGTTAGAGTCGAAGCCCCAAAGGGCGAATTGGGAATTTTTTTGATATGAGATCCAGGTGTTTTTCCATGGAGATGGAAAATTCGTCCACCGGGATTTATCAATTTGCAAATTCTTCCTCAGTTAGTTAAAAGAATGAAATTGGCTGATATTATGACAATACTAGGTAGTATAGATATCATTATGGGAAAAGTTGATCGTTAAAATGATTAAAATGATAATGGATACAACTGAAATACAAGCTATTAATCCCTTTTCCAGATTAGAATCCTTAAAAGCGATCTCTGGGATCCTATAGATACTTGTCCCTATTTTTGGTCTTGTATTAGGAATTACAATAGGTGTACTCGTGATTGTTTGGTTAGAACAAGAGATATCCGCAGGGATACAACAACGTATCGGACCTGAATAAGCTGGCCCTTTAGGAATTCTTCAAGCGCTATCAGATGGTGTAAAACTACTTTTCAAAGAAAATTCTTCCATCTAGGGGTGATCCTCGTTTATTCAATATCGGACCATCCATAGCAGTCATATCCATTTTACTAAGCTATTCAGTAATTTCGTTTGGCTATCACTTTGTTCTATCGGATCTTACTATTGGTGTTTTTTTATGGATTGCCATTTCAAGCGTTGCTCCTGTTGGACTTCTTATGTCGGGATATGGCTCAAATAATAAATATTCCTTTTTAGGTGGTCTAAGGGCTACTGCTCAATCAATTAGTTATGAAATACCATTAACTCTGTGTGTATTATCAATATCTCTACGTGTGATTCGCTGAGACACAAAATTTCCTCTCTATTTTTTTCTTATAAATGTCCATTTTTCATTATTTTTTTTGTTGATGGCTTAAAGCAGATAGTTATATGGGTGAACAAAAACGGCTTAAAAATTTGCAGTAAAAAGGTTAAGTCTCATTTTCTACGTACAAGGATTAATTAAACATAAGCAGTGGAGACTGTTTACCCCAAGATTCGCTACTTAGGCATGATGACTTGAAGCGGGTTCAAAAGACCAACTCCACGGTATTTATATTTTAGTATCTATTACGACAGGTCTATT
Organism: Leptodermis oblonga; assembly: GCA_016801395.1. Taxonomy (NCBI): domain Eukaryota; kingdom Viridiplantae; phylum Streptophyta; class Magnoliopsida; order Gentianales; family Rubiaceae; genus Leptodermis; species Leptodermis oblonga. Next base: position 15,446,088 of record CM028759.1, read on the forward strand.
AACATATTAACATAAGGGTAGGTTGAACAAAAATGAGTGGATGATTAGGAAGACTAAAATACACAAAGGGTTTGTAAAGAGTTGGTAATGTAGATTTGGTAAGTTACCCAAAAGGTGATTTCTGTATGTGAAAACAAATTTGATTGGGGCTTTAGGTTGGTAGAAACACTTAGGAAGTATTCCCCACAATTTCGATCCAAAGTATGCTCTTATTCACTGATTAAGCAAATAACTATCACGAACGAGATAATCTTTTATTTTGGTTAAAGTTAAAGCCCCTTTTATTTTATGAGTTATGAAGAAAGGAGAATAGGAACAGAATAAAAAAGAAGAATTATACAAAAGGGAGTCATTCTTTTTCATATATATATATATATATATATATTTGAGTTCTAAAGAAAGAACTCTTAATTTTTAAGAAAATAGAAACACATTCACCAATAGCATTGGAGTTTTCTTTTTCGGAATTATAAAAAGCATCTTTTATAGCGTTGCTTACATAATTTGGGGTGAGATTATCCTCCGTAGAACTAGAGTCTATAGATCTTTTTTTGTTATAGAAAAGATGGGGTTTTTTTCTACTTAGTGGGTTGGTCCGTCGTTTCAAACCGCCCATAAGTTGGGCGGGGCAGTTTGAACACCTCTAATCCTGTGTTATAGACCGTATTTTATTTGTGTTTTAAAAAATGTTCAAAAAATAATTTACATGATAAAAATTTATACGATAATTTATATTGTTCAATGAGTATTGATAATGTTTTAACCTTAAAGACATGATAGAAGTGTAACCAAATTTTAAGAAAAGTAAATATAATTATCCTGTTTCTCTTATCGTATTTATCCTATTGAAAGCACGTTAAATCCTCTGTACCGACTACGACACGATATAAGCTGGTTGGGGTTGAGTCTTGGCGGGTTCGCAAGGCATATGGGTCGGCCTAAATAACACGAATAATTAAACGGATAAGGTTAGAGTTGAGAATTTTGATACGTGAATCCACCAACCCAAACTTAAAACAAAAACTTTATATTACAACATCAAAACAAGATACTAACCCGACACGAACATGAAATTAAACAGGTAAGGTTAAAGTTGAAGGGTGTCGACACGAGAACCTAGGGCTGGGCAAATTACCCGCGGGTCGACCCCCGACCCGAACCGAACGGGTCGGGTTTCCGTTCAGGCCGGGTCCGGTTCGGACGCGGGTCCAGGTCAGCCCAACTTTTTTTTTTTTTTTTTTTTTTGTTCCTGTCATGGTCAATCTGGGTCCGCAGGGTCGGACCCGCGGGGTAAATTCGGTTCTCCCTCCAAGCCAGTTCCAACTTGTTTTTATTTATTTGGAAATGGTCATGGGTTGGCCCGAAATGGTACCATAACCACAATTTCCAACTTAAAAATTGTAAAATTATATAGGCCATTGCATGAGATAAAATTTGAACCCGCGATCTACATGTACTAGTAAGTCTTAAGAAAAGCTGGTTAGCCACTCCAACTATTCTTTATTTTGTTACTTTGTGTTATTATTATTATTATTATATTATACAAATAATTAAATTATGAATCATTTAATATTTTTTCAATTATATTTATTATTTAAATTACATCACACATGCATTTCATAATTTTAATAAAATTTAATTTTTTATATAAAAAATTATTTTATTCACTGAATTTATATATTGTTTCAAATTTAAATAATATGCAAAATTTATCAATTGAAAATTATCTTAAATAAATAAAATTATACAATATTATTTTTTATTACCGTATTTTATTTTTAATAGTAATCTACGAGAAAAACAAAAATAAATAAAAACAATAGAAAAAATATAAATTACCATTAGTTTATATATTATTATAATATACGTAGTATAAATGAACATATAATATAATAAATCTAATAAGATAATATAACAAAACAAAAGTAGGTGGGATGGTTGATCAGTTTATCCTAAGATTTTGTGTTTAAATTTAGGTCGCGTGTTCGAATCTCATAGTGAGCAAATAAATTGTACTTTTTTGAAGGGAATGACCATGTTAAAAAAAATAAAAATAAAAAAACCGGCCCACAACCCGACCCGATTCGGGCCAGTTCCGGGTCGGGTCGGGTTCTGAGTTTGCTCAGCCCTACGAAACCTGCCAACCCGAACACAACACGAATTGCCAACCATCTATTTAGAAAGTGGAAAGCCATGTAGACTAAGCTACAAAGGAGTGTTTGTCTCATTTCCGTTTCTATTTGAGTGGAAACAAACCATTCTTTGTTTGATGAGTATTTGATAATGCCGTGACACATTTTGGTGCTGGCTGGTTTGAATGGTTGGAAAATTTTCTAGTTGTGGAAGAAAAGGCTAAAATATCACAAATCAAATTTCAAAGAAGGAAAAAAAAAAAATATATATATATATATATATATGGGTTACAGAAATTGGAAGAAAATTTTGCGTCAAAATATTGTGTACTCTTAATTTAATTCATTACCTTTTTTTATCTCAATAAATTAGTTTTATTTTGTAAAAAGTATAATATGTTTTTATTTATTTTTATTTAATACAGAATATATCTTTATAAAAATGATTATGTGTGGTTTACATTTAATATTTACACTTCAAAAGTAAAAATATATACAGAAAGTAACAACTTAAAAATATGTATTATATTTTAAAGTTCATAAGAAGGTATATTTCTTCTATCTTATTAATAGAGTATATCCCCTAATGAATTAATCCATTTAACCTTGAGAAGAGGCAATATATTTACGTGAGACCACGTGTCCTCATAGGATCACTTCTGGACACGTGTTCCTAATATATATTCCAAATGAGTATATCATTTTTTAACTAATAGAATAACCATGAATATTCTATATACGTAGATCAATGACAAAATGTCTTCAACCACAAGTTCAATAGAGAATAAGAAATATAAAAGCTCTCCAATATTTAGGTTTGTCTTCATACCTTTAATACTCACACATAACTTATACACATTTACTTACATATTATACAATCGACGATGGACTTAAACAATGGAGAACCATTTCGAGCTGCGATCCCAAATAACCTTCTGACTTTAACTTGTATTGCATGTCATAGATTTTCACCTAGCAGAACTCAAATTCATCAATAATTATATATTAAATTTGAATTACAATTCCAAACAAAACTCTTTTACTCGTATAATTTTTTATAAAAAAAACACACACGCTTAAAAAACATGATAAATTATAAGAATTGGAAAGCATCAAAGGAAAAGGTGTAAAATGGCACAAGATGAACATGTGAAGTTGGAATATAGAATTTAGAATGTGTGAGAGTATTCCAAAAAAAGATTAAAAATTAAAATTAATGTTTGAGAGGCAATACGCGTTTGGCGGATTTTTTTACCTAAATATTCATTTTGGGGGAAAAAATTACCAAAACAAACAAAAAAAAATTGAAATTCCCAAACTATAGAAAACGAAGTTGGGAAATTCGTTTTTATTTGAAAACGAATTTCCCAACTTCGTTTTCTTCCAAACTAACCAAAAAAAAAAAAAGAAAAATTCTTTTGAAAACGAATTCACGGAATTCGTTTTCAAAAGAAAACGAATTCCATGCATTCGTTTCCTTTTGAAAATGAATGCATGAAATTCGTTTTCAAAAGAAAACGAATTTCATGCATTCGTTTTCAAAAGGAATTTTTGTTTTTTAGTAATTGCTAATTACTAAAATGATTTTTTCTTTTTAATTTTTTCTTTTTTGTTAATAAACACATAATTAATTTTTTCTTTTTTTGTTTTTTATTAATTTCATTAAGAAACGAATTTCACTAAAATGATTTTTAAAATAAATAAAAATAATTATATTTAAACAAATTTTTTAAAAATTAAATAATTATTTTCATTGAAAACGGTTCACCAACATATTTCTAAGTTTTTATTCATTTTAAAAAAATAAATATTATTTAATGAAAAATAAATTTTAGGGTTTTCGAAACGAACCCCCGTAAATCGTTTTTGAGTTGTTATAAAAAATTTCTAAGTTATTTCTTTATTCTCTCCATTTTCTATGTTATCGCGCCTGCCTAATCCCACTAGTATTCATTATGTAAGCTCATTTAAACTAAAAACAATTAAAAATGAAAACATCAATATCGGTCTAATGTTATTTCTCTTTAAGAGAAACAAATTTATGAGTTTTGTTTTTAATGGAATTAATTATTTTTAAAACATAAATGTGTGACTAAATTTTTAAAGATAAATAAATTCCCCAAATTCATTTATACAGAGATTTTATGTATTTCAAAAAAAGTCGTAAATTATTTCTTCTAAAATTTTATTAAATTACAATTTAAAATTTTAGTTATATAATTATATTTTATTTTTTTTCATTATAACTCAAAAATGAATTATGGGGGTTCTTTTGAATTAATGAAATTAATAAAAAAACAAAAAAGGAAAAAATTAATTTGAAATTAATAAAAAAAAAAGAAGGAAGGAATTCATTTGAAATCGTTTTCCAAAGAAAACGAATTCACGGAATTCGTTTTCTTTGAAAAACGAATTCCGTAAATTCGTTTTCTTTGAAGATTTTTTTTTATTTTTTATTTTTTTTTTGTGTTATTCTTGAAGAAAACGAAGTTGAGAAATTCGTTTTCAATGAAAACGAATCTCCCAACTTCGTTTTTCATACTTTGGGAATGAAAAAAAAAAATTGTCTATTTTGGTAATTTTTTCCCCCAAAATAAATATTTAGGGAAAAAATCCCGCGTTTGGCAATTGGAATATTTGTTTTCCACATATAGGCTTAATGAATTTATTTATTCTTTTTTTTTTCATGGAATGATGAGTAATTAATGGACGTGAAAATGTTCTCTTTGTCATCCCCTCAATTTTGTGCTTAGGATATTCGCATTATGTTGTAGTGATCATAACATCATACTCCCTTTGTTCTGTTACAAGAATCGACATACACAACTTTAAATAAGATATTTTTAATTGAGTGCGAGTATATAAGAGATCATTAAATTAATATACAAATTATATATATAGATATATAGAGAGAGAGAGCATTTTTTAAGAATATATAAAATAGATATTTAAAACTAAGAGGCTATTTTATTTTATTTTAAACAAGTATTATAACTTTGAAACATTGACAAGTGAGAATTTAAACATGGACAATGGGAAGCAAAAATGAAATAAGCCAAAGCCAAACATGTTGAATACAAAGTCAAATATAAACATAATTTTGTGTGTATACTCTTTCTCCTTCCTCTAAATGTCTTTTTGTAATTTCAATTTTTTATTTTTTAAAAATTGTTATTTTATAATTTTCAATGTAAAAAATAAAAAAAAGTTCTAATTTTATTCTTATAGTAATAAATAAAGATAGAGAAAATTTTCATTAATCAAAGACATAAGTTGGTGTAGCAATTAATTGAAAAGGAGAAAAATGTATAGCATTGACATATGGTAACGATAACAATTTTACACTTTTCTTTATGTATTTTTCACCTCAGTGACACTTTTAGAGATATGGATTTGCAATAAGGGTATTGATACCATTTAACTTATCTTAATTTTATACCAAAAAAATCAACTACAAACAATAGCATGCCATTAATTAATTTATTAGTCTAAAAACAAACAAACATACAACTATAATTTTATTTTTTTTAATTCGGCACTATTTTATTAGAGATAGAGATTGTAAATAGGCAAAATTGACAAATGTAAGAATCAACTCCGACCTCTGAGTGGCTCACCATACACCACAACTGCTAGAGCACTGACTCGTTCCTCATACAACTAGAAGTTAAAAATAAGAATACCCCATATAAGAAGAGGAGGGAAGGAAAAAAAAAAAAAGAAGAAGTATCCAAACCAAAACAAAGAACATCCCACCAAACCAATAAAAAAAGAATTTAATAATGTAATATGAAGAATAGTGGGTCCACTGTTTGTGGGGTTGGAATCCAACACTAACAAACTAACCCTAATCACCCGTATTTGTGCGAACCGTACGTACCACTTGTCACAAAAACTCCGAAACCACCAAACAAAATACCAACACAAATCCCCGACCGAACCAACTCTAATACGGACAACGTTTTGGTACCAAAGCCAACACTACAATAATGGGAGTTCGGATCTTGTCTTTTACGCTACAAGAATACTATACGATATGGATCAAATATGATATAAGTTGAGTAGATTTAAATAATATGAATAAGTAAATACGATCAATCATATTTAGAATGCGCTAAATTCAACATGTCAATGTAATTTTGTAAATTCAACAAGGGTAATTTTTATTACGATATAAAGAATGCAGCAAAAATCAAGTACGACGTAAATAAGTTAAGAGTAGCCATCGGACAAAAACAAGTTTTGTTGAAATCCATTCCCTATTTCTTTTAAGCATTTCAGACTTTCAGTCTCTACAAAGGAGAGACCCTCGTACACAGATAGGGCCGAAAAACACATATCACTGCTTTATGGTTTGTACCCTTACTTTACTTTAATTCTTTAAAAGGGAAAAACCAGTCATTGCTCCACGGTTGTGACGCATAGTAAATCCCCTGGAGGTTGGAGTTTCGATTACTACCTCTGTCAGTTATGTCTATTTAGAGTGCAGGACTATAAAAGAGTGTTGGATTCAAAAAAAAAAATTCTTTGAAAGGGACTTCCGCTTCTTGTGGTTTTTACGAAAATAATCAATTTTCTGTAAAAAAAATTAAAAATTTTTTTTATAATAATTATTCAAAGTACATATTTGGCATGTCAAACAAGTTTTGAATCAAATTTGTATGTGGCCTAATGTTCCGTTTCTTAGGTGTGGTAATTCGTGTTGTGTATGGGTTATCGGGTTCGTATTGACGGGTTCCTGTGTCAACACTCCTTAACCCTATTCTTACCCATTTAATTATTCGTCTTATTCGTATTGACCCATTTAACCCATGAACATTTCATATTCGTGTCGTATTTTCTTGTAGTGCAAATTACTCGGGTCGAGTTCGGGATGTGTCGATATTCTCAACACTAACCTTACCCGTTTAGTTATTCGGGTCGACTTGTATAACTTGCGAACCCAACCCTAACTCATTTATATCGTGTCGGATTAGTGTCGTATTTTCGTGTCATGTCAGAAATTGATAACCTTACAGTTTCATAGATATATTTGTATCGATATTAGAATGACAAAAAAAATTATTTGGAGGAGGAATTTTTTAAGGGATTTTTCCAGGAAATTTGTATAGGAAATAGGGAAGAAAAAAAAGTGCAATAATAATATTGCTTGCTTTTATTTTTTCTGTTTTTTTTTTATAAATAATATAAGTAAGATTTAAAAGAAACCTTAAGTGAGTGATATTATTTTCATAATAATAAATTACCAGTTAAAACAAATTTAAACATAAAATCATGCAAATTTACCTTGGTAAATTTTTACTCCTTTAATAACATTAATTATTTTAAAATTTAAAATTTGAATTTAGTGAAATTTTTTTGGGATATAGCCTTTTTTTTTAAGAAAAATAATATTTTTCCTAAAAAGCGTTAAAACATACGGGAGTTTAAAATAATACTCCATTTGTTTTAAAGTATATGTCATTATAATTCTTCAAATTTGTTTAAAAATATAAATCATTATAGATATTTGTTATACTTTCTTTTTAGACTTGTTCTTATTGATAAAGCATTTAATTGTTTACATTAATTGATTACTAGTGTCTTATATGATGTACTATTAATAACTGCCGTTTTAATTTTAAAGTCGTTATTACAATGTGCATTAAAATATAAAATGATTTATATTTTGAAATCTACAAGTAATATAGTGTTTTTTTTGTTATTTCATAAAATGAACTTTTCTAATAGAATCGAGGGAGTAGTATTTATTGTTTTTACTCTTCTCGAGTCTCTCTCTGCATTAGGTAACGGGTCCCACCCTCTATCCGTCCTCCTACCACCGCCCCACCACGCTAGCCCTCGGGGTTAGGGGCCCACCCCCATTCCAAAATCAACATCATTTGTGTTTGGGTCCCACCGGGGAATCATCTAAAGACCAGCACACCGCAATTATTTATTTTATTTAGCAATAATGTTTTTGCTCTACTAAACGCAAAGCGTTCAATTTCACAGGTACAACTTACAAGTATTTTTACATTATATTTTAAGTTTATAACTATATACTTTAAAGAAACATTAATTATAAATTATATGTTATTCTATTAATAATAAAAGAGTATACAAAGTAAATAAATTAAAATTTAATTTTTTATTAAAATAAATTATTTTTTAAACAGAACTCCTTGCACGGGACAGATGTATTATTATATATTTCTGTTTCTACTACGTCAAAGGCCAGACCTCATTGGAGGATTTTTTTATTTTTTATTTTTTTCCCTATTTATTATTGAGTAATATACAAGATATATAAATATAAAGAATAATCTCCTACCGCATTGCAAATTTGTGCTCACACTCATAATTTGACACAAACTCTTAAATGGGTTTGAAAAATTCTCTCTCTTTCTCTTATAAAGAAATGATCTTTCTGTGTTAGAGAAAGAGAGAGTTTATTCCAAGATTTGTTTTTCTTTTATCAACAGAATCTCTTGGGGCGAAGTATGTAATCTTTTGGTAAGTTTTTGTTATACATTTTTTAGGGGAAAACTGTAAAAGTGGTCCACAATCTTTACCCCTGTTTCAAATGTAGTCCACAATCTTTAGTAAATGACAAATGTAGTCCACAATGTATCCATTTTGTTGCAATTTTAGTCCAAAAACAGAAAATGGACTTTGACTAACGGTCAACGGGTTTGACCGTCAGTCAAACCCGGGTTTGACCCTCCTAAAACCACCCCACCCCTTCCTTCCAAAACCATTTCTCCACATCACTTCTTCCTCCACGTCAGCACCAGAAAATGAAAGGAGATCATAAAAAATGTTTTGGAAGCATTGTCGTACCTATTTAAATACTACATTTAAAAAATGTTTTTTTTTTTTTTCCCTTTGGTTTATCTTGATTTTTGAAGCAATGATTTGATTTTTTGGTGGTTTAATGGTGATATAATGATGGGTCTTTCTTTGTTTTGAAGCTAATGGCGTAGACATTATCTCTTCCTGTTGATCTAATTTGTTGTCATGTGCAGTATTTTATTGATTTTCGTTTGTTGCCTTTTCCAGGCTTTGAAGGAAGGTGGAGTTTGACTTTAGATAAAATATATAGTGAGAGGAGCTGGTTTTTTGGTTTGATTTTGACTTGTATGCAAATGGGTTTGGTCAGATTTTGCATAAGTTTTGATCTTTCTCAGTAAATTGGTTTCGGAGAAAAGGTTGAATTTTCGTGCGTTTTATTTTCTTTTTTCCCTCTTCAGAATTTGTTTCTTCAAATTTCCGTTTTGATGAGTGTATGGGACTCTGTAAATCTGCGAAAATTTTGGAAGAAAATCATGGTTTCAAGCCTTCTTCTGAGCTGAAGAAGAGGGAAAGGGCTTTCGGTTATCAGGTGTTTTAGTTTGATAACTGAAAGAGATGGAGGAAGAGGCTTATTCTTGGATTAGGAGGACTAAATATTCTCACACTGTTTGTCATAGGATAGATTCCTCAAGGTTAGCCTCTATACCCTTGACCCTTTACCAGAAGGAGAGAATCCAGAGTGCAAAATCATTGCCTGTTGCATCTGCTAATGTTGTTAATTCGAAGCAATACCCCATTGTTAGTCAGTTGCAGAGAAATCCCACCACAAATAAGCAGAGGGCTGTTTCCCCCAATCCACACACTAAGCTCTTGGATACATTTAAGGGGGCAAGGTCTGTTCAGAGGAGATTCTCCACACCAGTTCCAAGGAGATCTGAGAAAGGGTTTGTTGTCAAGTTTTTCAGCCATAAAGATTCCCATGAGCAGAAGAAACCGGGTTCGGGTTCGAAATCGCCTCGTTCCAAGTCCCCTTTGAAGCACTTCTCATCTTTGAAGTTACTCGAGAAAACTAAGAACAAGAAGGACTCCTCGTGGAGTAAGTATTTTGCTCATGGTGCTCATAGCCAGCTTTATCATGGGATTTATAAGGATGAACCAGTTGCTGTAAAGATTATTAGAACGCCAGATGATGACGAAAAGTGCGAGTTAGCATGTCGGTTAGAGAAACAATTCGACAGAGAAGTTACTCTCTTGTCTCGGCTCCACCATGAAAATGTTATAAAGGTAATTGAGAAATTTTCTGTCTTTGAGATTGTGGTTCAGTAACTGTTCTGACTCTAATTCTTCTTGTTTGCGCTATGAATTCAACCTAATATGTTCCTGTAAAGTGCTATATTGGCTCAAATATTACTTTTGCTTTCTATCTAGAACACTTCTAACTGGAGAATAGCTTCTTGAAGAGTTACTGTTTTGTCAAAATCCGTTTTCATTTGATTCAAAATTATTTTCTCCTGCAGTTTGTAGCAGCTTGCAGAAAGCCACCGGTTTTTTGTATTTGTCACTGAATACTTATCTGAGGGTTCTTTAAGATCATTTCTGCACAAACATGAGCAGAAACCATTTGAGGAGAGATTTCTTCCCTTACGAAAATTGATCTCAATGGCCTTGGATATTGCCCGTGGAATGGAATATATCCACTCAGAAGGCGTCATTCATAGGGACCTCAAACCAGAGAATATACTAATTAGTGAAAATTTTCACCTGAAAGTTGCTGATTTTGGAATTGCTTGTGAGGAAGCATACTGTGATCTTCTTGCTGATGACCCAGGTACTTACCGATGGATGGCCCCTGAAATGATCAAGCGCAAATCCTATGGTAAGAAGGTTGATGTGTATGGTTTTGGACTCATTTTGTGGGAAATGGTTGCTGGAACTATTCCATATGAAGATATGACTCCAATACAGGCTGCTTTCGCTGTAGTAAACAAGGTATATACTATATTTCTTTCCTGACTATGTTCTTATATCATCACCGATGGGAAGGTTTCTTATTTTTTAAATGCAAATCCCTGATTCTGGAAGATTTTTTTCGTTCTGTTTCGGGATTCATTTCTGAATAAATTAACGATTATAGTCAAATCATTAGTCATAAAGAAGGCCCTCCCAGTGCATAATCTTATCCATTCCTTTCAGCTGTCCTATGTAGTATTTCCATTGTCACTTGGTTATCTTGTTTGTCTTCCTTTCACATCATATCTCTTGCATGGTAAGAAAATAACTTTCCTCATAGTATCTGCAGATTGAACATGATATGCTGATAAATTATTCAAAAGTTGAATGGCTTGCTTCGTTGGTATAGTATAAAATAGAATATTCTATGTGTTGTTATAGCATAATAATTTCCGATCAATTGGAGGATAAAGTATTATTTAAGGGTTTTTAATGCTGCTAGAACTTATGCAAGTGATTATGCTGTCAATATATGCATAGCATAATGCAAGAAATACTTTCATCTTTATTTAACATTCCAGATCTGAAACAAAAATTTAGAGTGCATGCTGCCGTAACTTTGCAATTGCTGTCTTGATTATTTTGTGCTGTATGTACCTATGTCTTTTGACAGATATATAGAAGCTTTATGTGTTTTGATTCATGTAATAGTAAACTTCATTTTGGATCTTCCAGAATCTGCGGCCTCCATTCCCTGAGCACTGCCCCCCAGCCATGAGAGTGTTGATAGAGCAGTGTTGGGCTTTGCAACCAGAGAAAAGGCCAGAATTCTGGCAAATTGTGGAGGTGTTAAAGCAGTTTGAGACTTCACTTGCTCTTGATGGAACCCTGAATATGGTTAATATAAACCCAATGTGTCAGGATCATAAGAACAAGCTTTTCCATTGGATCCAAAAGCTCGGTCCTGTTCATCCAAATACATCGTCAATACCTAAACCCAGATTCCAGTGAATCTTTGGATGATTTGGCCTTTGTAGCTTCACCTCAATTCCATTGTAATTAAAAGGTTCTTTTCTCAATCCCCATTTGTGGTACTCATCGTTTTTCTTTTTGACCCCAATGTGAATGATAGAGAGTAGACTGCGATTCAGGAGAACTGTATTCTGTAACTTTTACATGACAATATACAGGAGAGGATGATTATCAGATTTTCAAGTAACTTTTACTTGAAGTAAAAGTTTGGATCTTCTGTTGTTAGTTTTGCTGTCTTCTAACTGCTAAAATCTATATTTTGCTCTTGATGCAAAAATTGTCTCTTGATGTTATAATCCTTGTTTCATTGTGGTTTTAGCATAAGCAGTTTGAGTAAAAAATGATAGAGAGGTTGTTGTTGGTTTTGTGTTTTCTTGCTTAGTGCAATTCTCTTGTTATCTTGGCTGTACTCATCAAAGGTTACATATATATTTCATCCGTACCTCATAAAGAGTCATGTTTCGAGGGAGGGAGTATATATATTTTCTTTGCTTGAAAGTATTTAAGCTTTGCCACCCTTGTTTACCATCTTGTTCAAATATGAGATGTAATGGTGTTAACCACTCTGTTGATGGAAGACAACTTCCGTTGTCTCTTTGAGTCAGATCATTTGTACCACTAATCATGAATCCGTGCTTACTTTGCACAAAATAAGCTAGTTTGCCATCACGATGTAGGGTTATCGGTACAGAGGGTATGATATCCGTTGGAGATATTTTTCTTATTCTTCCATGATAAAGTATTTTCCTAAGAAACATAAACATAAACATGGGAGCACATTACCAGAAAGCAAAAGGTGATGGTTACATAACAATACTTCTTGTATTCTTCATCAAGTTGCAAAAGCTTGAGCTTTCCTTTGCTGTCACTTTTTCTGAACTTTTGCCTGAAATGTTTGGGTCCTAAATGCTCACCCACAAGTCATGATGGTAACTTGTGAGGTATCAAAATAGAGGGAAAATATCCTCTTATCCATCCATTCCCTTTAGTCCAGTTCTATACTTTTCTTGTAATTTGCTTTTTATTATTAAAAACCAAGTTTACTCTTGAAAGTTGACACGGGTCTGGTTTTCCACGTTCCTCTAAAGGCATTGCGTATCAATATGTAATGTGCGCGATGTGCTGGTGAGACTTGGCAGAAGCAACGCTAGCGGGTGTTGTTTGTCATGCGGTGTGCATTTTTTTACATTTTTTGTGATTCAAAAGACCGACACGGGCCTGTATATTTGGATGATGCAGTGCATGAATAGTTTAGCTTGTGCATGGGGGTATGTATATGTGACGTATTTCAAAAGGTAATTGGGGTAGGCGTAGGTGAGAGTTAAAGGAATTGAATTGGTGAGCTGAATCTTAATCTATTGCGTGGAAAAACGAAAAGCCCGTGACTAAAACCATATTGGTTCCTATCACGAAATTCTGTTTTTGCAGAAAATGTAGAAACATTGACCGTTAACGTGACCGTTATATATTTCAAGCACTTTTTTCTTTTTAAATTTTATTGTTACCTTACGCTTTGGAGTCCCCTTGGTCATGGACTCACCGTGTTAGTACTTTACCCTCCCAACCTAAGAATCTACCTCATTAGCTACAATTGTGATTAAGGTGTCGATATTTTATGCGACGAAAATATGATATGGGTCCCACACGGTATGAACGACGACCATTGTTAATATTTTTCTATTTGAGTTTAGTTTTAAGGGGTGTAATTGTTACATTGTTATTACATTCGAGAGACATTTTGCAGCTTCTACAAATTTTGATTATGTTTAGTAATTTGGACGGAACTCAAGGGGTGAATTACATTTACCTCGCACGAGGTAGGGTTGACCATGGTTTCAAAATCGTCAGTTCCCGGTTTTAAAATAGATGGAATCGGAATCGAACATTTTATAGGATAGTTCTAAAGGTTTGAATTCTGGTTTCAAATTTGGTTACGATTACCCTTTTGAGACGGCTCCAATTTCAATATTACTAATAGCGATTCAAGTAGATCATTAAAAAATTATAGCTACAATAAAGAAATGTAATACTTACCATTTCTTTTATATAAATTTTTCAGTACAAAAGAAATTTAAAGAGAATACACATATATATATATATTCTTTTATTTACTCTGAATAATAATTTATTTTGAAATATGATAAATTTTGACTGCGCAATATTTTTATGTTTAGGAAAATCTATGCCAGCATATTACGTGTACAAAAGGAGGAGGATAATGTGGATGTATTTATTGTTTCGTGTAGTACATGGCGTTTAGAATTTTTCTGGTGACAAAGTATTTCAAATAACTAATCATTATTTTTAGAAAAGAATAAATCAAATCATTACGTTGAATAATAAGAAATAAACGCCCTTGTTATCTTTTTTTTATTATTTATATTAATGCTATCAACAGAATTGTTAATATTATTTATTTGAATTACACGTTTACAATCACGAATTGATTTTAAAACACGTTGAGTACTTAAATGTACTAAAAAAGTGTCTTGCAACATATCTAGATGGAGCGTTACCTTGAGAATGCTACTTTGTTCCTAAGAAATCATATTAGTGCGCTTAAATATATGACCCTTGTTGGTATCAACAAAACTATCTTGAGAAAAATAAAAATCAAACAATATTAATCAATCCTTATGAGGTGGGATAATTAAGGGTGAGTTGAATCGGGTTGAACTCAACAGGCTTGCTTCGGTTTGAGCGGAATTAATAATAGGCTTAGCACGAAATCAAGCTTAAATTAGTGTAGTCTTTTGAGGTCAAATCTAATATTATCTAACTTATACTTTAAAAAAAATAGAAAAATTATAATTTATCATAAGATCGTATATTTTCTAAATTGATGGACTTGACGAGCCACGTAGTCAAGAATTATCTAGCTCAAATTTGGCTCAATTCATTGTTTAGCTGAGCACAAGCCGACTCAAATTTAGTACATACTAAATTTGAGACAAATTTTGACCGAGCTGTTCGTGAGCGCTTATTGTATAAGAGTACCTCAATTACTCCTTTCATGCCTCAATTATAGTGGATGATTTAAGTCTCCTCGCATCATTTAGGTTAAGACTATGACTATTTCTCATTGAGTAGTCCAAGTAAAAGCCCATATTTATATGGTTGAAAACCTAGCAACCACCAGTTTCAAAGCCTATGATAATTTCCATTAATCCTTTATGGGCCCATGTTTCATTTGGTAGGCCCACCCAACTTGATTCCTTCTAAATGTTGTTGTTGTCCGGACATTTCTAACCGATTATTATACGCCACAAGAAACTTTCGTCCTTTCATTTTCACATTTTAGGGAGGCATTAAATGGACATAATCGGTCTAGGACCGAGGCACGTGAATGAAATTCTACATCAGCGTCTCGGTCAAAAATATGAAAAAGCCCCTTTCTTTCCCTTATATTTTCTCTTTTACCCTTTCTTTCTTCCTGCTTCTTCTTCCACTGGGCTGCATCAAAAACTTCAATAAGCTTCTTCTTCTTCTTCTTTTTTTTATTTTTATATATCTGCCATTTTTGCCTCCTTTTTTTTGACGAAGATTTTGCACTTCAAAAATCTCAAATTCTCTCTTATCGTTTCTGTCTTTTTTAATTATCAAAATTCAAAATCACTGCAGAAAAAAAAAAAAAAAGAATCGAAAGTAGCCATAAAATAATATAATCTTTATTGTAAAACAGTACAGAGTGATAAACAAATCAATTCATTCTTTAATGTAAAACAGTACAAAGTAATAAAAAAAATAATACGGTCTTTATTATAAAACAATACATAATAGTAAAAAAATCAATAGTCTTTGTCGTAAAACAATACAGTATAATATAAAAAATAATACAATCTTTATTGTAAAACATAGAGTAATCATATTGTAAATTAATTATCCCAAAAATTTGAACTAAAATTAAAAAGAAAAAAATACAAAATAATTGCCCTGAATTTAAAACCCATATTTGTCACTACATTGTTTTCTAAAAATCTGGATGAAAAATAAAAAGAAAATAAAATAAAATCACCCACTGAAACGATGATAAAAGAGGAGAATAGAAAGAAAAAAAATGAAGAAGAAGAGATTAGGATTTGAGCAACTAAGAAAAATAGGAGAGGAGAGAGAATAAAGAGAAGATAAAAAAGAAGGGAGCAAAAATGTAAAAATAAAAAATTGGGTCCCGATAAAAAAGAAGTGAGCAAAAATGTAAAAATAAAAAATTGGGTCCCGATTCTGGACCAATTCGGTCCAGAATCTATTTCCCCACATTTTATCACTTTATAAAGCTTTCGTTTTTGTTTTATGTTTTTTTTTCTTTCTAAGCCTATGTTTTTTTTCTTTTCAATTCAAGAAAATCATCAATTTTTTCTTTCAAAATTTTGTACAAAGAAATAACATTATTTTTGTCTCAATTCCAAATTCAAAATTTAAAATTCCCTCTCAATCTTTACTTACATAAATTCAAAAAATAACACAATCATTACACTTTTTCTTCTCTTTCCTACCCAAATCCCAAAAGAAATTCTCTCCAAAACAAAATTCATTTTCTAAACAAAAATTCTCCATTTGGGTTTGGAAAAGAATGGAGCCAAGTATACTTTACAAAGTTGGGAAAATTACAAAAATTTCCTCAATTTGTCCAAACCATACTTTGTAGAATTATAATTTGTATAGTATGATCTTACAATACTACGACTTCAAAATATCAAATTGATCTTAACTTCAATTCCATCTGATCATAAATATATATATTTTTTTTACTAAAATGGCTCATATAGAGTAGTTTTTATAATTTGTCTGTAATTTTAGATATGCATATTTTATGTAGAATCTTACAATCCTACCGATTCTAATCCTACACCCAAATTGATCTCACGTGAGACCTCAATATTGCAAACTAGTCCAAACTACACAAAATGTGGGTTGTTGATATACCATTCAAGGTCTTATCACTTTGTTGATTGTTTCTCTTTAGTCTCTCAACCTGAAAGTGTCATGTTCATGTGTCAACTTGAAAAATAGTTTCAAAATCATTCGTAACTCAAATTTTGACAACATTTGAGTCATTTTCGACTAACATACAATTCTAAACATTTAAGTGGCGAACAAATTAATTTAACATTTTTATTTTATTTGATGTCCTTTTTAATGTATGTGATTCTCAAGTGTTAGTTGACATTCGAAGCAAAAAGATGCCCTTAAATTTAAAATGCAGATATATGTTGAAGATGTGGAGTTTTGGTTTCAGTTTGACTTCAAATTTCTTCCATAAGTTATAACATCTTATTGTATAAAAGTTCTTTTGTATTGTATTTTTACCTACAGAGATTATATGTATGAGTTATAGGTCAGGTGATTTATCCATGAATTAGTCCAGAAATAGATAAATTACCTATTAGATAGAACATGTATATGTGATAGAGAATAATAAGGTTGATAATTGGGTTGTGTTTCGTGTTAGTAGGTTCGAGTTCGCAAGTTTAAGTCACTAATCCGAATATAACCTCACTATATTTTTGTGTCATATTGCTAGCTATGAACACGACCTGAAAGTACCTATTTACTTTTACAGTTATGTATAAGACCTGAATACATTACCTGAACTAACACAAAATATCTATTTGACCTGAAAAATAACTCAAAAAACAAAACTAACAAAACAATTCTTCAAAAGGAAAAAACCACTAAATGGATATAACATTTAAGACATATTAATTCAAACCCAACATGCTTATTGTCGTATCATTCGTGTTCAATCAAATTTTTTGCAATTCGTACCTAATCTGTAAATTCGTGTCAGGCCAAATCATAAATTGCCACCTCCATAAAATATATCTAGTTAAAACAAATTTGTAATATATATATATATATATATATATACAACTGTGGTTTTTGTTAGGAAATTAAACTAAGTTTCTTAATTAATTGTTTCCTATTTAGTTTTGTATTTGTTTTGGGTAATGAAATAGTATTTGGTAATCAAGGGAATTGGAAACATATTAGGATTTGGGGTAGTTTTGTATCTATAAATATAGGCATCGGATATGATTTGTGTAGGTGAAAAAATGCTTACGGTTAAATGAGAGTTCACGGAGGCGTTTGGCTATTTTTGCTGCGAGGGAGTTTTCATTGAATTTTGGTTGAGTTTAATTGATTTGGTTTTTTAAGCTTTATTTGTGTTGGTTTGGACTGCGTGAATAGAAGTTTGGTTTGGATTGTTTATTATTTGAGTTCGTTTGGTTGGGCAAACTCACAAATCAATTTGGTTTGTAATTGTGTTTTAAAATTCCTTGTTTTATGTGCGTTTAGTTTGCTACAGCAACTAGTATATTGGTCGAACTTGTGACTGCTGGAATAATTTTTTTTAAAAAAAAAAAAAAAAAATCCAAAACCATCGCCGGTCGCCGTACATTGGAAATCCGGAGGAGGATGAAGCTAGGGAAAGATTGGAGCGGGACATGTCCCAGTCTCAGTCGCAGGGGTACGTGGAAGGGTATTCTGGGCGGATGGAGGATGATAACGATGGGGAAAATGTCGGGTCCCAACGAATGAGCGACAAAGGGAAAGAAATAATGGTGTTCTCGCGTAGTCCAGTGTCAGGTGTTGGGTCCGGTTCAAGTTGCAGGAGGGATGCGGGGTGGATGGATTACCGGCCCCTAGATGGTCCGATTGACGGTGGACCTGCAGAGCCCGAGCTGTTCCGGAGTTTTAAGAGCCATATTGCATACTACGTATGGCACGGACATGTATCGTATTGTGCTGTATTACATATTTCGTGATATAATTGTTATTTAGTTTGGCTATATTCTTGTTACGTTTGTGGCGAAAAAGTATGAATTAATATACTAAATGGCACAGGAACGTGGTGTACTGGTGTGCCATAATGGTCATGAGCGACTGCAAAGGTGGAATTTACCCGATGGGGAAGTAGAAAGCATAGTTGAACAGTCCGGGTTGTCTCATTTGGTATGGAGCATGCATCCAGAGTTAGACTCTGCTCTACTTAGCGCCTTCGTTGAGAGATGGTATCCGGAAACAAATTCATTCCACATGCCATTCGGAGAGATGAGTATCACTCTCCACGACGTGTACCACATACTACGGGTTCCGATTGGTGGACAGACAATCGGGTGGAAGATCAAACCGACCGATTTGAAAGATATGCTCTTAGAAGTGTTGGGGATTGAGCAAGACGAGCTCGGGGATAAAGATTTTTCAAGCGTTAAAATGTCCCTTATTATAGAGCACTGTGGTAGCGGAAAGTTAGACGTCGCAAATGTTGCCGCAAGGTATTTGTTGTGGTTGGTAGGAAACACCCTGTTTGTGGACAAGAACAAAACCCACGTTGCTGGGCATTTCCTGCCTTACATCCGCAATGCAGAATGCGCTGTAGGACTTCCGTGGGGTGCAGCGTGTCTGGCCAATCTATACCGCAATCTTGGAAGGGCCTCCAGGGCGGACGCAGCTCAGTTAGGCGGTTGTCTGACCTTATTGCAGGTTCGAAAGACGCGTTCATAAACTATTTCAATACTTTATACTGTTACAGAACCATTTAAAAATTTATTTTCCATTTCTGTTAATAGAGCTGGATATACGAGTACTTTCCCGCGTTTAGTCCACCCCATCTCAGTTCATGGGATGACAGGTACCCTGCTGCAATGAAGTGGAAGATCGGAACCGGAAGGAAGCGGGATCCTGTGGCAGATTTGCTGACATACAGGCTCACACTAGACGGGATGAAATCTAGACAGGTAATATTTGTATATCATGTAAACTTCGTAATTTTTATTACTGTAACAGACGACGTATTGCGAACATTCACTTACTGGGTTTCCCATAAACTAGGTCAATTGGCTTCCTTTTGGGACAAATCCTGCGAGACTCCACCCAACAACCTTGTACAAGGGTCTCATTCATTGCCCGGGTGTCGTCGAGCCATACATGCCGAATCGGTTCTTGCGACAATTTGGATTCGTGCAGTCGATCCCTCAAGCAGCTATAATGCCAAAGAGTTGCTACAGAGGGCCTGCAATAAAAAGGTACTCCTGCATGCACGATACAAATCTTAATGTCCCGCACACGTACAAGAGAAATTTGTTGCGGGGGGCGCAGCGGGCTGAGTGGCCGACCAAGCGTGCCCTGAGTACCTCGACTACTACATGCCGCGAATGCACGTGCGTGTCAGTCCAGACCCAATGGAAGTTGACGACAAAATGGACCCCAGGTCTATGTCCGATGCTGCGGTAAGCAATACAAATTTGCACCACACTTTTGTCATATAAATATATATTTCGGTCAATAAATTTGATTGTATTTCCCTTATTCTAACAATTGCAGCGGTTGCAATATATAGCCAGTAAACTGTATTATTCTCATCCCCAAAATCGGAACAACTTTCCCAGCTCTGTCAGAAAGAGCGCCATAGAGGAGGCGGCTATCCATTTGGAGGATTTGATGCTGGGACTGGAATTATAAATGAATGAAATGTAATATATTCGCGGTATTATGACTTGTATAAATTAATATATCATATCATTTCGATATATATATATATATATATGTATATTAATTGCCTTTGATACTGCAGTATTCAATAAAATATAAACGGTTAAATATGTGAAAATTATATTGTTAAAGCATAACGAAACAACTAACGTACAGTAGGCTGCAAGGGTGGGTGTGAAAACCATTTAAAACTAACACTCCGCAGTCAAGTTCGTCCTGTATGCGTCAAATTTTCTTTGCAAATGGGTTTGCCAAAGCTGCATTTCATTTAAGGCCCTATGTCTCTACGTCAGATATATTGGCGGTAGCAATACCTCCCCGGACGTTAACAAAGCAATGAAATGATTTTGTTTTATTAAACCCATATTTATGAAACTGTCCGGATCAGTCGAGACGCCGACACCCCGCCATTGAATCGGCAGGAAAGTGCTGCTCTGCTGGGAATATAACGTAACAACCCTCTGGTATTTCGTTGCAACAAGTATTCCCAGCAGGTGGGAATCAAACCAAAATGCCTCTTGTGCCGGAATTAAATAACAATCGACCACCTTCAGTGCTAATGCGTAATCGACAGGCCCAAGGACGAAGTTCCACAAAGCATATTCATCCGAGAGTTCTTGGTGCAAAGCTCCACGAACCTGGTACCACTGCGACTCATCTCGTTCGTGTACGAAATATGAAATTACTCTGAACCCACAATGTCCATCGGGCTCTACATTACAGTGACCTGTGATGTATTCGAACACAAATTGCTTGAGAAATACGGGAAGGTCGTATGGCCAGTCAGAATTATAGGGATGCATAACCCTTCGTCTTCTCTGTCCGCCTGTGGATCGCCGCCCTGCAAGTTTAAATCATATTAAATTCAGCAAGGGTATATGTAAGTACCCACAATGACATGTACACGAAATACATATATTCGCACCTCGTTGCATCGCATTCCTTTCGGCATGCTCGAATCCTGATAGATCGCGTTGGGTGGCATTGTTTCTCGGTCGTCTCCTGTGCGGCCTACTAACAGGCTCCGCTAGGTCAACGGTTTCGGGATAAAGCGACGAATGCACCACAACCAACACCTTGTATATTTCAGCGCTTGGACGCGACAATACATCCTCAAACACGTCATGCAATCGGCCTTCAGCGGTTTGTCTCTCCTCAACGGTTTCCGGAATATCATCATCTCCCAAATGCAGCGTCTTCCAGAAGGCATCTACGTCGATAGGATCAATTGGCTGGAACGCCCGCACCAACTGCGTCATCTCACATGCACATGGGAGCCCGCAACTAGTTCGGAGTTCGCAACCACACCCCTTACCATCTTCCCCGATAAGTCCGACTCTTGCTGTATATTCTTGCTGCAGAAGTGTAATGCCAGCAAAAGACAATCTACCGTTGAGCCTACTATAAAACAAGTAGTCGCTCTTCCGGTAAGTTCTGCTGCGCGACGATTCCATTGCAGTGCGAATTTTATCAAAGTGCATAAGAATCATCCTATTAATATCGTTGAAGATAGTTGAAAATGCCTTTCGATCCGTATCAATTGCCATATTCAACTGTGCATGTGCACTCTCCACCCTAAAAAGAAAAGTAACATTACATTTCAACATGTCGCAAGCAGAATTACATAGAAGAGCAAGTACTTATACAACAAACGAAACATAAATCAAAGTTATAAATTACTTACATGTTCGTGGTGTGCGAGCCGTAATGCTTTATACTTTTAGTCCAAACTGACACGAACTTGTCCCTGTGGGGGTCCAACCACGTGTTTTTGTAGTATGTAATAACATTTCTGAATCTAGATTTATTTCCATACTTTCGGTCAATAAAATCCACAGCTTCCGTGAACTGTTCATAAGTCAGAGCTTTAACAACGCGGCTCCAACGATATAGAAACACGTCCGTTGTTTCTTTGTCGTTGCCAGCCGACAGTACGTGTTTCTTCACATCCATTTCAATGTGTCTCCGACACAATAGTTGGGTAGCACATGGGAATACCAATTCCACAGCCTTCATTAAGGCAAGCTCTCGGTCAGTGACGACCACATGTGGGAATCTGTTTCCCTCGAATAGCTTGCTTAACTGCGCCAACCCCCAATAATAACTCGGTGTGGTCTCGTCCCTCATGAAAACGAATGCGATATGCACATACTGGTCTGTGGGTAGTAGGGCCACTATTTGTAGTAAGGGCATGTCGTACCTGTTCGTCTTGTACGTCGTATCCATGAACAACACGTACGGAAACAAAACAAGCATCTGAGTCGCCTTCTTGTGCGCAAAGAATATGTGCCCGACTGCATTACTGTCGACATCACGTTCGTGCGCATAGAAGTATTCGTGATCATGCAGAAGTTTAAAGAAACACTGCATGTTAGTCATACCTCCCCTAGCCTCCCTTTTACTTTTTGCGGATTCATTGTACACCTGTTGTATGTGACTGACATTTTTCGGATCATCCGCTCGCAACTTGGCCAAGATATGCATCGGTCTGATGTTAATACTAGACATCTCGGCAATCTTTTGCTTCTCCATTTCTGTTAACCGTGTATGGGCTGAATGCCAATTCCGAACTTCTTGTAATTCATGATTGTGCTTACCTTCTTTGACCTCTAGCTTCCAGATGTCCCCAGGACTTTGTCGGCCCGTAAGGTGAAAAGGACAACCCGTCTTCTTGCTGCTTGTATTAGGCCGCCTGCTTTTCCCTTCAGGTAGGGTTGGCTTATCTCTAACTTTTCCTGATCTTTCGCACCCTATCTCAACTCTAGCTTTTCTCCCTTTGTAACGAACAGACCCAAAATCTTCGCAGATGAAGTAATTTTTGCAGTGATATTGTTTTCGGCTGCTCGGGCGTGTACCCATGCCATCATATCTTCCCTGCTTCTGAACTCTTCGTTCGTCCGAAATACTTCAGTGTGGTCAGCATAAGAGGCATCGCTTTCAACACGAAAATCCTGTTCATAATTACGGGAAAACCGTTTAATCATACTTAAACGGGAAAATTTATAGGGACCCAATTGCCGTGACAGCTATGGCAAACAATTGTCGTATAATCGCATATCCGGGAAACAAATCCCCCCAAAATGGGTTTCTTTCCCGGCAATATATTTTCGTCTAATATAATTTAACAAAAAAAATTTGTTAGCAGTTTTAGTTACAGTGTAATATGGATCGATCTCGGGTATATCAGCCATATTCCAGCACCGGATCAACTCCCCCAAATGGATAGCCGCCTCTTCTATGGCGCTCTGGCTCAGAATACCGTTGAGTCTACTATGAACCAATATGAACCCGCATTTATCAATACTAAATTTATTTCAGAACATATAACAAACAAAATAACACAACTAAACATAAAACAATTTTTGACCGAAAATCCCCCGCCCTTCGCCGGAACCCCCCCCCCCAACCATGGCCGGATTCCGGCGACATTTTCCGGAACATCGCCGGAATCCGGCGACATTGTCGGTGGAAAATGTCGCCGGAATCCGGCGACTTTTTCCACTGAAAATATCGCCGATTCCAGCGACATTTTCCACGGAGAATGTCGCCGGAGTCCAGCGATATTCTCCACGTAAAATATCGCCAGAATCAGGCGCTATTCTCCGTGAAAAATGTCGCCGGATTCCGGCGATATTCTGGACGCCCTCCCCCCCCCCCCCCCCCCCCCCCCTTTCTTATTTGCAGTAACCACCGGGCATATTTTTTTCATTCCGGTAAAAAATTACACAATTTTTACAAAACTACTAATAAATTCGGACATAATACAACTAAAATAATTAATACAACTACCTAAAACAATACCTAAAAACATTTAAACTTTAGCCACTAACATTTTTCCGATCCCAATCGTCTCGATTTTTATCTGATTTTGTGATTCCACTCGACTCTGCTTTGCAACAATTATGAATACAGATTTTAGGTAATTCAAATCCTTTGCTCCAGCTTCATTTATAGACGAATGTTTCGTCTTTTTTTTTTTTTTTTTTTTGTGTCCTTTAACTTTACAGTTTTATTTTATTATTTTTTTTTAAAAAATTTTCCAGCAGCCGGGCTGCAAAATTTATTTCTAAATTTTTTTTTTAAGTTGTATTATGTCCGAATTTGTTAGTATTTTTGTCAAAAATATGAATTTTTTACTGGATTGACAAAGATCCGCCTGGTGGTTACTGCAAATATTAAAAATGTGAATTAAGGGGGGGGGGGGGGGGGGGTGTACCATCGCCGGGCGCCGCCGATGGTTCTGTGGCGCCGGCAATGGTTATAAACTATCGCCGGCGCCCGGCGATGGTTCTGTATAAACCATCGCCCGACGATGGTTTTATCCAAAACCGTCGCCGGCGGCCGGCGATTGTTATAAACTATCGCCTGCGCCCGGCGATGGTTTTGTATAAACCATTGCCTCTTTTTTTTTTTTTTTTTTTAAATTTTCCAGCAGCTCTCACGGGTGGAATAGGAAAATTTAATTTTTTTAATATTTTTTCCCCAGGGGCATTTTGGTCTTTTCA
Organism: Leptodermis oblonga; assembly: GCA_016801395.1. Taxonomy (NCBI): domain Eukaryota; kingdom Viridiplantae; phylum Streptophyta; class Magnoliopsida; order Gentianales; family Rubiaceae; genus Leptodermis; species Leptodermis oblonga. The sequence goes on from CM028759.1 coordinate 15,470,974, forward strand.
CAAAAAAAATATCGCTGCAAATATCGAAACTGTCACTGCAACAGCCCTCACGGGTGGAATAGGAAAATTTAATTTTTTTAATATTTTTTTTTCCCAGAGACATTTTGGTCTTTTCACAAAAAAATATCGCTGCAAATATCGAAACCGCTGCAAATATCAATACCCAAGCGATAATCTTCCTATCTGGTAGCCATTCATGGCAGCCGCCGCCGCTGCCGCCAATCTATCCTTAGTTCCTCACACTTTTACTCCCCTTCGAATTCACCTTTCCCTCACCAAGAACCCCTCACTCCCACTTCCAAAAACCCACTCAAGATACCCAAAACCCATCAGATCCCAAAAACCCCATATTTCAAAACCCCCACCCAAATCCTCCCGTAACGACGGAGATGGCATCCCAATTGAGAATGTCAAAACGTTGGTAAAATTCAAGTCCCGATACAATTACATCCGAGTTCTCGAAGTTTCAAGAAAAGCGGACCATTCAATGGCAGGGTCCAGATTGCTCTTGCTGGATACCCCCGGGAACATCCACAGCATATCCTATCGTTTCAAATCCCTAACCAATACTTTGATGTTTTCGCCACAATCCCACCGATTATCCCTCCCGGACCGGTGGGAATACTCGGGTTCGGAGCCGGCTCAGCGGCGAAACTACTATTGGAAATGTACCCGAAATCAGTCATACACGGCTGGGAGCTGGACCCTTCAGTCGTTTCAGTTGGGAGGCAATTTTTCGGGCTCGAAAAGCTCGAAAACGACTATAGCGACAGGCTTTTCATTCATGTTGGGGATGCTCTGAACGCCAGCGGGAGCGATGGCTTTTCAGGGATATTAGTCGATCTGTATAGTAAAGGGTGTTTGATACCGGAACTTCAATCTCCGCGGACATGGGAGAAGCTGAAAGGAAGCTTGAGGAAAGGTGGGAGGATAATGGTGAATGTAGGCGGGAGCTGCGTTGAGCCTGAGGATCCCAGGAAAGATGGGAAATCGATAATGGAACAGACTCTTGAGGCTCTGCAAACGGCTTTTCCTGGCCAGGTTTTTGTGTTGAATCTTGGAAGCAGGAAGGATGATAGCTCAATTGCACTTACTGGGGCATTGCCTGATTTGAATCGGTGGAAAGAAACAGTTCCTAAGGCTTTGAAATTTTATGTTGATCTATGGAAACCATATAGATCATATAACCCGAAGTAGTGTATTATTCTTGATTATTTGTGTACAAAATTGGCCTTTTATTGGCTGTTGTTTTACATTTTGGTTTCAAAAAAATGGCACTTTTTGGTCTCTAATGTTTGGGGTGTGATACTTTTTGGTTTCTAATGTTTCGACTTTGCCAGTTTTACCCTTAAAGTTTTGGTCCAGTGTTACTTTTGATCTATTTATTGGACATAGCCTGTTTTATAAGTAATAGAGGGTCAAAATATAAATTATATAAAATATTGAGTTAAATCACAATTTTTGAAAAAATCGCCGCTTAAATGTGGATAGATATATTAAGTGGTGCTTTTAAAAGTGTTATGAGATGGAAATTCTCCCTCTAAGTGGCTCACCTGATGGGAAGAAATCTAATATGGAGCAGTCCAATAAGTGGTGCTTTTAAGACAATTATATTTTGACCTCAAATTTCCTATAAAATAGGCTATGTCTGATAAATAGACCAAAAGTATCATTGGAACAAAACTTTAAGGGTAAAATTGCCAAATTTAAAACAATTGAGACCAAAAGTGTGACACCCTCAAAGGACCAAAAGTGTCATTTTTCCTTTTGGTTTCCTTATTCTATACTCTATCCCAATTTAAGTGTCAATTAAGGCTGTTTCACACAAATTTTAAAAAAAATGTAAAAATAACTATATTAACCTTATTTAAGTTAACTTACTATTATGTTATAAATTTTAGTAAAAAGAGTGTTTTACTATCCCCAAGACTTTTTTTGGTCTTATCCATTAACTAGTTGTAGTAGTTAGTTAATAAGTAGAAAGAGAACAATACATCATTAGTAGTTAATAAGTAGAAAGAGAACAATACATCATTAGTAGGAGAGTAAACATGGAACAATCATTACAATATAGTCTTGAAATATGTAAGTGACATTTATTTTGGGTTAAAATTTTACTCCTTAAGTGACACTTAAATTGGGATGAAAGAGAAGTAAAGAACTTGTTTTTTTGTTGCTTTATAAATAAAATATAAAGTCACTTGTAAAATGAAAACGAAATGAAAAATGGAAAATAAGATGTGTTCTGCACAAGCCGTAGTAATCCAGGAAGTCTAACCGTAGTAAAAACCCACAAATACTTGTTCAGATATGCGGATTGAGTTTCTGAAGGTCAAAGCTATACATAGCACTAAAACAAAACAAAACTAGCAATTCCTGAGTTTTTTGCCAGGCATTGCTCCGCAATCCTCATGTCAAAGAAGCCGGCAAGAAGGCGCAAGGCAGGAAAACACGACCCTCAACTCCGCCTACCACATCTCGACATGTCATCGGTTTAGCATCTCTACTTATACTAATGGTGTTACTTGACAGCAGAACCAAACGCTTGTATGCCTCTAGCACAACTATCGGTATAGCGTCGAGTCCCTCATTCTATTACGAGGCTTTTCATCTTCATCTTCACTTTCAGATTCGTAATTATCACCATTCCAAAGTTTTGGCCTTCGATCCATGGCTTCCTCGGCCTATCCAGAAGGCCTCAACAAAATCAGATAGTGTAGAAAGACAATAGCGATGAATTTAGATGCAAAAACTATAAGAAATCAAACCTGTTCTGGGACTTCTGTAGTGGGAGGAGCAGTTTGAAATGGCACACTTGGTGCATGTGGCAATCTTGAAAGCTGCTCAAGCAGCATGGTCCTGTAAGAGAGAATCGATGGTGCATTAAAATTTATTCCAGGAATAAAGAACTGGAGTTGTAAATGATTTAAAAACAAATTAAACAGGATGCGAAGCACTCAACAAGAAGTATTAAGCACAGTAGATCTACAAGAAGTGCAGTTTAAGATACCAAACACTCAAGCAGTAAAGGCACTGTAAATATAGCCAGTCTCAGTAAGTTGGTGAGCATCAATGCTAAAGTACACGATAGCCACAGACGGTCAATTATGAGTTTTGGATGCCAATGTTAGGATGCATTCATGGAATAACTTGAACGTGAACTGTGTGAAGATTTTTAATGATAGTAATGTCATCAATATAATATTAACTTGGTAATGTAAAAACACCAAACATAGTCAAAAGTGACACAATCCTCAAGTTACTGACATGGGTTAAGGGGACATGACTGCGCCAAAAGGAAATCCAAAAGTACTAATTAATTATCTCATTCATGAAAATATCCTAGATAGGCTAGATATGTACAAGCATCTACTAGGCAGAGTCATCAGTTCATAGCACATATAATTATCAAAGCAACTCACTTCCTTTCTTATTCATGTCACCTTGACATGTTAAAAAATAGCATCACCACTCTCAAGGATATCTATTTCATGGTGCTTGCAAAACTCACCATGTTAACAGTTGCTAATGCCCAACACATTTAGCCACTAACCCTATCAATCCACACTACTTGGTTAGTTATGGAACATGCATTCTTATCTGCACTAATTTGTCCCTCCTATTGCTCCTCTTGAGAAACAAACCCATAAACCAGAATGCCAAAACTAATCTATCATTCTTTTGAAAAGGGAATTCACAAAGGAGTAGAGCAAGTAAGATGTACTTGATTTTCTCCAAATCACTTTCTGAATTTCGGTTCTCCATGGGGTTGGGTTGCACATGAAGGCTGTAATCTGGACCAAAATACTCATAGTAGTCATTATAAGGCAAATTGTTTTCAGGTTCTACACCAACTGCGACTGCTGTCTGCAAGTATAAAGCGTTATGCGTCAGCGGTATTCCAATACAATCATCATGAAAGGAAAATGGAACTAGAGCAACAGAATAGGAGAATATATACAGAGAGAGAGAAACAGAAGAGACCTCATAGCACCAGCAGCGTGCAACATTCCGAATCGTATAACCTCCCCCACCCAAAACCATTAAGGGGACATTGAAAGTTCTCAGGTAACGTAGGCATTCAGCATGACCTTTAACAGATAAGTTGAAGCACCCCAATCTATCACCAGCTAGTGAATCTGCCCCACACTGAAGCACAACTACTTCGGGCTGATAAACATCCATAACCTTTGTGATGATAGGACGGAATAAATCTTTGAAGCTCATATCATCCATTCCATCATTTAATGGAACATTCAGGGCATAGTACTTACCATGACCAGCCCCAATATCCTTTATGTGTCCAGTACCAGGGAAAAAGTCTCCAAATTTATGGAATGACACAGTCATGACTCTATCAGTGGTGAAAAAAGCCTCCTCAACACCATCTCCATGGTGGATGTCAATATCTATATACAAAACACGCTGCCCAAAAAGAAGCCAAAAATTTAGAAAAAGCAATCAAGTTGACGAGGAGAAGCTAATGATCTGCCAAGACAAAACCTAAGGTAATAGAACAACTTGCAGAGTAATATCAAAATAAATCCATAATGCAGCCTAGAAAAGAACTAGAAAAAGATGTACATTACAGCTATAAAACCGGCGATGCTTTATGGTTCGGAGTGTTGGGCAAATAACATAACTAGTAGGCTAGATCTAATTATTAAAAAGGAAAAAGTCATTCAAATTCAAAGTAGATAAAATCAGAAAAATGAAAATGAGGATTTCCTTCCATGGGAATGAACTATAATGATTTTGAAAACATGGCATAATATACACGGCTAGGGATGATCAGTGCTTTAAAGGGGCATGTAACATAAGTTTAAGGCTCTATTTGTTTACAATTTATTCAGGAAAAATTAAATGCCTATATAGTATCACAGTTTGGTTTCCAAATGTGGTTTAGATTGGTTTTAAAAATATTAAACATGCATTGGACGTGTGAAAGGGTGTTGGAAATTAAAAAAAAAGTGTATAAAAATATTATAAAAATATGCAAAATATGGTTTGAAATCATGGTAACATACAGGCCCTAAATGTTTGTCTACAAGAAACAAAACATCCAAATAACAACTCATTGCAAAATCAAAATTGTTCCAAAATTCTCAGTACTCAAAATGAAAAGGCTAGATCTAGTTATTAATAAGAAAAAAGTCAATCGAATTCAAAGTTGATAAAATTTTAAAAAAGAGAAATGAAAATGATGATCTCCTTCCATGGGAGGACTAAGTACTGATTTTGAAAACATGTAAAAGTTTAAGGATCTACTTGTTAACGATTTTTTTCAGGAAAAGTTAAAGGCCTATATGGTATCACAGTTTGGTTTCGAAACGTGGTTTAGATTGGTTTTAAAAATATTTAAAGGGTGTTGGAAATGTATGAAAGTGTATAGGGAATGATGTGCAAAATGTTGTTTGAAACCATGGTAGCATACATGCCCTAACTGTTCATCTCTAAACAACTTCAAAACCAAAATTGTTCCAAAATTACCAGTGTAATTTCAAAAGTCTCCCCTCCAACACATTTTTCTTTTCCCTCCAAAGCAAAAATTTCCCTGCAAAATCACTATATCACTTCCCTCACCTCCCACTGTACCACATTCAAATTTACCAAAGGCGGGGACGCTGGGAATATAGTAGAAATTAACTGTAACTAACAAGATAATGGAGGGGGAAGGGGGGCGGGAGGAGATGATTTATCAAAAACATTAATCATAGCTGCTTCATCATTGTCATGATCATCATTAATAGCATTATATTTACCATAAGAAACATAAGTATCTTAGTTCAAACCCAATGCCATTCCAATTCCAAAGCCAAAATAAACTATCCCTATCTATTGGCGAAGCATCCCCACAAATAGAGGCAACAAGGGAGGTTGAGTGGGGATAACAGGTTATCAAACACTATCTGTTGACAAGTTTTCCTTAAATGTAGGAAAGAATGCCATGTTAAAAATAAATAAATAAAAAGACCCAAATCTTTCATACCCTAGAAAAGAAAAACAAAAACAAAGATATGAAAAGAAAGATTTAAACATAAGTAAGATTTAAGAAAAAAATACCCTGTGGACTTTAAGAAGTTCAAGAATTCCAAGAACAATATCATTTACGTAACAAAACCCAGAAGCCTCGCTTTTCTTAGCATGGTGAAGCCCACCAGCCCAATTAATGGCAATATCAGCATCCTGCCGGTTAAGTCTTACAGCAGCTCCTATTGATCCACCAGCAGAGGCCTGACAAAACTCAAAAAGGCCATCAAAAACTGGGCAATCCTCGCCCACATTGAACTTTTTGAGATGCCGAGAGTGAGTGTGGTCTTGAACAGCATCCGGCTTAACAGAACTTAGAAAATTGACATACTCATCAGAATGGAAGCGGCGGATGTCATCTGGTCCAGCGGGAAATGGGCGGTAAATTTCCATCTTGCGGTGTAGAGAATAGTGAATAACCAGGTTGTGTGCCATGCGAATTCTGTGGGGTTTCATGGGGTGGCCTTGGCCATAATAGTAGTCACCAATACCAGGTTCATAAAAATATGTTACCCGCCGCTTTGTCCCATCAGGACCTGAGGGTAGGGAAACACCGCTGGCAGCTGAGGAATCCATTGTTATTGGGAGAAGGAACTGTTTGCTTCAAGTACCGCCGGTCGGGAAATCGAGGCTCTCAGATGATCCTAAATCATCACATAACAGAAAAAAGGCATCAAGTATCAAATGATTGATGGGTCTACATTTTCATAATTTCATGTACAGCGTCTCTTTACAACTAGAACAACCTACAATCATTGGCCAGCTCAAAATCCTCTCCGCACTGGCCCTAGCCCTCCACCCACCAACCTAACACAACACCCTCCCCCCCAACCCCCAGCGAAATCAAAAGAAAAAAAAAAAAGAAGAAAAGGAAACCCCACTATCTTATACATATTCATACTTCATCTACACCTGTTTTCGACTAAAAATTCTCAAATGCAAATGGGAACTTAAGTCCGCATAAACCTAGTAAGTTAAGTTGCAGAAACAAGAAAATCAAATTAGCAATGAAATGAAATTTTCTTCAGTCCAAACCAGACTATGACAACATCATAAATGAAATTCCTACAGTTCCCACAGCCCCCAATCTGAAGAAAAAATTTAAAAAAAAATACCCATCCCAGAAGTAGCTACTTCACAAATCAAAATTAAGCAAACATAATCCGACCATAAACGAAATTTACAGGACGAACAGCGCAGACGACAAAGTAAAGGTCAAAAGATCAAAGAGGGATTACCGTATAAAAGCGAGTGGATCTGTCAGGAGCTCCGACCGGGGTGAGGGGGGAAATTCCAGAGAAAGGGATTGCGGGGCGCGGAGAAGAAATCGAAGCTAGCGTTTGATGACGGAAAATTCCAAATTTACCCCCTGACTTCTCAATTGCTTTCTACGATAGGTTAAAAAGTAAACAACATTTTCAAACAAGCTCGTCTAAGAGGTAAATTCTCGTTAGGTTGTTTTGATTTTTTATTGGAAAGAAAATGAGGAATTGAGGATAATTTATAATAATTTATCATCATTTTTAATATTTAAGTATTTAATACACGTTTTTTAATAACATTTTTAATACATATTTTCTTAATTTTTAATACTTAATACATTTAAAAATTATTTTTGAAAAACATGTTTTAAGAACATCTCTTAAAATGAGTTAAGTTACGAGCCTTGACATAGTTCAAGTTATTAAATGAACCTCACAATTTGATGAAAGTATCAAAATCATTCTTGACCAATTGGAAGATGAGTTGACTAGTCAATTCTATATAATCACAAAATTAATTTGATATTTGAACAGATTTTAAGGGTAATTTGATATTGGCACCGAACATAATTGTTAGTATTGTGACATATACTATACATATGATGCGTATCGTAAAATAGTATTTGATATATAGTGAATCAGATAATTTATTTTGGTGCCATATTATACTAATTCATGTGTTTTTATGTGTTTTCAAAACTTAGTTTTGGAAATAATTTTTAAATGTGAAAAGTGTATTGGAAATATAAAAATGCGAAATTGAAAGGTAAAAAAATATGTAAAAATGATGAGAAAGTAGTATAATATTCAAAACTACAAAAACATGGTAAATAATATGCAACTTCTATTTTGGAAAAGTATTGGACTTTGCATCTTCCATATGACAAAATACGTAAACGCTTCCTTTAAAGAAATTTTTTTTTTTATTTAATGAGAAATTTTTTCACGCATTGAACATATACAATAAATCCAATTGTATGTATAAATGTGTTTTATATGAGTTTTTGTGTAGTCTCTTAGACAAGGAACTGCACTTTTGTGGGAGAGATGGGTGGTGAGGGGGATAAAATTGGATTTCTTTTACCACAAAAATTATATCTGATACTTTACTTACTAGTGCGCATATTGAGTTTAGTTAGAGCATTGTGGTTATTATGAAAATACATGTATACACGTATCGAATTTAGATACTTATGTATTGCAGTTATGAATTTAGCTGCTAAAATAATATATTGGTTTATCCTTTGATGTTTGATGTATCGAATTTAAATGCTGATGTATCACAAGTATGAGTTTAATATATTGTATCAAATTTAGTCTCTAATATATCACGTATTTGGTCCTATGACCTATGGTGTATTGAGTTTAACTATTAAAATATTGCGATTATGTTAAAATAACAAGTATTGAGAAGATACGTGTAACGAGTTTAACTGTTAAAATATCGTGTGTCAGACGGCCAAACAAGAGGTTCCTTTTTCTATTACACTTTTGTATACACACCATGTCGAGTTTAGATATTGATGTATCCCAGTTATGAGATTAGTATCGTATATCAAGGTTAGTCTCTAATGTTTCGCGTATCGCATTTAGCCTATGATATATCGTGTTTAACTACTAATATATTATGATTATATTAAAATAACAAGTATTGAAAAAACACACGTACCGAGTTTAACTATTAAAATATCACAGGTTAGACAGACTTACAAGAGATTCCTTTTTCTTTTGCATTTTTGTGTGTCACTCCATATTACATAATTTTATAAATTTGTAAAATACTTTAACTTCATAATAAAACTATTACTCCCTCCGTCCCACTCAAAGAGTCCACTTTGAAATGTATACAACTTATTATGGGTTGTGAGGTACAACATTTAAATTAAGTAATTTACCACCATATTTTTCACTTATATCCTTACTTTAGAAGTAATGGTTAATTGTGAACCATACATTGTTATATTAGTAAGGGTATGTAATGTAAATAAATTCAAAGTGAACTCTTCAAATGGGACAAGATTTTTTCTTGAAAGTGGACTCTTTGAGTGGGACAGAGGAAGTATTAGTTTCTACTTCATTCTACTTAATGTTACTACTGACACTTTATTTTTTCATTAATTATATATTTTAATATAATTTTACATTAACCTTAAAAATATTCTAAAAATTTAAAATAGATATATTTAAATAAAAAGTTAACTTTTAGTAAAAAAAAAATTATAATGATAAAAATGAATATTAATAATAAAAAAAATCATTATACAAAATAGTATCTACATTAACTCATTAGAATTCGTATAATGTGAAAAATGTAAAAAAATAACGTTTGCTAACAAATTCGGATGGAAAATAATGTAGAAACATGGAGTCAAGGAGAAAATGCATTTTTGTATGATTGAAAATATGGAAGATAGTTGGGCTGGCCCTTAATACAGAGAGAACAAAAAAGGAAGGGATCAAAATGTTAGGAATCTGTAAGGAGCATGAGTTATTTTCGATTTATGTTTTGAAGTCAAACCACATCGTTTTACATGCGTTTTATTCTGTTAGCAAAATCCTCATTCATTGTCAATTTCAATATGCTTGGTGCGCTCATGAAAAATAGAATTCTGTGCAATCTCAATCGCACTTTTGTTATCACAGTGCATAGGGGTCGGACTGAAGAGAGAGACACTCATATCAGCAGGTAACCAACGCAACCAAACAATCCCAGCAGTAGTGGTAGTCATAGCTCGATACTCAACTTCTGTGGAGGAACAAGAGACAACATCCTGCTTTTTACTTCACCAAGAGATGAGAGTGTCTCCACAAAACACACAAAAGCCTGTAGTAAACTTACGATCAGTACAATTTTCACCCAATCAACATCCGAGTTGACACGTAGCTCCAAGAAGGAAGAAGAAGAAAACAAAGACTGTGAAATTGAGTACCACGAAGATAACGAAAAATGCGAAGAACAATTGCCCAGTGAACTACGGTAGGAGCACCAACAAATTGAGTAACAACTTGTACAACATAAGTAATATCAGGCTTGATACTAGAGAGATACACTAAGCTGCCAACAATAGTCCGATACATAGTAGGATCTGGTAAAGGGACGCCATCTGAAGGAGAATATTTGGCATTAATTTCAAGAGGTGTATCAGCTATCTGAGTATCAGAGAGACGAGCCTGATCAAGAATAGAGCAATATACTTGGATTGAGAAAAGATGTATCTTCGAGGAGAATAAGCCACTTCCATTCCTAAGAAATATCATAGGGGACCCAAATCTTTCATTTCAAACTGGTTTGCAAGTTGACATTTCAATTCAGCAATTCCATCAATATCATCTCAAGTAATAATCATATTGTCAACATATAAAGAGGGAAGAATGTGACCACGAGGAGTGCAATTGAGAAACAAAGCGGAATCATGGAAGGTAGCAAGAAAGCCAAGTAAAGTAATCACAATGGAAAACTTCTGAAACCAAGCTTGGGGAGCTTGTTTAAGACCATAGAGTGTGACACCCCAGATTCACCACCCCGCATACAAGGGGTTGGCTTTACATGATGCTTGCCTAGTTCGCACTATGACTCATAACATGCAGAACATAATAATCCTATTCTTTATTATAATGTAATAAAACTTACACAGCCTTAAAATACATGATTATCAGAGTATGAGCTCATCTCTATCTATCCTGCCTTCTAGCTGTATCCCAAAATTTCAGCACTTCAGGTTGTCCTAGTGAGCATTATCATATTCGTACCAAAGATCTGTAACAATTTACTTGAAAACATAAAACAAACAGGAAAACAGAATGAGCCATTGCCCAATGAGAGTTCACTGTTTTTGTAAACATTTACTGAGTTATAAAAATTACCCATGCATATATTTCAGGCAAATCCTTTCATATAGCAATCATGACTTATGCAAGATTCATAAAACATATAATGAGAATAAAGAGCAATCGTTAAAGTTCTATATAACGATGAATGAACTAGCCAGTTCATTTCGAGAATGAGGGGTGTTCGCTAGCGTGTACATGTACGCTACTCGACGGGCCAACTCATCTTAGCATAATTATAAATAATGAGGATGAGGGACATTCGTCAACGTATACATAAACGATGACCGAAGGCCAGCTCACCTCGACATAATCATATTCATAAACATATCGACGCCACTCCCAAAGTATACGTGCATATATGGGCCCCTGTGGTCGGGACTGATTTCAAAATCAGGAACGCAGATGATCCAGACGACCAAACCCTCTACTAGCTCGTGGGATCAAATCGGATATCATATAGTGGATCCAGACTCAACTCATGATCATATAACATATTCAGTGAATAAAGAAAGTACAACGAAAACGTAACAAGTACATATGTATTCCAGCCGATAAGTAAACACAATTGGTACTTTAAAAGCAAAAACATTTCAAACATTTTTTGAAAATGTATAAAACATGTCACAGTTCAATGTAGATTTAATTATTAATTGCATTAAAACGGTATCCATTTTCAGTGAAATACCCAGCTCGGTCCGAAGATATAAGCTCACGCTCTACTATCCAATCTGCATATATTTTATGATCTAGAATTTCAGTACTTATTTATAATTAATAGAATTCTCAAGATTCTTAAACTTCTTATGTGCATAAAGAATTAACTAAGTAAGGGTGTAAAACTATTTTTATCTACTCTCGTTAAAAAGATCGTATAACAATTGATATAAAGGTTATTTACTTTTTATTTTGAAAATAGGTAAATCAATAAGAAAATATTTTAATTATAATCTTAAAAAAAAATACAAGTTTTAAGCCGTATAACTATTTTACTTATTTTCCTTTTTAAAGGAGTTTATAACATTTAAACTTTGTGTCTAATTTAATTTAGAAATAATCAATAAATAAACAAAAATTATAATAATTATTAACTTAGGATATGGCTTTAGGACCATTTAAAAAATAATTTTTAGCAAAGATTTATAAAAAGGAAATATAAAGAAATAAGCAAAAGAATTAAATTTATTCAAAAAAATCAAATTTTCAGCTCTGGATCGGTTTTACTCGATTAGAGATCGGTTAAAACCACTCCAAAATATTCAGAAAGCCTTTGGATCGGTTTTACCTGATTGGAGATCGGTTAAAACCGATTGAAATATTTTCAGGGAAATTGAAATAGGTTTTACCCGCTCCAAAATCGGTAAAAACCGATCGGAACGGTTTTACCCGTTTGACAATTGGTTTCAACTTTCTTAAGCATAGGCAATCGGTTTTACCCATTCCAAAATCAGTTAAAACCGATCATAGCCTAGAAAACTTCCTTCAACCTTTTGCTTCGGGTTTTGGTTAAAATTGTGCACAAAACTTGTTTTGCTTAGGTTCTTTTTGCTAAAAATCATTTCTACAATACTTTTACAACACTTCTAACATTTCATAACACATTTCTAATGTTCAAAAATCTAAGAATCAATCTAACTAATTAGAAAATACAAAACTTAACTAATTCATACTTTTTGCATTATAATTCTAACATTTAACGTTATAGTAACTTAGAATCACTTACCCTTTGATTCTTGAGGCTTCCTAGATCACAATCCTCGGATTATCAAGCCAACTTCACGTTCCAAATCCTTCCTTGCTCCATTTCTTCCTAACTTTCTAACTTTTATCCTAATTTTGAGTTTTCTTTAATTTTGCTTTGATTTCGTATAAGACAAGGCCTAGGGGTACCTGAACTCTATAGGTCCGTAGCTCACCTTTGGAATTTGGAGAAGATATTTTTTTCTCAGTGGCCCCCAATCGGTTTTACCCGATTTGGCGACCGGTTATAACCGATTCAATCAGTTTTACCCAATTGAAGACTGGGTAAAATCGATTGAAGCTTTTTGTCCTTATCTTCCAATCGGTTTTACCCGATTGGAGAACTGGGTAAAACCGATTTTACCCATTGCGTGACTGGGTAAAACCGCTCTGTAGGCGGTTAGGATTTTCTATTTTTACTGTTCATTGTGGTGCAATTGATTTTACTCGATTCGGGACTGGGTAAAATCGATTGACCCCTTATTTTAATAATTTTCATTTATTTTCTAATTTTGTTATTTTCTATTTCCTATTTCCAAAAATTCCTTAAATAATAACATCCTTAAATAAACAACATATCATGAAATCAAGAATCAAAATTAATCAAATCTAAACACATAAATTAAAATTGAAATCTTAGTAAGAAAATAATTTTAGAGAAAATATTTTATAACTTTATATTAAACTTCCTAAGAAAGTAGTTTAGATTAAAATTCATTTTAAAGAAATTCTATAATTTAGTAAATACTTGTAAAAACTATTTTTTATAAATACCTCTAAATATTCTAGAGGTGAATTTACATGTTAAAAATTGACGGGGTCTCACATAGAGAGCCTTTTTAAGTTTGCACACTTCACTAGGACGATGTGAAACACCAGGTGGGGGAGACATATAAACTTTCTCTTGAAGATCACCATTCAAAAAGCCATTTTTAACATCCATTTGAGATTTGGGTAACTGATGAACAAAAGTAACAGAGATAAGAGTGCGAATGGTCGTCATTTTTGCAACAGAGGAAAAATGTTTCCTCATAATCCATATCATACTATTGCACAAAACCCTTAGTAATCAAACGGGACTTATATCGCTCAACGGACCCATCAGAAATCGTTTTGATCTTATACACCCAACGAGAACCAATAGCACTTTTTCCTGGAGGTAGAGATACAAGATTCTCAAGTGTCAATCTTATACAACACAGAAAATTCTCTGCCATAGATGTTCGTCAAAGAGGAACAAGAACAGCCTCTAAATAGGAAGAAGGCCTAGAAAATTTGTGAATAGAAGTCAAGAAGGAAACAAAACCATTCGAGCAGTTAGAGTAAACAAAATCAGGCAACTGAGTGGACTTACGATTCCGTTGAGGATAATGAGATGGAGGATCTGCATATACAGAAGAATTAGAGGAGATAGTAGGAATAGGAGAACCAATATGAGAAGAGGTATCTGGATCATTTGACACAGTGCTAGAATTAATTGGCTCAGGAATCATAGGAGAAGGGACAATATCCAAATCGTAATGAAATAGATCAATACGAATGATATCTGACTTTTTAAGATTGTGAGAATCAAGAGGAATCGAGTAAAAGGGGATATACTCAAGAAACATAACATAGCATGAAATAGAAAGTTTTTGGGCAAGATGATCATAGTAGCGATATCCTTTTTTACTTTCATAGTAACCAAAAAAAACACAAATGTCAGAACGAGCAATCAATTTATTGCATTCCACTTGAGGAAGAAGAACAAAGCAAGTAAAACCAAAAACTCTCAAGGCAGAATAATCTGGAGCATGAGCATGCAATTTCTCAAATTAAAAGGAGACAAGCCTGAACTTATTGCCGATGGAATTCTATTGATGACATAATTAGCAATGAGGATAGCTTCTTCCCAAAACTCACTAGGAACAGAGCCAGACAAAGAAGTGAGAGAGCTATTTCAAAAATGTGACGGTGTTTCCGTTCAGCAACACCATTTTGTTCAGGAGTGTCAGTACAAAACGATTGATTATAAGTTCCATCGGAGGCAAGTAGTTCACAAAATAAAACTTGTTAGAAGTATATTCCCCGCCCAAGTCACATCAAAAATACTTGATAACAACATTCTGTTGAGTTTTCACAAAGGCATGAAAGGTTTGATAAATGGCAAATAAGTCAGAACGGTCTTTCACAAGATAAACCCAACAATAACGAGTGTAATTATCGATAAACGAGACATAATATCTAGAGCCACCTTTGGTAGGAATTGGCGATGTCCTATATACATCAGAGTGAACTAAGTCAAAAGATACAAGTGATATAGAAACACTTTTGGAGAATGGAAAGAGGAAAACTTAGCAAGCTTACAGCCACAACAGTTAGAAATATCATGAGTTTCCAATTGTCCTAAAGCCTCTGTGGATGCTAAGTATTTCAAACGAGAGAAAGAAACATGTCCAACACATGAGTGCCACAAATAAAATCGGAAGCATAGACAGGAACACACATATCTTATAACTTCGGGACAATTTCGCAATGTCAACATCGGAGACATAAGTATGAACATCTATTATATCTTATGATCTCACGACGGCATCTCATCTCTCTCCCAACCGAAAGGCTAAGGCTTTTGTCTACATCTCAGGCGGGTGGATGCTCTCTGCCTAGCATGCCTTAATCTATTGCAAACATTACCTATTTATAATAGATAAAGGCAAACTCTAATGGGTCTAGATTAACTGGCTCAATACTAATTGTATTAGGAGTTTGAGAAGATTACCCAACAAAATGTTTGGGGAAATAGGGGTACAAGATGATAAAAAGGTTTTCAATAAACTTTCATAGGAGGTCACTGTTGGCCAAGAACCACTTTTCGACATCATGTGGCCAAAAAAAAAGGCAAACTCTAATGGGTTTAGATTAACTGGCTCAATACTAATTATATTAGGAGTTTGAGAAGATTACACAACAAAATGTTTGGGGAAATAGGGGAACAAGATGATAAAAAGGTTTTCAATAAACTTTCATAAGAGGTCACTGTTGGCCAATAACCATTTTTCGACATCATGTAGGCAAAAAACATTCCTATCATTGTTTCAAAGACACATTTTTGATGTTAAATCTTAAGTGTGTCTCCTGGGTATAGTTAGTACCTTGGTGAGATCTAAGGTTAGCAATTTTCTTATCATGGTACTTCACAAGCATATCTCTTTGATGTAAGCTTCCATGTTTCAACAAATTTTCTTTTGGAAGATATAATTTATCAACCTTTGGTATGTAGCCCTAACATTTTTTCAAACGAAGGCATTGTAATGTAATAGTTGGTGTGCATAAAAATAACTAAAAGTCATTGGGCTTGGCCCAATAAAAACAAAAGAAGGCTTAAGTATAAAAAGCCTAAAATCAGGCTTAGGTCGGCAAGTAGGAGTGATATCGAGCCGAACCCGAATACACCTGTGTTCGAGCTCAGCTTGACTCCATTATCTTGGGCTCGAGCTCGAGCCTGAAAATGGAGCTCGAGCTCGAGCTCGTATAATATTTATGAGCTCGAGCTCAAGCTCGTTAGGCGTAAAAACCAAGCTCAAATTCCTTCTCTTTTTGGCTCTCATGCTCATCAATTTATAAGAAATTTTATTCCCAAATCTTCTCTCATTTCCAATGTGGGATTGGGTGAGATTCACATCAAAAATTGAGAAATAAAACAAATTTACCTTTGAAGAGATTCGAACCTGAGTGCTCGCCCTCCTATCAATGTTGCTTTACCACTGCAACAAATTTATTTTTATGCTAACATGTATGAATGATAAATTATATATGTATTTTTTCCTTTTTAAATATTATTTTTCCTTATCGAGCTGTTCACGAACGTAATTGAGTTTTTTTTCCCCTTGTTCATTTATTGTTCGTTTATTAATCGAGCATAAAATTTTGTTCGTGTTCGTTTATTAATAAATAAATGATCTCGAACTAGGCTTTTAACGAGTCGATCCGAATTTGTTCGTGAACGTTTGTGTTCATTCTCAGTCCTATCGGCAAGTAAACCGAGCTAAGGAAATAGCCTAGGTCTGTAAACAAGTAAGATAGCCGAGCTCGGGGAAGCTTAGGTCGGGATAACAGTAACATTAGCGTGATAGCTAGGCGTCATTATGGGGCGGGAATCCGGTTCTGATTTCATGCAGGGGTTACTCACAGCAATAAGTGCCAAGGAGCCATAAACATTAGCAAGGGATGAGGAAGGCATGCAAGTCACTATGAATGAGGAGGCAATTAAGGTGTGCCATCAATGCGCTAGCTCATCATGATACCAACAGACACTTCAAAGGTGAGGCTATATATATTCAGTATTCAGACTCATTTCAGGTACGCCATTCTTTATGGACTTAAGCTCGTGGTCATTTTAGTTTACCCATATACTCTACTAACTTGAGCATCGGAGTGGAACAGGGGGGAAAGCTCCGCTTGTTTCTTGCCCCCGTTACCAGATTCCTCAAGAAGGCTGCTGAGCCGAGCTCCAGCTTTCCAAATCCGAGCTCCGCCATCACTCATCAGAGCTCCGCTCTCACCCATCCTAGCTACCAATTTGCAGATCCAAGCTATATCTTCAAATCTTCATCCAGTCAACCGAAGCATCTAGATCCGAACATTTTGTGTCACATTCTGTGGGGATGATTTGATCAATCTCTTCATCAAATTTTCTTCACAATTAAAGAAATTTGTTGAAATCATGACGCAAGAACGTTCGGTGGCAGAGGCTTCTTCTTCTGATGTTGACACTACTTCCACCGCTGCTCTGACAGTTGCCACCATCGCTACTGTGGCTCCCACCACCGTTGCTCCGCCTGTTACCACGATCGCGGCTACATCTTCTGCTTTAGTGGTTTCCACCGCTATGTCTTTAACACCTCAGCAAGAACAGGCTAAGCGAGAGAAGTTTTATCGCTTGTTTCCCTATATGTCTCAATTTGCTAATCATGGCCCTCGGCCTCCTTCTGTTTCTAGTTTGGGCCTTTAACATTTCTACTATCACCACCACTATACTTGAATTTATTACTCTTCATGATACTCATGTTTCGCGGGTTCCGCTTGAGGTTTCATTACTTGTGATGTCTTCCGTGGCCGACCCCAGAGTTGCTGTTTCCCATCCCGTCTCTAGCCCGCAAATCGACCTCTTCTCGCATTTATTTCCCCTTTACAGTGCTCCTGGCTAGAGCTGAAAACGAACACGAACGTTCATGAACAAGCTCGGGATCGACTCGTTAAAAGCTCGGTTCAATATCGTTTATTTATTAATAAACGAAAACGAATAAAATTTTAGGCTCGATTAATAAACAAACAATAAATGAATAAGGGGGATAAAAGCTCGATTACATTCGTAAATAATTCGATAAGGAAAAACAATTTTTGAAAAGGAAAAATACATATATAATTTATCATTCGTACATATTAACATGAAAATAAATTTGGTGTAGTGGTAAGATAATTGAAAGAGAAACCTAGGCACTCAGGTTCGAATATCTTCAAAGCCACATTTGTTTTTTGAGGTGAATCTCACCCAATCTCACATTGGAAATGAGAGAAGATTTAGGAAGAAAATTCCTTATAAATTGATGAGCATGACAGACAGGAGGAGAAAGAATTTTGAGCTTGGCTTTTATGCCTAAAGAGCTGGGCTCGAGCTCGAGCTCTTAAATCTTATACGAGCTCGAGCTCCATTTTCAGGCTCGACTCGAGCTTGAGCCCAAGATCATAGAGCCAAGCCGAGCTCGAACACAGGGGTGTTCGGGCTCGACTCGGCTCGATATCACCCCTACTCCTGGCTTCGTCCCGCATCATCCCCTTTTCCCCGGTTCTCATTCCGAGCCACCCAGCTCGCAAAGCTTTCCCACCACCTCTCATGCTCCTTGACCTCTAAGCCTCTTTACCGCTAGTTTTCCAGGCTTTCTCGGTGTTCCCACTGCTCCGCTTGGGGGGTTTCCACCTATTTCTGGCTTACTTTTTTCCTTTTTCGGGGGGAGGGGGTGTAGGGGATCAATTCAGTTATCCTGGTTTCGAGGGCAGTCAGTTAGGTCATCCCATAGTATCGTACGATATGCGATACATACCGTGAAAGGTAATTTTCGATACATATCGCACGAACGTAGGTAGTGAGTCATGCAATTGTGTGCGATTCGTGCGATACGATACGAATCGCGATACACGATACATTAAATATTTCTAGAATTCAATTTTAAATACACATTTTACATCTCAAATATACATTTACGTTTTCAATACACTTTAAAATGTTTAAAATTCATTTCTAAAGCATATTTTCATCCCAAATACATTTTCGAAATAGAGATACCATACTAATCATCTTTATATTTGTTTAGTGATTTAAAATAATAATATCACTAGTATATTTATTTTGATGAGAATATTAATTATTTAATTTAATAATATAATATATTTTTAATTTAACTTAAAAAAGATTATGGACTGTATTATAAATTTATGATATGATTAAAAAATACTATTTAAGTTCAAGTTTTACTTATAGTTTTTATGATTTTCACATAAAAATTCATTTTTAAAAACTTATGAAAGTTTATTTTAAAATAAATATTTATTCTTATACGTAACCCATAATATATAATGAAAAATATATATAGTTTTAATTTTTTTTAATAATATATAAAATTTAGATTATATTATTATATATAAACGTATCTTACGATATGATACACGATACAATACCCGTATAATAAATTTAGTTTCAGATACACGATACGTATCGCGATTTGACAATTATGCGTCATCCTGGTTCCCTGCTACATCGGCAAATCCATTCAAACATATGGCATAGGTACCAACCGAGATGTACAACCACCTATGGGTTATCCACCTTTTTCCATCAAGCTATTATACAGGGGCAAGTTATGAAGGCCCAGGACCCGGGGGATCGCTACTTAGCTATCCTAGAACAAGGGGAGTTTTTCCAGGTCAGATGGGGCACGTTCAGCCCGGATACCCAGCTATAAAGGGATCTGCATACGCTCATCAAGGTCGGATCAGGCCCACTTCTCGAGTTTCTCATCCATTTAGCCGAGGGATCCAAGCAGCTCCGTTTCTGCCGGGCTACAAAGGACTCAACAAGATTGATAAGTATGATGGCACCATCGACCCAACAGCCCACTGGATGTAGTGCATGAGTGTCATGGACGCTGCTAACCTATCTGATGCTAACCACTGCATGACGTTCCCTCTCACCCTTAAGGGTCAGGCTATCAATTGGTATTGTACTTTGCTCTGTAATTCTATTCATTCACTAGATCAGTTAGGGAATTTATTCTTAGCTAATTTCATGGGGCAACAAAATTTTATCTAAACCCATTTCTCATCTAATGAACATAACTTAAAGGGTGGGTGAAGAGTTGCAGGCTTACAAAGATCGCTTTAACGTAGAATCTATGCAATGCCATGAAAAAGATGATATGACCATGATGGGATCATATATCAATGGACTACGGTCAGGACCTTTAGCTACTGAATTGGCCATTAAACCCCCACACTCTTATTTGAAATGATAGTTACTGCTACAAACTTTGCTATAAATGAGGTAGTTGAGGCCATAAAAAATGAGCGAGAAATCGGGATTGGAGATAGGTATGGCAAAAGAAAGGTTGTTTCTCCCATCCCACAGCAAGGGGATGGGAAGAGACAAAATCTTATAGATACTACTAATGCTTGGACAAGACCCGGGAATGGTGTTAACTCTTTGCAGGGCTGACGTTATACGGGACTACCTGGGGCAGACTTCATCCGTGGATGACCTGGGGGCTGACCTCACCAGTGGATGTCTTGGGAGCCGACCTCATCAGTGGATGACCTGGGGGCTCACCTCATCAGTGGACAACCTGGGGGGCTGACCTCATCAGTGGACGACGTGAACTAAGGCTGACCCGGGGTGAAGATAAGCTGACCCCGTCAGTAGACAACCTAGACTACAGTGTCCTAAGTGCACGACATTGGTTAGTGCGCAACAAAGAGTGCGGATATTAAGCGCCCCTCTATAGCATGCAGGGGACACATGTTGGAGATTGGAGACGACACCAGAATTAGCTTACTTAGGCTACGGGAGACTTTTCTACTTTTGGCCTAGTATAAATACTCAATATTTTCTTCACTAAACAGGGTAGTTTATCCCAAAAACAGGAAGCAAAAAGCGAAGGCCGACGTCAAGGGAACTCGTCCCTAAGAAGGGATTCAACAAATTCCACAGAGTGGTTGAATCCTAATAGGTTAGATCACTTCTAAAGCCTCCAGTCTCGGCAAATAGGGGTAGGCTGGCTAGGTGTTTACAGCCCGACCCACGGGACCCTCAAGCCAGGTCAGGATCTAATCCAGTTGTTTAACGGTACAGTCATAGAACTGAGTCAACCATCGATGGTCGATTTTGGAGATCATCAGGTATGGTCTATGTGACAATAAAATATCTTAGATACTTTAGTTATTATTTTCATTATTCAGTATGCATTGTGAAAGACACGGTTAGGAACCGCTTTCAAATTATTGTGACAATCATGGGCTACCAATGCAAACATCTTTAGATTTGGCAACCACCATGTTATACCCATAGGATAGTTGAGCATACTAGTCACCTTAATAGCTGGCCAGCTAATACCTACAGAGACCAAGTGATCACCTTATCATGTGTACCTTAGAAGGCTCAGTTTAAACCGTTTTCAAGCCATAGCTTCAATTATACATAAGCTTTTATAATTTCCTACCATGCATGGGATGAATTCTCTTCATTATAATGTTAAACAGGCAAAGCAATGCGATATGGGCAGGGCCAATATGTTGGCCGGAACAAACCAGGGGCAGGGCCTAGCAGTTGGCTGGGACAGACAATAGCAGGGCTAAGCAGTTGGCCAGGATAGACATTGGCAGGGCTAAACAGTTGGCCAGAACAAACATTGGCAGGTCTAAGCAGTTGGCAGAGACAAGACATTGGCTGGGCCAAGCAGTTGACAGAGACAAGACATTGGCTGGGCCAAGAGCTTGGCTGGGACAAGACATAAACAGGATCAAGAAATGGGTCGGGACAAGTCATTAACCGGGTCTTGAAGGATACTAGGTCAAACCCTTTGGTCGGGATTTACAGAAGGCTAGAGGGACCAAGCGGATGGCCAAATCAGATACCAAGTTCAGTCGTATGGCTCAAAGGGAGAAACACAAAGGTTCATTAGGTCGGGATGCGGAGGTATGCAATTAAGCAAGTCTTTCTGTTATCGCTGCAAGCTTCGTTAGGTCGGTTCGGCTGGCATAGCGTAGTGATCTATGTTAGCTTAGCATTTCAGATAGCAATAGGTCGGTAAAATTCATGTTAGGTCGATAACTAAAGTATGGGTTTCAGTACCTCATCACCTTCAAGGTCAAACAAGAACTTTTTAAGGTCGGATACATGTTAAGATACCTATCGGTAATATTCAACAGAGGCAAAGGTGGTTAAGTATCATGTTTTAGCTAGGGTCAGGTAAAACACAATACTAGGGGGGGTGGGGGAGGGCTTGTTGGTGTGCATAAAAATAGCTAAAAGTCATTGAGCTTGGCCCAATAAAAACAAAAGAAGACTTAAGCATAAAAAGCCCAAAATCAAGCTTAGGTCGGCAAGTAAACCGAGCTAAGGAAATAGCCTAGGTCGGTAAACAAGTAAGATAGCCGAGTTCGAGGAAGCTTAGGTCGGGATAACGGTAATATTAACATGATGGCTAGGCGTCATTATGGGGCGAAAATCCGGGGCTTATTTCATGTGGGGGTTACTCACAACAATAAGTGTCAAGGAGCCATAAACATTAGCAAGGGATGAGGAAGGCATTCAAGTCACCATGAATGAGGAGGCAGTTAAGGCATGCCATCAATGCGCCATTTCATCATGATACCAACGGACACTTCAAAGGTGAGGCTATATATATTCAGTATTCAAACTCATTTCAGGTACGCCATTCTTTACGGACTTAAGCTCTTAGTCATTTCAGTTTATCTATATACTTTACTAACTTGATCGTCGGAGTGGAACAGGGGGGGGGGGGATAGCCTCGCTTGTTTCTTGTTTCTTGCCCCCGTTACCAGATTTCTCAAGAAGGCTGCTGGGCCGAGTTCCCGCTTTCCAGTTCCGAGCTCAGCCATCACTCATTCGAGCTCGGATCTGAGCTCCGCTCTCATCCATCCGAGCTACCAATTTGCAGATCCAAACTATATCTTCAAATCTTCATCCAGCCGACCGAAACATCTAGATCCGGACATTTTTTGTCACATTAGTAGTAAGTACCTTTGTCGGTGGTAAAATTGGATTTTTTCTTCGTCATTCGTTCTTAGGAATATCTTGTGATTTTCCTTGTAAGCATTTAGTAAGTTGAGGAACTTGAACCTAGCAATGGAATCAACCAATATGTCAATCCATGGTACTAGGCATTGATCATTGGGACATGCTTTATCAAGGTCCTTAAAGCCGACACACATTCTCCAACCGTCATCTAATTTGTTTTAAAAAAAGTACCGATTTTCCAGTCATTCTGGACAACCGTATAGACTATTTTGGATTCCTATAACTTGTCAAAAAAAATTTCGATAATTGTACTCATTTCTGGCTAGAATGTTATTTTCTTTTTCCAAACTGACCTATATGTAGGAACAATGGCTCTATAATCTCCTGAGGTATTCTAAGCATGTTCTCTGGAGATCACCCAAACACATTTTTGTGCTGCGACATTAGTTGCTACAAAAAAGGGTGGGCAACCCTTCCCTACCTTAATCCTCCAATTCCAGAAGAGCGATCTCTTCGACTGCGACCGCTGCCTTGATCATATATCCATTTTTTTTGATGTGATGATTCCAATTTTCTATGACTCTGATACCTTTTCCTTTCCATTTTGAGTTTGGTCACGTGCATTCCCAGTTGGTCTTGATATCTCTTTGGATTTTGGGCACTCCTTCCGAGGTTGAGAAATTAACCATCACGTGTATTACGGAGGGGATGACTTCGAATTTATTCAACAACAGTCATCCCAAAAAGATGTTATATGTTGATGATTTGTCCATGACGACATAGTTCAGTGACTCTATCTTTTGCTTTTCCTTTTCAGCTAAGGTGACTGATAAGGCTACATTTTGTGGTTAATTTGCAACAAATTGAAGGGTTTTTTTTTTTTTTTTTTGTGATAGTATCTTCATTGAAATAGAAGTAAATTTTTTCATGAATTATTTTGCAAAGAAAAGTGAGGTTGCAGACGTAATATTTTGTTCCAACAGTACAAGTTACCTGCAAAACAATAAAAATGAAACAATTCATCGTTTGGAGAGTTGAGGCTCAGATCATTCGCCTTCTTTAGGCGATTCAAACCTTCTGCAAAATATCAACTTCAGTGCAGCAGAATAATCGCAACTTATCATCCTCAGGATACAACAACCCAACCCACAGTTGTGTTTCCTAATAATTTGCACAACCACTAGGAAAAATCAACTCTTTCTAACCCTTTTTTTCTCTCTTGCCAAAGCTATATTTTTTAGGGGAGTTGTATCAAGCATAAAAAATCATTCCCTCTTTTTACACACCTCATGGATAGAAATAGATATGTATACTTATAAGACTGAATTGCTTAGTTCATCACAAACCTTTGGTCATGTTACTGGAATGGCCATGATCCTTTAAAAATTATTTTTTTCATCGCAAACCTTTCGAAAACGTTACAAATAATGACATTCCATCAAGTCCCTTTGTTAACCCACAAATGACAGTTAATTTTTTAGGGTAAAGTTGTCCAATTGTCTATTTTTTTTTTGTCTTACCTCTCTAATATATTTCTGTTTTCACAAAATAAACTGATTTTTTCCCCAAATATTCATTCTGCCCACATATAAATACGAAAATAATTTTAAAAAATCCCAAAATATAAAAACGAATATTCCAACTTCGTTTTCTGCAAAACTAACCAAAAAAATAAAAACTTGAAGAATTCGTTTTCTTTTGAAAACGAATTCCATGAATTTGTTTCTTCCTTTTTTGTTTTTTATTAATTTCATTTAAGAAACGAATTCATGGAATTCGTTTCTTAATGAAATTAAATTTTTTGTTTTTCGTTAATTTCATTAAGAAACGAATTCCACTAAAATTATTTTTAAAATAACTAAAAAAAATTATATTTAAATGAATTTTTAAAAAATTAAATAATTATTTTCATTGAAAACGGTTCACCAACATGTTTCTAAGTTTTTATTCGTTTTAAAAAAATTAATATTATTTAATGAAAAATAAATTTTAGGGTTTTCGAAACGAACCCCCGTAAATCGTTTTTGAATTGTTATAAAAAAAAAGGCAAAACATAATTATGTAACTGAAATTTTAATTTGTAATTCAATAAAATTTTAGAGGAAGTAATTTACGGCATCTTTTGAAATACATAAAATCTCCGTATAAATGAATTTGTGGAATTTATTTATCTTTGAAAATTTAGTCATGCATTTATGTTTTAAAAATAATTAATTATGTTAAAAACAAAACTCATAAATTCGTTTCTCTAAAAAAGAAATAACATTAGATCGATATTGATGTTTCCATTTTTAATTGTTTTTAGTTTAAATGAGCTTGCATAGGGAATACTAGTGGGATTAGGCGGCGCTATCGCGCCTGCCTTTGATATAGAAAATGGAGAGAATAAAGAAGACAAAGGTAATTGACCACCATTTCAAAAAATGCCATAAATTACTTCCTCTAAAATTTTATTAAATTATAAATTAAAATTTCAGTTATATAATAATATTTTGCCTTTTTTTCATAACAACTCAAAAATGATTTACGGAAAAAATTAATTTCATTAAAATTCGTTTCTTAATGAAATTAATAAAAAACAAAAAAGGAAGAAACGAATTCCATGAGAAAAGGAATTCAAGTTTTTTTTTTTGGTTATTTTTGAAGGAAACGAAGTAGATGAAAACGAATCTCCCAATTTCATTTTTTATATTTTGGGAATGAAAAAAAAAATTGTCTATTTTGGTAATTTTTGATCCCAATATGAATATTGAGGAAAAAAACCCAAATAACCCCTTCATTTCTTTTACATTTTTCTACATTCTCCAACCACCCACCGTCTACTCTCACACCTCCATCCCTACACCCCAAAAAAAATTTCCCAGTTACTGCACCACCAAAAATATTCATTTTGATTTCTGCAACAAATTTGATCAGCTATGAGAATTGGAGAATGACATATAATCTGGTCAGATAGGGGTAAATACACAAGTACCCCTTGTGATTTCGAAAATTTATGCATCACCCCCTTATGGTTTAAAAAGCTACCATGCACCCTCCTCAACTTTCGTGAACTATGTAAAGTGGACAAAAATGACCAAAATACCCCCAAAATGCCCTTATCCTAGTTGTGAATTATAGTTTAGACACTGGGATATTTTGGTCATTTTTGTCCACTTTACATAGTTCACGAAAGTTAAGAGGGGTGCATGGTAGCTTTTTAAACCATAAGAGGGTGATGCATAAGTTTTCAAAACCACAGGGAATAATTGTGTATTTACCCGGTCAGATAGCAAGTTCTCTTTATTTGTTTTACTTTTCTTCTAGAATCTAAAAAGAAAATGAAACTTGGCTCTTGTTTTTTAGATCCGTTCAAAAAACATATCTGAGAAGCTAAAAAGAAACGAAATTGTTATACGCAGTAACCGTTTTACTATTCGCAGTAACATTCTCCTGTGAAAATACAAAAATGCCATGACCTAAAATAAAAAAGAAAAATAATAAAACCGAGTACTGTTCAACGTGTGTGAACATTCACGCACGTTGAACAATACTCGGTTAGAAAAAAACTGAAGAAATACCGCCGGTGTCTCCGTAACCGTTTTACTAAACGCAGTAACATTCCCTTGTAAAAAGTCCGAATTATCCGAGTACGATCTATATTACACTATAAGTAAACATTATATTTATTTTTTTACTTTAAATTAGTTTGCATAAATTCTCTATATACTCATTCATTATAATTTTCGAGAAAAAAAATCCATTCGGGGGGAATTTTTTTCCCGGATCTGCGATTATCCGGACGTTTTTTTCTGTTTCTGCAACATTTCGGCTGGGGAGACTGTCTCCCCGGATGGAATTCAGGGAAAATACCGCCGACCGCCGGGTATTTATTCAATTTTTTTAAACCGGATACTGTTCACGCATCGGTGAACAGTACCCGGTTTTCTTCTTTTAACCAAGGGTATTTTTGTCTTTTTACAAGGGAATGTAACTGCAAATAGTAAAACGGTTACTGCGTTTAGTATGCCTCAAAAGAAAATGAAACTTGAGCCATATAATCTGCTGTAACTCTATGTTTTCTAGACCAGATCTGAGAAGCCCCGACCATTTCTGCCTTCACCTAGATCTGGAACCAATTGCGCCGCCATGAACCACAAATAGCAGACCTGCAACTGAACTCCAGATCCGGTCGAATGCCGCTCTCTATCAGTTACATTCGCTCCACCAAAATCGATGGCCTCCTTCCAGACCAGTCGTGACCGCCGCCGCCGCCTGAACCACCAACCAGCCGCACTTCTCCTTCTTTTACACATGTTCTGATTTTTAATATTACTATGTTTTTGTTTACTATGTTTTAATTTTTCACCTCAGATCTCCGTCTTCTTCACGCAACCTCAACGGGTTCCTCCAGTCGCGACATGCTCTTCGCGTCTTCAGCAAAACCGCGATGCCACCAATCTCCACTACAGTAGCGACCTTCGTTCATTTCACCGTGACCTCCATTCTGATGAATAGATTGATGGTGATGACGATGATGATTAATTTAAAAGGAAAGAAAGGAATTAAAAATTAATTGAATAATTACTAGGAAAGATAATAACTATATTTGTTATTAATTATGGAGATAAATATAAAAATAAAGAGAATAAGTAAAGTAAGAATGATTAAAATATATCTTAAGTATAATCTTTAAAGCATAATGAGATCAAAATTAGGAAGTAATAATAATTAAAATAGAAATAAATTTATTAAAAAATTAAATAAAGATGGTAGTAAATATGTAAACAATATAAAAGAATGAGGGTACGTTTTGTAAAAAGCATTAAATAATAGAAAGATAAGAAAAAAAATAGACAATTGGACAATTTTACCCTAAAAAGTTAACTACCATTTGTGGGTTAGGAGGAACTTGATAGAATATCAAGTTTTGTAACGTTTTCGAAATGTTTTGGATTAAAAAAACAATTTTTAAATGATCATGTCTATTCGGATAATATGGCCAAAAGTTTGTGATGAACTGAGCAATTAACTCTACTTATAAATACTTAAAATTGTCTTTTTAATCTCAAATCAACAAAAACGAATGGCTAATGTAACTAAGAATCCGTTTCTCACAATAAACAAATGCTGATTACATAATAATGTTAATTTGCTAGGCTGGTGGTTAAGGAAATGAAAACGAATGCATTAAAATAAATATTCATCCATGCATAAGACATTAATAATATTAAATATATATTGCTCTCACTTTCAGTTTTTTCCAACCGTGCATTTATACATCCGTCGCTTGAACCCTGTTTGCTAGAAGCTCCGTCTATACACAAAGTCCATCCCTCATTGCGGCCCATAAGTGATCCAAATTTTCAGCATTCTCATCACTATCTTGAATGATTCACCAGTTTTAAAATCTTTGGCATTCATAAAAATGTATTCAAAATTAATGATAAAAACCAATGAAGAAAAACCAAAAGCAAAAGGCTAGCAAACTTAAATTAATAAAAATTAATATTAAAATGTTTGAACATAATAGTATGATGATTTCGAGGGGTGGAGTTATTTGAGGAAACGGAAACAAAGAAAGAAATAATTGGAAAAGGAGTAGGCTACATATGATGAGAAATTCAAGCCAAAAAAAACTCACGTAGACAAAAGTTTTGTGAACCCGGTCTCCACTAGGGCGAGCAAATCCATTACCCGACCTGTCAGTTTTGGGTCTGATCGGATATGGACCCAAACAGGTCGGGTCGAGTTTTCATTTATTATTATTATTATTTGTATTGGACATGGCCACTCCTTCCCAAATGAAAAGTTTCAAAACTATAATGTTTATTGATTAAGATGAGATTTGAACATGCAACTTAAATTTAATATAAGTCTTAAGATAAGTTGATTAGTCACTCAATCTACTTTTTGTTTTGTTAGATTATCTTATTAACTGTATTATATTATATGTTTATTTATATATCAATTATTTATACTACATATATCATAATAATTTTTAAAAAAAAGTACATACATTATAATAATATATAAACTAATGTTATAATTTAAATTTTGAGTTGTTTTTATTTATTTTGTGTTGTTTTTCTCTTCATTGTTTTCACCTTTCTATTACTATTAAAAATTAAATACCATAATAAAAAAAATAGAGTATAATTTTATTTATTTAAGATATCAATTTTTAATTGATAAATTTTGCATAATAATTAAATTTGAAACAATATATAAATTCACTGAATAAAATATTATTAATTTTTTATATTAAAAAATAATTTTTTTAAGATTATATGAAATGCATTTGTGCTGTAATTGGAATAATAAATATATTTTAAAAATATTAAATGATTCATAGTTTAATTTTTTGCGTAGTATAATAATAATAAGAAGAAGAAAAAGTAACAAAACAAAGAATAGTTAGAGAGGCTAATTAGCTTTTCTTAAGACTAATTATAAAATTTAGGTCACGTGTTTGAATACAAACTTAGGCAATGGCCATTATAATTTATAAAGGTTTTAAGTTGGAAATGGTGGTTACAATCCGGTTTGAGAACCGTGGGCCAACGATTTCAGACCAAAACTGCCAAACCATGGCCATGTCTTGAAAAAAAAAAAAAAAAGAGCTCGACCGGTTACCAGTGGGTCAACCGACTCTAGAGGAGAACCGAACCGGATCCGCGGGTCCGGGTCTTTTCAGGTCCGGCTCTGGTTCTCAGATGATGTGTCCAAAAATGGGTAAGTCATTAGGTTT
Source organism: Leptodermis oblonga (assembly GCA_016801395.1). Taxonomy (NCBI): domain Eukaryota; kingdom Viridiplantae; phylum Streptophyta; class Magnoliopsida; order Gentianales; family Rubiaceae; genus Leptodermis; species Leptodermis oblonga. The sequence continues at coordinate 15,500,852 of CM028759.1, forward strand.
GGCTCAATTGTAAAAAGAAGCCCATTGAAAAATAATGATATCAACTTAGTCGGGTCCCAGCAAGGGACCAGAATCAGTCATTAAGCTGGGTCCCGTAGGAGACCAGAATCAGTCATTAACCGAGTCCAGCAGGTGACCCGAATTAGTTATCGAGTCCAGCTACATTCAAATTGGACATAAATGGTCTTAAATGTTAGTGCTAGTCGTATGGAGGAGTTAACACAATCATATGGTCAAAAGGGGACATAAGTAGTCTTAAATGTTGTGCTAGTTATAAGGAGGAGTTAAGACAATAATAATGGAGCTGGAATAATGGGATCCTTTAATGACAATAACCGGTCATAATGAGACAACCCAACGGACAAATTTCAAAGCAGGTTTGTATAAAGTTGTTAGTCATATCTTATCGAGGGACACAATTTCTTAATAGCTTATGCACTTGTCAGTAATACTTCATACTTATCGTGTTACTAACTTAATTGCCGGAGTTGAACAGGGGATAGCTCCACTTTTCTCTTTTCTCCGGTGCAGGTTCATAAATTTGGTCATCCACACTTATAGTCATTCAAGCTTTACCGGGTCAAGAAAAAATCATTCAGGTTTCATTCCAAGTACCATTTTTCCTTGGGCATTTTGTGTTTCATTACCAGACCTTTGCGTTAATTAGCATATACCCTAATTGTTTTATGTAGCATTTGTTTATTTTAGTTCTTTCAGTTGGGTTGGTAGGAACATTGCCCTTTTTATTTTTTATTTTTTTAAATTTTAGTTTGAAGCAAGCTACTCTAGACTTGGTTTTTCATTAGCCATCCTTTATTGGATTGTTTATTGGTTTACCATTATATTTCCTTGTGGGAGACGACCTTACTCGTCCTATGCTAATTGGAGTTAGATTTATTTTTGGTATAAAAATGACACACTAAAATTTGCTGAATTTGTTACCTTGTCGATCGGGTATATAGGCAGATTGCCAAACCCGACCAAGGGGATCCTGATTGGCGTAATCAAGTTTTTGTCAAACTTACAGGCATCATATACCTTTTTGTTGATGATGCTCACTAAGATTTCATTGTTCACCAGCACTCTTTGGACCCCTTGGTTAGCCATGTAAGCTTCAATAACTAACTCATTGTCAGAACTTTCGTTCTGGAAAAAGTTATAAGCTGTGAAGTGGATTTCTATCGTAGGCTTGCTCTGTTCCTTAACCTTCCTTAACCTTCCCCTTTTAGATAGACTTTCTAAGGTTGGGAGATGTCTCTTCCTCTTATTTAAAGATTCTACATGTAGTGATCCACCATTGATCATATCGATTACCCCTGTGGCGTAGAGATCCTTCTTGGGAACCCAGTCCCATTTGGCCTTCTTATCCTTTTGACCATCAAAGGCTTTAGCAGCGAAAATCTTTGAGTTCTCCTCACTTGATGGTTTTCCCAATTTCCTTCTTAAGCTTGTTACACACTTTCATTTTTCATGGCTGTGGGTTTGATGGTAGGTGCACCACATTTTTCAGTCCCTCTTATTGTCGTAGTCCCCTAGAGGTTTGGTCTATTTGAACAAGGAGCCAACGATGTATAAGACCTCTACTCTCATTGTGTTGAAGTGTGTGAGGTTGGTGCAGGCATGAAACTTCTTAACCTTACTTTTTTCTTGTTGTTAGGAGGGATAGTATTGTCCTTTTGTGTCATCCCACTTGCGTTTGGAGGGAAAGTATTCATACTTGGCTTGGTCTGAGACCTCATTGCAAAAGAAGAGACTAGCCTTTCAACGGCCTTGTCAAAGGTGCATGGGGATAGAGTCGCAGGTCACAGTTGAAAAGACATAGCTCAATTGCCATAATGAACCCATAGAGGATAAGGCATTCATCATTCTCTTCGACACTATTGGTTTAGACTGTGTACTTCCGAATGTAGTCATAAAGGAAATCACCATCCTTCTTTCTTACCAACAACATATGGCTGGCCAATCTCCCAAAGTTCTGGCTTCCCATGAACTTTGTTATGAAAAGTCATGTGAACTCTTTGTAAGAGGTCATCAAATTCTTGGATAGAGATGTTAGCAATACCAAGTATTTATTGTCGTAAGATAATTGCAGCATGTCCTAATCCATTAGCATGGTGAATGTGATTGATAGGAATATTTCGTATGAGTCAATTTTGGGAATTCCCTAAAATCTTGTGGGCATAAGGGCATCATAATCTTAAGCATGAAGGGGGACAATGTGTCATTGACCTTGATGCAACATCCCATCCTTATCATCTCTGAACAAACCCCAATGATGATGCTCTATTTAAGATTCTTGATGGAGCCTTGATTTTTGAAATCGCTACTGAATGCATCTTTTGAGGTTCGGTGGATGTCGAGGTGATCCAATTGCTCCTCAGACTCTGTCAAAGAGTATGTCTTCTTGATGAAGTCCTCTATTTTCTGGATGTTGTCAAGAAATTATTAGATCCTTTGTCTTAAATCCTCCCGAGTTACCCTATCGGAGACTGTAACGTGGACTTCTTTTTTTTTATGAGTGTGCCGATGTGGTTGTTATTGTCTGCTATTGAGTTGTTGGTTTGGAGAAAAACTTAAGTTTGATGATTATAAGTTTTTCATAGATGGTGTCATTTGATGAGTGTCGATTGTGTTAATACCGAAGTCTTGAATGTTTTCGGCTACATGGAAGAACACATGAAATTGCGGGGAGTGCTTCTCCTAAAACTCTTCGATACTTAACTTAGTAAGAAACTAATTATATAGAATTTGTGAGTATAAATTAGATTAAAATTGCATGCTTGAAACCCTTAAGGGTGTGTGTATTTATCGAGGAAAAGGCCCTTGACAGATAAGTTATCCGAATGCCAACGGGACTCTACCTGGAAATACGGTGAAATCATGGGAGTCCTAGTACAACTCCTCGGTTCAAAGTAGTATCCAAATAATACCAGTCTTACAAAGGAGTCCTATCCGTAAGAGTATAGAATTCTCTATCAAGGTCTCCTGGTAAAAGACTAAAAAGTGTTTGGACTTAGTGGGCCTGCGCTTAATGGGCTAGACCTCGGTCAAAACATGTCACATCACCCATAAGAATAAATATTTAAAAAATTTCACCCCTTTTAGTAAATTTATTTTTTACTATTTTCTTAATAAAAGTTTTCCCTTTATCGTATTGTCATTTTTGTAAATTGGTCCCACACATTTGCCAGCTACGTGTAGCGTTACTCTCTCATTCACATATAAATCTCAGTTATTTGGCTTCAATTCTCTGTAAATCACAGTTGATTTTTCTAATTTTTATACAGGTTTTGATTACCTTTAGGTGATAATCTATATAGACATAAATCCATGGAGCGTGGGGAGCAAATGGCCAATCCGTCTCAAAACAGAGCAGTGAATAGTAGAGGATTGAGAAATGGTAAAAAGAAGCATGATTTTCATCTTATTATATAATTTTTTAAAAAATGTATTTGTTTCCTTTAAAACTTACCATTAAGATAATTTTTTCATATGTTGCATTTTATTTGCAAATTTATAAAGCCAACAAAATTAATTGATTTATTTTATAAATGTGAGTTGCAAAATTTCAGAAATATTTTTTCAATGGGTAATGGTGAAGAAAAGTAAAAATTTATATATGAGTTAATATTAATATAAATTTTTTGAATACCTAATTAAGTGTTTTACTAATAAATGAAATTTTGAAGTTGAAGAAAATGAAAAAAAAAATCTCAACTTTCTCTTTAGTTATAATATTACTAGTTATTTATAAATAGTAACATGTTCCAAAAACTCATCCATTTGATTTCTTTTAGTAACCCTATTAATTATTAAAATAAAGTGATAGCATTTTTCTTCATTTTACGTTTCTACTTTGTGAGAGTAGTATTGACATAGCAACCATTACTTGTTTTTATTTTTTTATTTATTAATTTTTTTTTGGAACAACCTAAGTGGCAACCATTACTTGATTTTAATCTGATTAAATATGAACACAGACAATTACTATGCACTCACATTTTACTAGTGTTTAAAAAGCCGAATTAGGGCGGCCCTCCTACGGCTCGGCATCTCTCCCAGGCTGATTGGCTCTGTTCTTTTCTATTTCATTCTAGAAGAATTATTACTTTTTCTTCCAAAATTTTTCACAAAGAAACAACCTCATTGTTTACTCAATTCAAAATTTAAAATTTAAAATTTTCTCTAAATCTCACTCACATAAATTTAAAAAATAACATAATCATCATATATTTTCTTCTCTCTTTTACAAAAATCTTCAAAAAATTTTTTCTCTATATAAATATTCATTCTACAAAATTAAAATTTTCTAAATGAGTTACTAAAAGAACATAGAACATGCTAATTCCAAAATTCAGTCAAAGTTAGTCGAACCAGGGGCATGCCGGGACCTGGGAAAACTCGGCCCGCCTCGACTTTTTGAAAAATGTGAGCTTCTGCGTTATTTGTAGAAGCTTTCTGCCAAAAAGGTAGCTGACACATGCTGGCAACCACCTTTTTCGCTAGCTTCTGCCATGCCCGAAGGTTTTTTTTCATTTTTATTTTTAAATGTTTAAATATTTGTTTTTTTGTATTAAAATTTTTAGTTCTTTTTTCTTCAATAAACTTATATAATTTAAGTTTTAAAAAAAAATTCAAACGAGTAGATTTTTTAATTTATTGAAAATTTCTTTTTAGGGTACTGAACTTTGATATAGTTTGAAATTTAAATTAAATGTCAAATTTTGAAAAATTATTTTTTAAATGTTAAAAAATTGTTATGTCTCCGAGTCGACCCCAACCTCTGAGCTCGGCTAAGTCAACCTCGGATTCGGTTTGTTAAATAGTGCATTTTACTCAAACATGGACACATTTTTAATTTGCACTTTCCATTCTATTTATAGAATTACCTTTGTTGGGCGTAAAAAACTATTAATACAATGCAAATGGTATTAATGCATATGGTCACAATTGCAGGAACTTCCCTATTGCTTAATATTTAACTTGTGATCTAAAGTCATATTTTACTTCGAAATTTTTGGTTTTCATTATCACTTACTTCCATTGTTGGATTTTTTACTTTTTTTAGAGGGGGTGGGATGTGTTTTGGTTGATGAATGATATTCATTATAAAAGTACTCATAACATATTAAATTAATTGAAGCTTTATTGATCAATATTTTCTAGTTCAACAAATGTGAATTCATATATACTTTCACACTTTCTTTATGCATAATTCTAATGAGAATACATACATTAAATCTAATTTCACTATTGTCACTATAATATTTGTAAAACAATAGTTGAAAATAAAATTTGAAAATTTCTATAACTTGTTTACATGAGCATGAAAAAATGTTACCACGTACTAATTAATTGCATTACTTTATTCTAATTAACAAATTTTGCCCTTATTTGAATAGCAGGGGCTATAAATGACGACAATAGTCAAATTCCTTACCATCGAGATGCGGACGAGCTGTTGCCTGGAGCAAGCATAGATCGGATTATGAGGCGTGTGTCCTCCCATCACATGCTAAGATTTCCAAAGCTAGTAAGAAACTAATCCAAGAGTGCACATCAGACTTCATCAACTTTGTCACAGCTGAAGCAAATGAGCATTGCCATCGTGAACAACGAATAACTATCCAGGCAGAGGACATCCTTCATTCACTTTCCGAGCTTAGGTTTGAAAATTATGTTGATCCTCTCAATCTGTTCTTAGATCGGTATCGCCAAAAGGAAACTACTCCAACAGTGGTGCATGGTGACCCTTCCACAAGTCGTCACACAACAGATTTTTCAGGTGTTGTGCAACATTTTCTTTCTTCCTCCTCTAGTGTCTCAAATGCCTGATATTGCTACTTCTACTTTGGGGGGTTCCAGTGACTACTACAACCAAAATGTTCTGGATTAGAAGGGATTATTTGGACCAGCACCATTACTTTGAAGGTGGTTTTAGCAATAATCTTGATGGATCAAGCGAGTTGTTTTAAATTTCTTCACTTTTGACAGGGTTTTGTTTAATTAAGCCTAATTTCGCTATGTGATACCCTTATATATGCAATAGACAGAAGAAATTTTTTATATCTTATTTGGTTGTTGGGAACGTTTCGTGTCACATAGATAATGGAACTATTTTATTATAAATTTTGAAAACTTGACTATGATTTGCAAATGAATTATTTCAATGACATTTATTTATGAACTCGATAGAGGAGATCTTTATATTGATGGGTTGTTTATGTGAGATCCAAATATCAAATATATTAAAATGAACTATTTAGCTCAATCATATTCGGCTCCACAGTTTCTATTTATTTGAAATGAAAGAAAAATGGGTCATTTTGTGACGCAAAAGCTAGCCTAGTTCTAATTTTTCTTTTCCTTTTTTTTTTAATAATTTATTTTTACATTTTATCATAGTTTGTCATCATTTTGAATACTTGTTTCCAATATACATTTTTTACAATTTTAATACACTTTTCACAATTAAAAATTCATCGTCAAACATATTTTTAAAATGTATTATCAAAACGTGGAACATATAGGCTCTATGACGTTGGTAAAAATTGAGTCTTTCCTAACACAAGCCACTTCATATTTTCTTTAAATTAAAAAACTTGCCAAACTCGATCGCTTTGTAGCCATTACTTGGTAATTATCAATAAAAATTGAAAAATACACACCATTCTTTCAGTGTATAAGGTACAAACAACAAAATTGATCGCTCAAGAAAATCAAGTGCAATGGATCCACGATAATCACTCAATTGAATAATTGAACATTTTCCATCTTGACAATTTTTGAATGAAATAAATTTACTTTGAATGGGTTGGAATATTATATAAATCATTAAAATTTAACGACATTGTGTTTATAGTGAGTGCCATTTCCGTTCGTAAAATAAAGAGGAATTTGTTATAGTTGTCAATTGAAGACAATTTTTCATTGCAGAGTTAAAAAAAAAGAAAAAAAAAAAGAGAGCACATTCGTGAGTTCTCATTCCCACATGAACAACCTCTAATCCACTCCCCTTGTTCTAGTTGCTCTAGTGAAAATAAGCTAGTAGGTGAAGGAAATGAGGTTGTGCAAGTGGGTCACATGCATCTTTAAAAGAAGTTATGCCAATAACGAATATTTTGATAATGGAAATGAAAAGTGTGCTACATTTGGCTAAATAAGAAATAATTCCAGAGACCACATAAATGGTTCACAAGTTATTGGCATAAAAAAAATTAAAGTATTATGCTACACAAGTTTAAACCCCAACCACGGCGATAATGCAAGTATACACCTGCCATGTAGTGATTGATGGTCAATCCCAAAAGGAGAATGTCACCACTTAAATTGAGATTTTGTACACAAGTTAACAGCGATTAAACGTGAAAAAAAGAAAAAAAAAAAAAATTAGACACTTAAACTAACAAAAAACAATTAAAAATTAAAAAATAATTCATTAACTAATGGTTGGTGAGGGAAATATTGTTATGCCTTTCTAGAGTAAAGACACTCACTTTTATCTTAAGTGTAGGGTTGTCTGTTGGATATTAATTAAACCAAAATTATTTAAATTAATTAGATAATTATATTTGTAGTAGGATTTGTTGTTTGTCTTTTTCTGATTTGGTTTATTATTTATTTTAGAAAATCTAGTTGTTTTAGGAAATCGTTCTAAATCATCTTAATACTAGGATTCATGGATAGTTTAGCATATAAATACGGCATTGGGTGATTATTGTAATAACAAAGAAAGATATAGAGAAGATTACAGAGAAAAGCCTTTCGGCTGTTTAGAAGAGAAGCATGGCTTGTGCCAGGTTTCGCCGCTCAGATTGCTATCTACTTCAGATTTGTTAAAAGCCTTGTGTTGTTCCGTTTCTTACAAAGATCGAAGTTATATTCTTTTGTGCATTATTCTCACTATAATATTTATGATATATACTTTGGTTTATATATCCTACATTGTCCGAGTAATAAATCCATGAAAAGCACGGATCAAATCCTCTAGGTCCAATGTTAGGGAAACCATTTTCAGGCTGAATCATTGTGTGTAAAGCCATTTTCAATAAGTTTGGTGGTTTGCTTAATTTCTAAGAGAAAGAAAGCTAAATAATTAACAGAAATAAAACTAATCCAGGGACCGGGGTTAGGGATTCAATGCTTGTCTATCACATTGGATAAATCAATAATCAAGCATTCGTAATGAAGCATTCCTCAATTACCTATGTTTCTACATGGCAATTTTTAGGTCTTAGATCATTGGGATGAATTTTCTATATGTTCTTTAAGCCAAATTTGTCTAGTTAAAACAAAAAAAATTCAAACAGTATTAATTGTGGTCTAATGCAAAGTAAGAGATTTCACCCAACTTACTAGCACCAATTGTCAATTAAGGGTGATTAAACCTCAATAAGAGACAAAACTCATAATCAAATTGATAGGAACAACCAACATTAGACTACCCACTTACAATCATCTGCCAATCATCAACATTCAATACAAGAATCTATAGCCCCTTTCCATGCCATAGTTAAAATAACTAACTACAATAACAAAAAACATGAAAAATATAATAATAACATTAAGGAAGCAAATAAAAGGAGAGTTTACTGTACAACCACTCATGGGGCTTTGATCTTCCACGAGAATACCAAATCCAAGTGAAACCTTCTCCCCAGTATTATACTAATCTACCTAGAAACTAAGAGAATAAACTAAGATTTGGTTTAAAACCCAACTAAATTACTATGAGGACCTAACTAATATGACTATCTAACTGTAAAAGCGTAGTTACAAATGCTGGTATGGAATTTATAGGTGAAAGAGGATGAGGGACCAATAAATGAAGAGGTCTTTCACTAAAGACTTTTTTGGCAATTATATTTTTTTAGACTCAGAGCAGCTAGAACTGCAACAAAATAAGTGTTCACTGCAACTTATCAAAGGATTTCAAAATCTCAAGGAAACCCCCTTTCACCAATATCGATGTAGTGCTAAATGTATCACTTCAGCGATTTGCTCGTAGTGACTTTTCTGAACTTGCATCGCTGCTTAGGCGACATTTAAATTTGTATTGATTGCCTATAACTTCCAATTTCTTCAGTTGCGGATTCTCTATATCAGTCCAGCGCTAAAAGTAGTTGCTACAACACTAGCCTTAATTCTTTAGTCGTTTATGAAATCTTTTGAAATTGCTGCAACTTCTTATTTTGCCATTTTTGTGATTGTTCGACTCTAGATATTTTACTTCATCTAAGAAATAATTTTCTGAAAAAAGTTTCACTGTAACGCTTTTCCTTTATTGCTTGGGAAACATCATGTTTGCCTCATTTTGCTTCATATTAGCAAAGTCATCTCCAAATGCCTACATTGACGAAAACAACCAAAAGTCAGTGTAAACCCCATAAAAATCATTAAAAAAAAAAAAAAAAGAATAACTAAGTTTCAGTCATTAAAAAAAAGAATAACAATTTTTCCCACGTCACTTACCCCTAAACATGAACTATTTCTTTCCCTCAAGTAATCAGACCAACAAAGATTTTTCACAAATTTTTTCACAAGCCTTTTCCTCCTCGAGAATTCAAGAATCATTTCACATTTAACCTCATGCATAATACTTTCAGCTAAGCACATTCACTAGGAGGTGGTGTTAAAGACTCGTTTTGCGGTAGTGAAGATAAAAATCATTTTTATACTTTAGGATGGAATCAACCACCATAAAAGACATAAAACGTAAGATCACTTCGCATAAAATAAGGATTAACCACCAATTTTCAAGACAAACGACCGAGGGTTTGTATTTTCTTAACTTTCTTAGTATGTGTCATATAGCAAGCTTAAGGACTCATCAAGTAACACATAGTTCCTATTTTAAAAATCAAACTCAAAATCCTTAGGTATTTTGTCTTTCAAAGTCAATCATGGAACACTTCTATCATTGATCAATATCTTCACTATTTTATGGAAAAAAAATTAAGATGTTAGACCATGTTGGTCTTAATCCTTATTTTGATTGATGAGTTAACAAATATGAAATTAATTTAATAGTTTTTCTAAGTGAGAAAATGTAGTAAAATGTTTACGGGAGAACCGATGCAGAAAACGGCAATGAAAAATGAGTTAATTAAAACGAATAAACGGCAAGAAAATGAAGAAAGAAGAAAAAACACGTCCCGAGCACGTCCTAAGGTGGGACCCACAGGTTTCTAAGTCAGAAAATGAAGAGAAGAGTTCACGGGTGACCCAATGCCAAAAACGGCGAAGAAAACAGAGTTAAAACGAAGAAACGACAAACAAACGAAAAATGTCAAATCAAGGGTCGACAAAGCGCCGCCTGGGGCAGCGCCGTGCCCAGACCTCGCGGAGCGCACAGAATGAGCTGCGCGCGTAGGGCTAGCCCTGCGATGCTAGCCTGCGACAGTCGCGGCTGTTGCGGGCTAGGTCGCAGGTGCTTCGGGAAGACTCATTTTTGCACCTTTTTTCAACCTTTTCAAGGGCTCTCTTCTCCTATAAATACCCCCACTTCAAGAACACTCAATACACATGTCTCCATCTATTTTATACTCAATCTCAAGTGTTAAAAAACTCTCAAAAGATCTTTTCAAAGTTCTAGCAATTTATTTCAAAGTTAGGCTAGAATAGAAAATCCTCATTGTAATAGTTAGCTATTTTCGTAGCATTAATTTCTTACTTTGTAAAAGGGTTAGAGGGAAGTCTTGGATCCTTTCTACAGGTTGATAAGGGTCTAAGCAAGGGGATTAACTAGATTACCTATAGTTTGAGTAAATTAGGAGGTAATCCCTTGGGTTAACTTGTAAGGTTTAAGATCACCTTTAGGAATCTTATTGGGAGATTAGGATCAAGCATTTAGTTTAGAAGTGGAGTAGACTTTCCTTGAGGAGGGAAAGTTGAACCACTATATATAATTGTTGTGTGTTCTTTAAATTGTTTTCTTTATTGCTTTAACACAAATAACAAAAAGATTTTTGTTTGCTTAAGTTTGTTTTAAACATAATTCACCCCTCCCCTCTTAGATTTACACTACTACAAAATAGAGCTTTAACGGCTGCGGATTAACGGCGGAAAATAGAAAATCGCCGTTATAAAAGAAATACGGACTTTTTACGGCGATTTTAAAATAAACCGCCGTAGAAGGGACTTTCTACGGCGGTTTGAAAATAAACCGCCGTAGAAAAGGGCTTTCTACGGCAGTTGGGATAAACCGCCGTAGAAAGTATGGACTTTCTACGGCGGTTAATTGTTAAACCGCCGTAGAAAGAATTAACCGCCGTAGAAAGTCCATACTTTCTACGGCGGTTTATCCCAACCGCCGTGGAAAGCCCACTTTCTACGGCGGTTTGTCCCAACCGCCGTAGAAAGCCCCTTTCTACGGCGGTTTAACAATTAACCGCCGTAGAAGGTACTTTCTACGGCGGTTTGACTATAACCTCCGTTGTATTGACGTATTTAACCCTAAATAACAACGTGTATCTCCATATCGCGGCCGAAAGTGTTCTTCTCCAAATTTCTACTACGGTTTTGCACGTTTGATGTAAAGAATCATCATTTGAAGCTAAAATTTACCACCTTAAGGTTAGAAACTTCTAAAATTTCTCAGTAATTGCTTATTCTTGTACTTTAGATTTGTGTATATAGAATTTATTTTTATTTATGGTAGAGTAATGCTGAAAATTAAAGTTGCAATCCATGTATATGGTGAACCTTAGTATTGTGGAACCTTATTTAGTTATACTATGTAGTTTCTTGGTGATGTGATTTGATTTATAGTGTTTGATTTTTAATGGATGATGTTCATATAATTAGCACTACTTAGAGTGTGTATTATTTTTTTATGCATTGCATGTGTTTGATGAAATGCATAAATGAAAAACTTATGGGTTCTTCTTCATTTGATTATGTCTATTGCGCATGTGTTGGTCATGCATTATTTTTTTCATTGAGGTATTATATTAGTTTTGATTATATGAGTAACATTAGTATGACATGTGCTAAGACAAGCATGCAACTTGATACTTTCTACATTGTTTGTTGAATTATTATTTGGGTTTTTTAATTATTTGAAGGGGTTAGTTATGCATGGATCGAAATATCTTGTTGTATGGTGATCGGACCTCCGATTTTTATGAGAAAAAAGTTGAGAATTTCATTGAATTGGCTTATAAGAATACAAAGTACGTCCATTGTCCGTGTAAAGCTTGTAAAAATGGTGCGCGGTTTGATAACTCAGATACAATAAGATTCCATTTATATCGGAACGGATTTGATCCTTCTTATAAATTGTGGATTTGGCATGGTGAAAGTATTGATAGTTTACCTGAGCAAAGAAAATCTCATGCAAAAGGAGATGATGGGATTACTAGAGATCGATTAGATGACATGATTGAGGATGTGGCCGAGGATTTTGCTGATAAACCGGAAGTTCTTGCTTCCATTTTGGGTGACAATGAGAAGCCTCTATACAACGGTTGCACTAAATATACACGCTTGTCTAGTGTTTTGAAGTTGTTTAATTTGAAAGCGGCAAATGGGTGGTCAGATACTAGTTTTACAGCCTTATTGAGGGTATTGAAAGATACGCTCCCAGAAGATAATGAACTTCCAGATCGAATTTATGAGGCGAAAAAAATATTGTGTCCAATGGGTATGGAGTATAAGAAGATCCACGCTTGCCCAAACGATTGCGTCCTTTACAGGAATGAGTATAAGGATTTATTGCTTTGTCCTAAGTGTAAAACTTCACGATACAAAAACAAGCAGCTGTGTGATGAGGTTGAAGACAGTTCTGATGCGCAAAAGAAGGGGTCGCCGGCTAAGGTTCTGTGGTATCTTCCTATAATACCGAGATTTAAACGGTTGTTCGCTAATGCAAAAGATGCAAAACTTATGACATGGCATTCAGATCGGTGTATTCCCAGTAATGATGACAAGGTGATAATGCATACATAAGACTCCGATCAGTGGAAAAAAAATTGATTCAATGTATCCTTCTTTTGGGGGAGAAGCCAGAAATTTGAGGCTTGGTTTGTGTACTGATGGAATGAACCCGTTTGGCAGTCTTAGTAGCACACATAGCTCATGGCCGGTGATGTTGGTTATTTACAATTTGCCGCCTTACTTGTGTATGAAGCGCAAGTACATACTTATGTCTCTAATGATTTCAGGCCCACGGCAACCAGGAAATGACATCGATGTGTATCTTGCTCCTCTTGTTGAAGACTTGAAAAAGTTATGGGATGAAGGCGCACTTGTGTTTGATGCATACCGTGAAGAAATATTCACATTACGTGCCATGTTGTTCTGTACCATTAATGATTTTCCTGCATATGGAAACTTGTCTGGGTACTCTGTTAAAGGGCATAAAGCATGCCCAATATGTGAGCAGAGTACAGATTTTTGTCAGCTTGCACATGGGAGGAAGACAATATACCTTGGGCATCGCAGATTTCTTCCCGAGACTCATCCGTATCGCCGTATGAAAAGAACATTCAATGGATTTCAAGAGTTCAGAAAAGCTCCAGAACCCTTGAGCGGGCCAGAGGTGAAAGCTCGTGTGACGGACATTAATGTGGAGTTTGGTAAACCTTCGGAGTCCAGCAATAATGATACATGTTGTTGGAAGAAAAAATCCATCTTTTTTGAACTTTCATACTGGGAGAACTTGGATGTCAGACATTGTCTCGACGTTATGCATATTGAGAAAAATATTTGTGAAAGCCTGTTAGGTACGCTCTTGAACATCCCTGGTAAAACTAAGGATGGTTATAACGCGAGACTTGATATGGTTGATATGAACATAAGATCAAATTTAGCACCGGTAGCTCGAGGACAACGCACATATCTACCCCCTGCCTGTCACACTTTGTCCAGAAAAGAGAAAAAACAACTGTGTTCAAGTTTGCGTAGCGTCAAAGTTCCATCCGGATATTCTTCAAATGTAAGTAGACTTGTGTCCTTGAAAGATTTAAAACTGGTTGGTTTGAAGTCTCATGATTGCTATGCTTTAATGCAACAATTGTTGCCTGTAGCTATTCGCTCGATATTGCCCAAGCATGTTAAGTCCAGTATAACAAGACTTTGTTTCTTCTTCAATGCTATATGTAGCAAGGTTATCGCGCGCGAAAGACTTGATCAGTTACAAGATGAAATAATTGTTGTCCTTTGTCAATTAGAAATGTATTTTCCACCCGCCTTCTTTGACATTATGGTACATTTGGTGATTCATTTGGTTAGAGAGATAAAAATCTGCAGGTCTGTTCATTTGCGATGGATGTACCCATTCGAGCGATATATGAAAGTATTTAAGGGGTATGTTAAGAATCCTTATCGTCCTGATGCTAGTATTGTTGAAGGTTATATAGCTGAGGAGGTAATTGAGTTTTGCACTGAGTACTTGGCCGATACAGCATCAATTGAAATATCTAAGAATCGGCACGATGGGAGGATTACAGGTATGGGCACAAGGGGAGGAAAAATGTTTACGTCTTCTAATGTTGAATTGATGAAGGCGCATCTCTACATACTGCGCAATTCTGAAGAAGTTGAGCCCTATGTGAGAGACCATATGCGTTCAATAAGAATGTCTTATCCTGCTTGGACGGATCAAAATGTGCTCAATGAACATATTCGGACATTTGTCTATTGGTTTGGTAATGCTGTCATGGGCAAAGACGTTTCGTAGACATTGAAATGGTTGGCGTTTAAGCCCAGCCATGCGGTACGAGCATTTTCATGCTATGACATAAATGGATATTCATTTGCTACTAAGAGACAAGATGAGAAGAGTACGGCACAAAACAGTGGTGTTACATTAATCTCGGAAGCTTTACATATTTCTAGCAAGAAGGATAAAAATCCAATGTATGCAAGCATGGCATATTACGGGGTGATCGAAGATATTTGGGAGCTTGACTATGTTTGTTTCAAAGTAGCTGTATTTCGATGCAAATGGGTTGATAACAATAATGGGGTTCGAACTGATGATCCATTGGGTTTTACCTTGGTGGACCTTAATCGAGAGTGTTTCAAGAGGGAACCATTTATACTTGCATCGCAGGCGAAACAAGTTTTTTATATCACCGATCCTTGTGACGAACATTGGTCTGTTGTTCTTCATGGTAAACAACATCACAGAGTGGAAGGGATTGATAAAGAAGAAGGGCTTTATGAGGCGGGCCCTTTCTCCAGTGGGTTACCTGAATCGAGAGCAGATGAAGAAGATAGGGAACTTGATAAATACATACTTCGTGATGACCACAACGAAGGATTATGGTTCGAGGATCAAGTGTCCCATAAGAGAAAGAGAATAAGTTAAGAATCATTTTCAGGTATATTGTTTGTTTTTATTAAATTGTTTTTTCTGTGGGTGTGTATGTGTGTGTGTGTGTGTATTCGTATATGTTTATTTGATTTTAATGAAATGAGGTGGACATAATTTTATAACAACATTTATTTTTATCCTTCGTACTGTCTGATTGAAACATGTCACAACTTGGATGAAGCAGTGCAAGCAAGGGATAAAATTTCCAGGGAACTTCATATAACGAAATGTTTATAAATGAATATGTTATTGTTGTTGGAAATTGTGTGAAGCTTTTGTGTTGATGTTAGGATGCCAAAGTGTTTTGGTCAAAAACAAGCAGGAGAGATTTTGTCTGAATTGATTTGAAACTGAATTTTGTATTATTTGAAGTAGTTGGAATCTTAATGAAGTATTTAAGTATGTGCATATCCTTGACAGGGAGTATGTTACATTTATACGGGAGACTTTGTTGAATTTTCTGGCAAATTGATTTCCTTGTTTTTCATTATGAATAAATGTCTCATGTATTATTATTTTTTTTTCAAGGAGTAGTACTTTTGGTAAAATTTACAGGGGAAGCTATACAATGATTTTTGTTTTGATTTTATATTTAACTCTTCATAAATTACTTGTCTGTGCCTCGGAAAAAAGATATTCATTTAGCGAGGTTGGTTATTGACCGCTAAATGAATTAATTATTCGTTTATCGATTAATAATGTTTTATTATTTTATAGAGATTATTCAATATATTTTATATTGAGGAGCGCTCCGTACCGGCGGCAACCTATTTCTATATTTTGCCTCTTAACTAGCATGCATGTGTACGAGATATACAGCAGTGCTACAAAATTTTTAAGACTATACATGGATACGACATTGAGTACTTGTATCCAATTGCAAAGAGTATTAATTCTTTCAAGCTATTTTTATTTTACCTTAACATAATTGTAATTATTGCTTGCCTTTAATTATTAAAATAGAGATAATTATTTAAGAACAAATAAACTGAATTTTGTGCGTTTACCTAAAATTATTATGTAATAGTACCTGAAATGGTTTGGTGAAATGTTGCATGGGAAAATTTGAAATATATTTAGTAAAGCATTTTTCATACAAGGCTTGCTAACATAATTAATAAATATAATGTAAATTGGGTATGTAATATTATATGTACAAAGTTTTGGGGTTAATTTATGAACATGAAAAAACTAGAAATGTATAGGGTCTATGCTTCATAAAATGAAATAAAAATAGAAATTTATGAGCGCGCGGGAATTAATTGGCTGAATTTGTTTCCACTTTTCTACGGCGATTCAATGAAGAACCGCCATAGAAAGTGTTTTCTACGGCGGTTCAATGAAGAACCGCCGTAGAAAACACTTTCTATGGCGGTTCTTCATTGAACCGCCGTAGAAAATACTTTCTACAGCGGGTCAAATTGAAATCGCCGTAGAAAGTCATCTTTCTACGGCGGTTGTTTTTGAACCGCCGTAGAAAAGTGGAAACAAATGCAGCCAATTAATTCCCGCGCGCGCATAAATTTCTATTTTTATTTCATTTTATGAAGCATAGACCCTAAACATTTCCCCTGCTTCTCCCTGCATTCCCTTGTAATATTGGATATGCAATTTCATAATGATCAACCGGTGCAAGTAAATAAAATACATTATATTTTGCAACACACTCAATTTAATGTATTTCACTATACATAATTGATTACTGTTATCCGTAAGTCCAAATATATATATAAGGTCATGAAATCCAGTAAGTATTTCTTTTTTTTTAATTGGGCCCTTAAGCATTAATTTTTCTTATACTACGTACGTAATGCATTTATCGATTTGATTATTTTATTCCGTTCGTCCAAGTCGAGAATGCAGAAAATTTAGGACTGATAATGAAGCTTATTACTTTCTCACAGCTTACATGTAATTTTACGAAATTTACTAATTTTAACTTATACCTAAAATTATTGTGCAATAGTACATGAAATTTTTCGGTGGAATATTGGTGCACGGGAAAATTTGAAATGTACTTATTAAATGTTTCATAAAAGGCGAGCTTCTGTAATTAATAAATATAATGTAAATTGGGTATGTAATATTATATTTACAAAGTTTTGGGGTTAATTTATGAAAATGGAAAAAAAATTAATAGGGGGTAGGGTTTAGGGTTTAGGGTTCAGAAAATGATATAAAAATAGAAAATTTATGCGCGCGCGGGAATTGGCTCCAATTGAAACTACTTTTCTACGGCGGTTCAACCGAAAACAGCCGTAGAATGAACTTTCAACGACGGTTCATTGTGAAACCGCCGTAGAAAGGTTGCTTTCTACAGCGGTTTATTTTTGAACCGCCGTAGAAAGTGATTTGAACCGCCGTAGAAAGTCACCACTTTCTACGGCGGTTCAAGTTAGAACCGCAAGCCCTACCGCCGTAGAAAGTAGTTACTTTTTACGGCGGTTCCAAACCGCCGTAGAAAGTCCGCTAACTTTCTACGGCTGCCAAATAGATAGCGGTTCAAAAAGGCCAAGAACCGCCGTTAAAAGCCCTTAAAAACCGTCATTAAAAGCCCTTTTTGTAGTAGTGTTAGCTTAGTTGTATTTTCATAAGAGTTTTAGCACAAATTATTTTGATTCAAGATTCTTCGAAGGCATCATCAAACATTACAACCATTTCATAACGCCTAAACATAAAGACGACAGTGGAACTTGTATGTTCTCATATTCCAACAGTCCACTCATGCATGTTTAAAAGCAAACATGTTCAAGTTCACACTTATTATCCTCTTAAATAACATTTTCTTCTTCTCTCTTACACATGGATCATTAATATGTTTATAAGTAAACATATAAAGATCAATCCCTAATCAAGATCAATCATTTTAAAGTGAACAAGGATTTAAATGACATGGACAAAACATGAAACCCTACTGCAAAATTTGTTAGGCGAGGCGCCCCTTTGGAGGCGAGTTTTCAAACACCCACCTCCAAAGAGGCCAGCAAAGCCTTTGGAGGCGGGTGCAACTGCAAAGGCTTCTGGAGGCTGGTGCACCAAAGCTTTTTAGGTTTTTTTTTTTTGATAAATTAGATAGATATAACTTTATGATCCTGTCTTTTCATTCTTAAATAATTTTGACTGAATAGAAGACTACAGTAATGACAAAGTATATTTTTGCAAATTTTCCAGTAGTGTTTCGAAAATTCTCTTTGTTTTGGATTGTTGAAAGTTGAAAATAATTTTGAAAATTTGTCGAGATTTGAGCAAGGCGATAAATTAGTACGTAATAAAAACCACAAATTTTAGAAGGAAATATATAAATATATACTTTCGATTTTAACTTTAAATACATGAGTATATGTAGCATGTTAGTAAATTTAATGTGCAAGAGTCAAGTGATTCTACAGGCGCGAGTTCGATTCCTACTGAAGCCATAAATTGAAGAAAGGAAAATTAAATTTTGTACCCGCCTCCAATAACAATAAGTGGAGGCGGGTGCAAACCATGCTCCCATCAAAGGAGGCGGGTGCGGACACCTCCTATTGGAGGTGAAATCACTTTCCACAGAACATTCGCAACAATTATCATTGACAACAAATGCCTCCTCATCTTCAAAAAGAGATCCAAAAATTTCATTCAAGCTACTCTAAGGGACATTTTGTTAAACACCTTGGGAGTTCATCAAAATAAGTGATATAATCAAGAAAAATTTCAAGCTTTTATCAATGTAAAAAAGTAGCATTAGAATGCTCACAATTTAATAATGATTATAAATATCAAAGGAGTCTTGCCCTCAAAAGAAGATAAATCACATACCAAGAGAAAAAGAAGACTTCCTCAGAGTTATGAAATTTTAACTTGAAATATAAGTAAATGAGAATGAGACAACCTTGTAGTTGGATAACAAAAGGACTAGTAAACTAGAGGAACCTTCGAGAAAGCACTTTTTCGACTCTAATACTTGAACTTTTAATCTTCAAAAATCTTCAAATTTGGTTGATTATAATGTGTAAAAGATGGAATCAATTGATCAAATCTGTTTTAGAGTGGTGACAATGATGTTTGATGGCCAGAAAAGTAGCAGAAATAAAGTTAAATTGAGAGAATTTTGTTTTAAAATAATGAAGTGGTGGCTCTTTGAACTTTTTGGACTTGAGAAGTAAACATCATTTCGCTGCAGTAGTTCCGATTCTGAGGATTTATGAAGAAAAATAAGAGGAACAATAGGAGAACACAAATTAGGGCAATTAATTGAACAACCATTCACAATTGGGGCAAATCAATGTATACATACAAATAGAACAAATGACTAGATTACCCTTACTAACTTAGACATATTTACATATCTAACATCCCCCTCAAACTCACGATGAATCAAGACAGATCAACGAGAGTTTGCTAATGAGAAACTAAAATTGCAGTGACGGATGTAATTCCGTAAACAGATCAACAAACAGCATAGAAGAAGATACAAATGGTAGACTAATGGTACCATGCTGAAAGTGAGCACTAGTGAAGTGACAATCAATATCACTATGTTTAGTGCGCTCATGAAATATGGAATTGTGTGCAATCTCAATGGTACTTTTGTTATCACAATGCATAGGGGTGGAGCCAGAAAGAGAGACACCCATATCAGCAAGCACTACTACAGAATGGACTTTCTACGGCGGTGCTTTAACGGCGGAAAGACCAAAACCGTCATTAAAAATAAAGTACGGACTTTCTACGGCGGTTCTATAGACATTATCTACGGTGGTTTTTTTAAAACTACTTTCTACGGCGGTTTTATTTCTAACCGCCGTATAATTAATAAATATGATGAATTTTACTATAAAAATTGATAAATAGTAAATTACATATTTATTATTAAATTTAAAAACATTTGGAGGTTAATTTACAAAAAAAGAAAAACTAGAAATTAATAAGAATAGAGGAACGGGCGGGAATTCACAATTACGGGCTTTCTACGGCATTTGTAATTAAAACCGCTGTAGAAAGTTACTTTCTATGGCGGTTTCTTCAAAACCGCAATAGAAATCAAGTTTCTATGGCGGTTTTAATTACAACCGCCATAGAAAGTTCATTTCTACGGCGGTTTTAATAAAAACCGTCATAGAAACTTGATTTTGTTTGAATTTTAAGGGTTTCCGTTTGATGAGATGATGAATGATTAAATTCGGGTTTGATTAGTGTTAAATAGGTGGTTTATTGTATATTCCATTTTATAATTTTTCTACTGATTTTGGTTTGATTTATTCTCAAAATTGATTAGGTTGAGATTGGATTTTTGTATATATATATTGGCTGTTTACTTCAGGATTATGTTGTTATTGTATTGTTCTTGCTGTTAATGATTAAATTAATTAAAATTTGATGGATGCACTCAAAAATTTTGTGAAGTTTGGTGGTTGTTCGGTTTATTAGCATGAAATTTTTTGATATATATATATATATATTTTGAATAAAGTTGAAATATATATATATATATGTCAAAAACTTTTTACGGCTGTTCTTGCTGTTTTTGATATATATATTTTGAATGCAGAGATATAAAAATGAAATATTAAATTTTTTTTTTACAAATTTGGTACTTTTTACGGCGGTTTTGAAAAAAACCGCCATAGAAAGTTGGACTTTCTACGGCGGTTCCTAATCGAACCGCCGTAGAAAGTCCGAACTTTCTACGGAACGCCGTAGAAAGTCTGTAAACTTTCTACGGCTGCCAGATAGATGGCAGTTCAAAAAGGCCGAAAATCGCCGATAAAAGCCCTTAAAAACCGCCATTAAAAGTCATTTTTGTAGTAGTGAAGTAACCAGTGCAACCAAACAATCTCAGCAACTGTGGTAGCCATAGCACAATACTCAGCTCCTGTGGAGGAACGAGAGACGACGACTTATTTTTTCCCTTTTCCAAGAGATGAGCGAATCTCCAAGAACAATACAAAAAGCTGTGGTGACTTATGATCAGTACAATTTCCAACCCAATCAGTATATGAGTAAGCACACAACTCTAAGGAGGAAGATGAAGGGAACAAAAGGCTTTGAAATTGAGTACCACGAATATAGCGAAGAATAGCTGCCCAATGAACTAATGTAGGGGCACCAATAAATTGACTAACCACATGTACAACATAAGCAATATCAGGCCTGGTGATAGTGAGATACACCAAGTTGGCAACAATAGTCTGATACAGAGTAGGATCTGGTAAAGGAGTTCCATCTGAAGGGGAATATTAGCATTAAGTTCAAGAGGTGTTTCACCTATCTGAGCATCAGAAAAACAAGCCTGATCAAGAATAGAGGTGATACTTTGATTGAGACAAGAGATATTCTCG
The DNA here is from genome assembly GCA_016801395.1 of Leptodermis oblonga. Lineage (NCBI taxonomy): Eukaryota > Viridiplantae > Streptophyta > Magnoliopsida > Gentianales > Rubiaceae > Leptodermis > Leptodermis oblonga. The sequence continues at coordinate 15,522,491 of CM028759.1, forward strand.
AGGAGAATAAAAAACTTCAATTCCCAAGAAGTATCGGAGGAAACCCAAGTCTTTCATTTCAAATTGTTTTGCTAATTCAGATTTCAATTCAGCAATTCCATTAATGTCATCTCTAATAATAATCATACCATCAACATGCAAGAGAGTAGAATGCGACCATGAGGAGTGCACCTGAAAAACAGAGCGGAATCCTGGGAGCTAGCAAGAAAGCCAAGTGAAGAGATCACAACAGAGAACTTCTGAAACCAAGCTCGAGGAGCTTGTTTGAGACTATAGAGAGCCTTTTTGATCTTCCACACTTCACCAGGATGACGTGAAACACCAGGTGTGTGACACCCTAGTTTCATTATCCCACATACAAGGGACTAGCTCCACCAGATATCTGTCTGGTTTGCACCAGGACTCATTGTTATTCAAAACAAACCAACCATACTTTATTACAATAATGCTAATAATGTTACACAACCCTATTTTACATAATTATCAAAATACAGACCTAATAAAACCTCTTTGCTCTTCAACTTTAACTAGCTATTATAAGGGTTCAGGTCATCCCAATTCCAACAGTGAGCACAATCATCCACTTACAACCTATTTGTAATAATTTCATTGAAAACAAAAAACAAAATAGGAAAATGGAATGAGCCCATGCCCAGTGAGAGTTCACCATTTTCGCAAACATTTATCGAGTTGCATAAATTACCAATGCATATAATTCAATCAATCATAGCAGATAGCATTCATGACTTATGTAATAATTATAGACATATAACTAGGATGAAGGGCAGTCGTCAAAGTTCTATATGAACGATGAACAAACCGGCCAGTTCACCTCGCCTTCATACATATATTCAGGATTCATTCATATAGCTGATTCATATAATTCATTCCTTTATAGCTAGCTTCCTGACAATGATTCTTGATAATAGATTCCTGGCAACATATTCATGATAATAGATTCCTGACAATGATTCCTGGCAACATATCATGATAATAGATTCCTGACAACGATTCACAACAATGGATTCCTAGCAACAGATTCATAATAATAGATTCCTGATAGCAATTACTGGCAATAAATTCATGGCAATAGATTCCTGACAATGATTCATTTTGCCAACCATGCTCTCCCATTCATTTGTTCAGTTCGGGTCTATAAAATACTAATCAAAATTCATATATGTACACAAAGTTCACACAGTCAAGATTCATTCATATACAGTCACAAGTTCCAATACACAAAGAAAACACATCGGGAATCTTCACAAATACACATACATCCAAGCAGATAAATGCAAATGAATTTTTCAAATCTCAAAGCATTTCACACATTATTTTAAAAGCTTTGTAAAGCATGCAATCACAATTACTCCAATTCAGGTTCAATTATTAACTGCTTTAAAATGGTATCCATTTTCAATGAGAAACTCACATCAGTCTGTAGATACTAGCTCACGACTATCTACCCGATCTGCATGTAATTCAAGTCTCAAGACTCAGACTTTATTCCAACATAATATCATTCTCAAAACTTTAGACTTCTAAGCTCCCTTCATTGCCTATCCAAACTTTTCTTAATTTCTAAACTAATCCGGAATAATTACTTTTTTTTAAAAGAAATTATTTTAAAATATTAAAATAATTATAAGAATTTAAAATTTTAATTCTAATTATATCAAAACAAGGTTATAATATACCCTTAATGATAATTTATACAATTAAATATTGTTTAATTATTCTTAAATTAATCATTAATTAAAGTGTTAAAAATTATAAAAGAAATAATAAAAAGCTTTAGTTGAAATTCAAAAAAATTCCATTTTCAGAACAGGAGCGGTTTTACCCGCTATTATTGCCGATTAAATTCATTTTACTTTTCAAAAAGCGGGTATAACCGATCTAAAGCCTTCAATAGCCGATTTTCTTGCTACAAGAAAATTTGTTATGCCCACCATTTGATCGGTTATAACCGGTCACAATAAATTACAATTTTTCCAAAACTTTAGCTACGAATTTTGATTAAATAGTTCTAAAACACGTTTTCTCTTCATTCCTTTTATTCCAAATCAATTATATGACATTCATATATCATTTCTACCAATTCTTAACATTCATACAACATCTAAAATCAAAGATTTGAATTAAATTCCAATAAAACTTAAAAATTAATAATTTAGGCTTATAGAATTAGGAATTTGATTTCTAATATTATCATAAGCAATTTAGGCCTTGTTTGGAAGAGTTCTCAAAGGTTGTTTTTGGAAAGAATTGGGTGGACCCAAACTACAAAAAGTGTTTGGTATGCATCTCATCTCATCTCATCTTGGAAGCAATTCTTGAGACATGTTTAGCATGAAACCTTGGACAATGGCCCCAAAAATTGTTTAGTATAATCACCAATGATGTTAGTAATTTAAAAGTATCTTTGATATTTTTTAAAAAATAAATTAAAAATAAAAATTAAAAAGAAAATTTTTTTAAAAATTAAAAATTTGTGAAGAGTAATTATATGGTACTATTTACGAGTATCAAAATTAATTATTTCAGGTTTAGAAATAAATAATTAACCTAGAAGGAAAAAATCTCAAGTTCATATAATCACCAATGATGTTAGTAATTTAAAAATATCTTTGATATTTTATAAAAAAAAAAATTTTAAAAAAAAAATTTGTGAGCAGTAATTATATGAACAGTAATTCACGAGTATCGGAAGTTGGAGGTAAATTTTGCAATGCCATACAAATCTTGAAACACATTCCAAAATACAATTGAAGATGTGCTTCCAAACAATATCTGAAAACATCTTTCAAAACACATTTCAAAATATCTTTCAAAAACACCTTTCAAAACACATTCCAAACAGGGCCTTAAGCTTACCGTGGTGTTCCAGATATTGTTAAAGTCCTATCCACCCGATTGGAATCAAGATTCAAGTTCCGAATTTAAGTTTCCTAAATTTTTCTTATTTCTCTCCTTTTCTGCCCTTTTTCCTTCTCCTCCTTCCTTCTTTTTTCTTTCTTTCTCTCGGTGATGTCTGTACAGGTTCCAGTCCATCTCTTCTTGTTGGAATTAATTAAACCAAACTTGTATTTACTTATTAGGTAATTATAATTGTAGTAGGATTTGTTATTTGTCTATTTCCTATTTGGTTTAGTGTTTGTTTTGGGAAACTTAGTTGTTTTAGGAAATAGTTCTGAATCAGATTAATGGTAAGATTCAGGGATAGTTTAACCTATAAATAGAGGCATTAGGTGATCATTGTAGTCACAAAGAGATACAGAGATAGATACAAAGATACAGGAGAAGCTGAATAGCCTTCGGGTTGTTTCTCGACCAAGCTTCGGCTTAGGTGCGCCGCACAGATTGTGTGCGTGCGGGTTTGTTTATTGTTTATTATTACAAAGAAGTTATATTCCGCTGTGCATTAATCTCTTTAATATTATTTTGGATATATATTATTTTTATATCCTACAAGTGGTATCAGAGACAGGAATCAAGTGAGAAATATTGAAGGAAAAAGAAAAAAAAACCGGGAGAAGAGGTTGCAAACTTTTGTTTGCCAAATTGCAGCTCGAAGAACTGCTGCTGTTTTAGTGGGGTTGCTTCCAAATCGTAGCCCAGGTTTTGTCCGTTTAATTTGATTCTCAAAGCTTTAAGCTTTGGTTCTCTTCCTCGGTTCACATGCAATCAGAAATTGCATTGTGTTATATGTTTGAAGTTTGACTTCAGTGCAGCAAGTCAAAAGTGATTTGGTTTAATCGGCGTGGGATTGATTAATTCCATATTAATTGCTTGCGGTGATTGATTATTTGGCATCGTATTTGGTTGGTGAATTTCCTTGCATTTTTGGACTTTGATTTCTTTTGATTGCAGCTCCTTATTTATTTTGGGATCTACATCGATAATAGCATATGTTAAAAATTTTTAGTTATTGGAGTAGTTAAAGATGTCTTCTTTACCTATCATTCATAAGTGTCCTGTTTTTGTCTTTGATGGTAAAAACAATTATGAACTTTGGAGTCAATAGATGAAAGATTTCTTTAGAGTTATTGGAATCTGGCACGTGATTGAGACAGAATTTGAGTCAGAATTTGCAGAAAGCAAAGAATTCAAGATAAATCAATATCAGGAACAATCGGCTCTTTATTATTTAAGAACGAATGTTGAATTAGACGTATGCAGAAATTTATTTGATGTAAAGACAGCTAAGGAGTTTTGGGAAAAGTTAAAAGTTGCCAATCGAGAAAATGAAAACATTCAAAGAATGATACTGCAAGAATTAAGGAGACAATTCGAGTTGATAGAGATGAAGTCTGATGAAGCAGTGCTTGAAGTTGATGGTGAAAGCTTGGAGAATGGATCTTCCAGCGACAATATAGAGAGCCAAATTATCTTTGAGCAAGAATGTGTCGAGGAGGATGAAGACATTAAAAGTGTTGATTTGGTCAAAGAAGAAGAAGAAATTGTATGTGTATCAGAACAAGAGAGAGATATTGAAGTTAATGATCACATAGATGAAATTGATCATGGGATTGTTGAAAGCTCTGTTGAATTGGGGCAGATCAACTGTAGTGAAGTGCACTTCTTATTTGGTGGAGTGTCCGACCAGGTTAAAAATGTGACAATGGAGCCTTGGGTTTGCAAGGACATTGTTATGTTTGATGGCATTGATGAAATTAACAATGTCGACGGGAAGCTTTGTTCTAAAGATGAATTGGTAGATATCAGTGAATTCTTTAATCAAGTTGGGAAATTTGACAAGATGTGCTCAAAATACAAGTTTATATTCAAATCAAATTTGAAGGAAATACCTCGAATTTATGAGGTTGTTATTGAAATTTGCAAGGATGATTACAAGGTTGACGAGAAACCTTGTTTAGATGAAGAATGGGTGGACATGTCGAAGTTTTTGATAAGGATGAGTTTCCACAGAAGATCCATGGCACATACAAATATGTCGCTACGATGAGTTTGAAAGCAAATGTGAAGAACTACTACAAAGCGGTGTTGCATGTTGTCTACACTGCGAAAGAGACTTCAATGGAGATTCAAGCTCGTGATGGCGATAGAGCTGATTTGATCCAAGTTTGGTTTAAGGGAGGCTATGTTGGAATTAATTAAACCAAACTTGTATTTACTTATTAGGTAATTATAATTGTAGTAGGATTTGTTATTTGTCTATTTCCTATTTGGTTTAGTGTTTGTTTTGGGAAACTTAGTTGTTTTAGGAAATAGTTCTGAATCAGATTAATGGTAGGATTCAAGGATAGTTTAGCCTATAAATAGAGGCATTAGGTGATCATTGTAGTCACAAAGAGATACAGAGATAGATACAAAGATACAGGAGAAGCTGAATAGCCTTCGGGTTATTTCTCGACCAAGTTTCGGCTTAGGTGCGCCGCACAGATTGTGTGCGTGCGGGTTTGTTTATTGTTTATTATTACAAAGAAGTTATATTCCGCTGTGCGTTAATCTCTTTAATATTATTTTGAATATATATTATTTTTATATCCTACACTTCTTCCCTGCTTCCTCTTCTTTCTTGCGGTACCTTTCTTTCTTTCTTCCTATTTCTTCTATTTCCCTTTTTCTTTGTCTCTTTTTCCTTTTCTCTCATTTTCTCCTCTCCTCTTTCCCGTTCCTCGCGACTCTCAGCTCTCTCTCCCTCCTTCTTGCTTTATATATATATATATATATATATATATGGAGTAGGGAAAAATGTGTGTGGGACTTGGTATCCAAGTCTCCACCGCTTCACCTTTCTTTCTTTTATTCTTTTCCTTTCTTTCTATTTTCTTTTCTTTTCTTACGACTCTATGCTGTGTTCTTTCTTTCTTTTCCTTCTAGTTCCAGCTATATATGTAGATAGCTGTACATATATATATATATATATATATTTATTTATCTAAAGATAATCAGGCGGTGGCAACTTATGTTGACCACCACTTGATTATTAATATTATTATTATTATTTATTTCATTAATTGTGATGTTTATCCATTCTTTGATTGATTTTTTTTATAACTGCCACCTCATTCATTTCATTGTTTTATATATTTTATTTTATTTCTTTTTATTTAATTAATTGATATTAGTCAAGAGTGCATTCCACGCTTTTATATATATATATTAATTAAATAATAATTATATTTATTTAAATTTCTAACGTTTCATCTTATCAAATCTTATACTACAACAAAAGTCGTGATGTCTTGTTTAATTTATTTGATCAACTATGTGTTTAAACTAATTTTCCACATTTACAAATCCTACAACTGAAAGCTTGATCCTAACTAAGTATTCAATTTTATTCGGTTGTCCTAAAGTCGTAATTCTACTTAGTGATGATTTCGGTTTAGAAAACATCCTAACTTTAAATTAATAACTAGAGCATTAATAATCTTAATAACAAAATATTAACTTAACGATTCCTAAGGAAGTCGTACAACTTTACGATTATACAAAATTAAGTTTAAGGGATAGTTTTTATAGGAAAATATATAACTTCAAAGTTAAATCTATGATAAAAAATTACTAGGTCTCACAAGGCTGGGGAGAGATATAAACTTTCTCTTGAAAATCACCATTTAGTAAGGCGTTTTTGACACCCATTTGAGATATGTCCCATTGACGAACAGAAGCAACAAAAATGAGAGTGCAGATGGTCGTCAATTTTGCAAATGTTTACTTGTAATCCATACCATACTGCTGAGAAAAGCCCTTAGTCACCAAACGAGCTTTATGTCGCTCAACAGACGTATATGACTTTGTTTTGATCTTATACACCCAACGAGAACTAATAGCACTTTTTCCTGGAGGTAGAGAGACAAGATCCCAAGTATTTGTCTTAGACAAAGCACCAAGCAAAAAGTTCCTCTGTTATAACTGTCTGCCATAGGGGATCAAGTACAGCCTCACGATAGGAAGAAGGCTCAGAAAAATAATGAATTGAGGTCAAGAAGGAAGCAAAAGCATGCAAGTAATTTGAGTAAACAAAGTTTGGCAATTGAGTGGACTTACGATGCTTTGTGGATAACGAGGTAGAGGGTCCACAGTCATGGGAGATTGTGGAGAGGCCATAGGGGTAAGAGAGACATCATCCGAAGAGGTGCCTGCATTATCAGACTCATTACCAGATTTACTAGAATCAGATAACACATTAGGTGACAGTATCCAAATCTGTATGAAATGGATCAATGTGAAAGATATCCGACTTTGTGAGAGTGTGAAAATCAGGAGGAATGGAGTAGAAAGGAATATGTTCAAGAAACACAACATGGCGAGAGACAGAGTTTTTGAGCAAGATGATCATAACAACGATATCCTTTTTGACCTTCCCCATAACCAAGAAAGACACATATTGTGGAACAAGAAGACAATTTACTACGTTCAAGATGAGGACGAAGGACAAAAAAAGTAGAACAAAAAATTCTTAGGAAAGAATAATCAGGAGTATAACTATGTAATTTTTCAAACGGAGATAAGCCTGCAGTAACAGAAGATCTAATTCTTTTGATAACATATGTCTCAGTAAGTACAGCTTCCCCCAAAAACTCACTAGGAACAGATGCAATTAAAAGAATAGAACTAGCAATTTCAACAATAGGCGGTGTTTCACTTCAGCAACCCCATTTTGTTCAGGAGGATCAGTACAAGAAAATTGGTGGACAGTGCCATCAGAAGCAAGCAATTCAGAGAACTTATTGCAGATATATTCACTACCCAAATCACACCTAAACATTTAATGGCAACATTATGTTAAGTTTTGACAAGGGCACGCAGTTTTTGATAAATATCAAAGAATTCAGAATGATGTTTCATAAGATAAATCCAACAAAAACGAGTGTAATCATCAATGAAAGAGACATAATATCAAGAACCACTTTTGGTAAGCACAGGTGATGGTCCCCAAACATCAGAATGAATAAATTCAAATGGGGCAACAGAAACAGAAACACTTTTATAGAAAGGCAAAGTAAAAAACTAAGCAGGTTTACAATCACAACACTCAGATATATCATGAGTTTTCAATTGTCCTAAAACTACTATGGATGCTAAGTATATTAAACGCAAAGAAGAAACATGTCTAAGACGTGAATGCCATAAGTAAAAGCTAGAGGATGATGGACTCAAACGAAGTGATGATGAATCAATAGTAGAACCTGCAACGTATGAAGCTTTCAACTCATCCAAAACATAGAGGCATCCCTGTCTATGGCCGATCCCAATCAATCTCCCGGACTGCACCTCCTGCACATAACAAGCAGTGGAAGAGAATGAAACTAAGAATCCTGAGTCACATAAGCCAATAGATGCAAGATTCAAGGTTAAGTTAGGAATGTAATAAACATTCGACAGAGATAACTGAGAGTTACAAATGGATCCAATGCCTTGGGTGGGCATAAGGGTGCCATTAACAGTTGTGACAGTTAACGAGGAGTTGGAATACAAATTTATAAAAGAACTAGCATCAGATAACATATCATGAGAGGCTCCTAAATCTAGTGTCCATGTAGAAGAAATACCTGTTGAGCCAAATGAAGGCAAATCTATGTTCGAGGCAGTCAAAGGATGTGGATGGGAAGCTAGAAACTTCTGAAATTGCTCTGCAAGGTCTGCCACGGTAGGGGTAGATGCATTCCCACTATCAATCGAACCTATAGGAGCAACAACTGCAACATTTAATGAGGGAGGTTTGAAGGTCCTTTGTGCTCTATTCAATAACTTAGGACATTGGGCTTTCCAATGACCTTTCTGGTTGCAAAATCAACATTCATCTTGACTAGCTTTTTGATTAGTGGATACCAATCTAGAAGGAGTAGCAAAGACTGAAAACCCAATTATCAATAAGCAACCTAAGATGAACCTAAGAGGGGGAGGGGGTGAATTAGGTTCTTGACACTTTTAAAAATATTTTCTACAATGAAGAACAACTTTGAAAAACCATTTTCCAAGCAAGTGTAAAAACAAGTTTACAAAACAAGTGAGGTTGTAGATAGTGTTTATTGTGCAAATCATAAAAGCAAATAAATCAAAAGCAAAGAAAAACAAAACACAACATTTAGAGTGGTTTGGATTCCCCTTGAATCTTAGTCCACTACCCAAGTTCTACAACTTGGGATTTTCTAACCCTCTCAAATGAATCACTTAAAGGTGTAATTCAAACCTTTACAAATGCCAAAATTCTACCTCTAGAATTTAGGACTTTTTGCTTAATCTAACTCTAGACTAAGACTCCTTTGCCTAATGGCTAACAATGAATCTTTTGCCCCCGCTCCTTCCTCAAGGACTTAGGGTCTTACTCAAGACTTCATTGACTAGCTACAAGGACTTTCTCCCCTTTGCCTAATTTAACTCTAAACTAGGACTTTTACAATTGCCTCAACCAAACTCTTGGTTAGGACTTTTACAATTGCCTAAACTCACCTCTTGAGCTAGGACTCTCCTTTCTACTTGCTCCCCCTTTCTTCTTGCCTAACTCTTTACTCAAGAGTTGGACTTTTCTTAAATACAAATTGCCTACACTCAAACTCTTGAGTTAGGACTTTTCTAGACGTGTTTACAATGATGAAATACTCCAGAAAGGAGTTTACAATTTGACACAAAACAGGGCACAAATGCCTCTTGACAATCCTACCTTAACAAGCTAATTTGACATATAAAAGATTGAAATGAAGCTTGAACGTGTTGTTAAAGTGTAGGAGATGTTGGGGAGTCATTTTTCTTCATTTTGCAGCTTGGGGGGTATTTATAGGAAAAAGACGGCTCTTGAAATGATTTAAAAACGGACAAGAAATAGCAAACCCGAAGCTCTCGCGACAGCCTCTGCGACAGCAGCGACAGTCGCAGGCTTCTGTCGCAGGCACGTGGCTGCTGCGCGCTGTCGCAGGCGTGCGGCAATGGGGCTGCTCTGCGCGAGGTCTGCGCGCGGCGTGGGGCTGCTCTGCGCGAGGTCTGCGCGCGGCATGGGCGTCTGGGCGTGCCTCTGCGCGCGGCTGTCAGCGCATGTGCGCGACTGTCTGGGCGTGCTCACGTGGCTGTCAGCCCTTGTCGGCCAGATTTGACATCTTTTTCGTTTGCTTGCCGTTTCTTCATTTTAACTCCGTTTTCTTCGCCGTTTTTTGCGTTGGTTCACCCGTGAACTCTTCTATTCATTTTCTGACTTAGAAACACCGTGGGTCCCACCTTGGGACGTACTCGGGTCGTATTTTTCTTCTTTCTTCATTTCCTTTTCGTTTCTACATTTTTCACTTAGAAGAACCGTTAAATTAATTCTCATATTTGTTAACTCATCAATCAAAATAAGGACTAAGACCAACCGGGTCTAACAAAGACAGATGGACTGGGAGAGAATTCATTAAACATAGAGTCAACTGTAGGGAGAGGATTGTGATGTAGAATCGATCCCCCGCAATCCCTCAAAGTCATCACGGAGAGCCATCAAGAATTGAACTAAGTGTTGCTCATCTCTACGAGCAAGGTATAGTTCAAGAACATTGAGCTCAGCAGATTCAGTAAGAGCCAACTAATACCACAAATTGGTCATAGCATCATAAAATTCTTGAATACTCATGTTGCTCTGCTGAAGAGAACGAATATCATTCTCCAACTGATATTCTTTAGCAAAATTAGACTGCCTATACGACCTTGCTAAGTGATCCCAAATAGTTTTGGCAGTGCCAAATTTTGCTAATTGAACTCTAATGGATTGAAAACAAAATTATTAATCCATGTAATGATTTTGGAATTGTGGGCATCCCAATTCTCTAATTTCTCTACATATTTAGCATCTTGTAAATCTACTAGCCTAACCAAAGTTCCATCCACAAATCCCCACCGTCGCTTCCCCTTCAAAAAATCATCATCACATAGCTCCAATAAGAATAATTTTTACCATTCAATTGTACACTGATGGCTTGAAGAGAATCTCATCTTTGTCAGAAGCCATGGCAACAACTAATCAACCAATTTTAACACACAAGATTGCAATAACCTCAATCAAAAAAACTATCACTAATCACCAATCGAGCACAACAATAGAGACTTAAGGAGAGAAAGAACAAAAGCTTCCAAAATGGTGAAAATGGGCTCAAAGTCACGACCCGTCTAAAACCTCCATCACTATTGTCTAAAACACCACTGACCCGCCAGAAACCTTCTCCGATGCTGTCCAAAACACCATCGACCAATCAGAAAAGATGCAAACCTGAAGCCATCTCAAAACCTACCGCTGTTGAAAACCAAAACCGTCGACAAACCCCTAACTCAAATCGTGACTGCAGCTGCCCAAAATGAAAACCACGGAGTTGGATCCGCGAAAACTGGGGTTGGATTGAATTTGGGCTCTGATACCATGTTAGAATTTATGGAGAAGAAGAAGAACAACAATAGGAGAACACAAATTAGGGCAATCAATTGAGGAACCATTCACAATTGGGGTAAGTCAAGGTATATATACAAATAGAACAAATGACTAAATTACCCTGACTAACTTAGATATATTTACATATCTAACATTGATATGATCACACTTAGTGATCTGGGAATTTAGAGAAGGAGATAGGAAAATATATTGCTTAATTCATTAATTTCACTTGGCAGAGGCTATTTATAAGCATATAGTCTACTGCCAGTTATGCTTAAGCAGTTGAGGACTAAGTCTTCCATGCATGGGTGGGATTGTGTTGACCCGGTAACCATATCAGTGCACTCCCCCCTTCTTTTAGCAAGATTATCTGCAAAACTAAAATTCGGGTAGGTTTTAGCAAAGCACCGTTCTGATTCCCACATGGAATTTTTCGACGAGGCACTTTGCCTCGGACGGGAGGTTTTGGGCGTGGTAACCAATATAGAAGTGCCAGGTATCATTGAGTTTATGGAGCAATAGTACTGGGGAGGAAGATGGGGAACAAGTGGGATGGATGAGACTTGTGTTTAGAAGTTCCCGGACCATTGTTTCAATTTCTAAATTTTTAAAATATGGGTATCTGTATGGGTGGACATTTCCTAGGTTAGTATTAGGCAGTAATAAAATTTTGTGGTCATGATAACGGGTTGGAGGGAGGTTGGGCTGGTTTTGGAAAGTTGTTGACAATTGAGCCATCAAATTTTGAAGGTCCACGGTTAAATCTGGGGCTTCTTTTGGATCAATGGGCAAAGGTTCAAATAAGCCTTTAATGTTTAACCCAAGGTCTAAATAAGCCCCTAACGTTAGTTTTGGTTCAAAAAAGCCCCTGATGGTACAAAAAAGGGGTCAAATGAGCCATTTTCCGTTAACCCTCCACCACATCACTTGTTTTTGCTAACTTGGGTCTGCCGCTCAACCCAATCATCCGGTCTATCGTTGGGGTGACTTCTCCGACAATCAAGAGTTTATAGAATTTGAACTCAATTTCGCTCTTCACTGCTGCTTGATTTCTTCAAAAGTGCAGGAGGCAATTGCTCAAACAAAGAAGAATTCGATTAAGACTTTAGATGATATCATCAAAATTTCCAAGAATAAGATAATCAAACCTAAGAAACAGAGAACTTCTAATAGAAGCAATAATTTTGTGAACAATTTTGCCTGAGATAACGCTGCAAAGATGCAAGGTTTATGGATACACGGTCTACTCTGAGACAGGGTGTACTAGCTCAGAGACGGTCTAATTTTCAGAGAGATCAGTATCCTTTTGTTGCTGAGGTAGCTAGAAAACTGCAGCTATGTTGATTTATAATAAACTTTATTTGGAATCAGAGCAGTAAATAAGAATATAATGAGGACTGGAGTTGTGTTTTCTTAGGAGAAAGCTGTGAATAACATGGGTGGCTTTAATGTGAAGGGGTTTGTTCCTTATGGTGATCAGCAATTTAAGCATCATCAAAATGTTGCTCCCAACCAAAAGCCACAAACATTAAACAGGAAAGGATAAGAGCCATGTCACAACAAAACAACATCGGAAGAAGAAATGGAGGTGGCCACCGAAGTTCTTGGAGGCACATATTGGGGTTTCGGAAGAAGAAACGAAGTTCGAATCCGGAGGCAATTTCTCTATGGGAAATGGTCTAAATAATTGTCTAGAGAAGTTGCCAATGACATGCCGGACAAGTGGGTTGGGTGATGGAGGCTAGTAAACAAAAGCAAGAGATGTGGCGGAGCCAAGTTAGCAAAAACAAGTGATGTGGTGGAGACTTAACAAAAAGGGCTAATTTGACCATTTTTTTGTAACGTCGGGGCTTTTTTGAACCAAAACTTACGTTAAAGGCTTATTTGTACTTTGGGTGAAACATTAGGGGCTTATTTGAACCTTTGCCCTTGGATCAATTGGGCTGAGAGAAATATTCAGAAGTAACCTAGTGGCGTTTCCTTCCTATAGTTCTTTATCGGTTTAAGGTTTCAATGGGTGAGGCTGCAACCTCGGAAGGTGTAGGTTTGGGCAGCAAGCTTGAAGGACATGGTGAAGCTGTGGTAGACGGATTCGACAGGGCCCAAGGATCACAACCACTGTATGCCAAGGACATCTTGGGAGGTGGCTATCGAAAGTATGTAAAAATCCGTTGTGATGGGGGCCTATAAAAATGGTTAGATGCTGACAGATGCCAAAGTCCTCCAGTTTATTACCATTGCTTATAGTTACCTTGAATTTCTTGGCTGTTTAGATGGGGAAGCCAAACGAAGGACAAGATTCTTGTTGACAAAATTGTGCATATTGCCACTGTCAATGAGTACTATCACTGGGTCTGTTCAACGGGGATTGGGTTCCCAGAGATGGAAGTGAATGAAATTTCCAGTAGGTTGCTACAACGGTGACCAGCGATGAAATTTGGTCATGCCAGATATGGGCTTCGTGTGGGGAGATTCGTCAAATAGTTGTTGGGAGGGCTGGTTGAGTTTGGCTTGGTGCTAGGGTGGCTGTTTGGGATCAAGTGGACGTAGAGAGAGGAATTTGGTTGTTTGAGGAAGGAGTGGGTTTTGACAATGTTTCACTTTAATGAGGCGGGATGTGCCAATGGCATCACTAGGAGTCTTGGGTTTATTCAGTTTGACCTCAATTCATATGTCATCTTTCAAGCTTTTTGTAAAGTAGCCAATAAGAAAAGGTTCTAGCTACTCATCGATTTGGTGGGAGAGCTCGAAAGCTTCCTGGTAAGACATGACATTCGATGTTTGCTTGAGTTTTGACAAGAACTCAGATGAGCCGTTGGGTCCGAAACAAGCTACTAATGCCTTGGTAAAAGTGGGTCAATCACGGTGGCCTTTGGACTTCTTTAACCATTGTACACTGCTGGTTCTTCCAAATGGAACGGTGTAAGGCCGACTTAATGGGCCGAAGAGATGGAATAGAAAGTAAAATATTGTTATGATTTATAAATCCACCCTGTTGGGTCCTCGCCATTGAATCAGCAAAAGTGGAGTTTGAGATTAATGTTTGGGTGGGTTTGTTGGGTGGGAATTTAATGGGCGAAAGGGTTTTCATCTGGGTGAGGAGAAATGTTTAGTGTGTCAAGTCGGGAGAGTATCACTTGCATTACAGAATTTAGCTGATCAAAATTCGACTCATGGCGTGCAAGTATTTCACTTGCATCATTTCTGAACTCCGTGTTGGTTTTCCCACGAGTGTCTATGGGATCGATGCTCTGATACCAATTTATATGATCACAGTTAGTGATAATGGAATTTAGAGAAGGAGAATGGAAAATATATTGCTTAATTGATGAATTTCACTGGAGTTGGCAGAGGATATTTACACTCGATAAGATTTCAGCAACCGAACGCAATAAAATTAGGCCAGTAATGCTTGAGTAGTTAAGGACTAAGTGATGTGAACCCTTGATCTCAACTTGTGAAAAAAGAACTGAATGCGAAAAATTGTTAAGGAAAGTCTGATTGCAAGACGCAACTCTTAAAACTCAAGAATCCTTAGCATTGGATTCGGTAGACTACTAATTTAATAAGTTAAATTAAATACGCAATTCAAACCAAGTGATGAATTCTATATGCAAAACAAAGCATGCAATTAGATAGAGCCATTATCTAGTTAGCCTATAATTCATGTACTTTAGAAATTAATAAACATGCAAATTACTTAAGCCAAAATAAAAGATGAGTGAATTAATAAAGTATAAACTTGTCATTCAATTAATCACTGAAAAATAATGAAGTGCAGCACCCCTATTTATAGGTATAGGGGGCACGAAATTTACAAGGAAAAATAAGGGAAGAAAACACAAAACTGGAACTTAATCAAGAGATTAAGTAACACACAAAATTCAGCAAGAAAAAAGAACTTATTTGTTGAAAAAGTAAATGAAAAGAAGGAAGATTTTCGGCTACTAAAAAGGAAGGGAAAATTCAGATTTTACCCTAAAAGAAAAAGGGAAAACCGAAAAACAAAAGGAGAAAAAGAAAAGAGGAAAAACTATGTAGATAATTATGTAACATACACAATACCTTAATTACTCTAAAACCCTAGAACTTAAAGTAAAACCCTAGCTGCATGCGCATGGGCTTCTCTTGTTTCCTTGTGGGCTTGGCCGAATTGTTGAGTGATGGACTTAATGGATTCGGCCCAATTGATGTAGCATGATGATGTAGATGTAGGAAGCTTTTGGAATCTTCTGGAAGCTTCCAGTATTATTTCAGAAGCTGAAAAAAATATTTCACTTCTAAAATTCTTCAAACTTTATGAATTCTCCATTTCTTCACTGGAAAGACTTGTAGTTACCATTTCCACCATTTTCTTAGCTCGTAAATACCATTTCCTCCATTTTCACAACTTCAAAATACCATTTCTACCATTTCCTCAACTGGAAGGAGTAGTATTCACCATTTGATTGTAAGCTTTCTTTCTTTCTCATTCAGTTCCTTGGAGTTGGTTATGAGCTGGGCTTCTGTAGCACACCTTTGAACAAAGTTTGCAAGGTCTACTTTGAGCTTTGAAGTCCTCTTGCGAGTCATTGGCCCAACTATATCAATGAACGGATCTCTCTGATATGGACTTGGATCGTGAAGTATTAGCGGGCCTCGATAAAGCACTCGAACCTCAGCTGCACTCTTTGCGCCATCTTGTGGATCCATTTGAACTGGATTTGTCAATGAGCTAGGGGCGTTCACATCATCCTCTCCAGGTTGAAGTCTTTTGATAGTTTCTGCTTTCCGTTCGCCACTAGATTGGTTTGTTCCTTCAGGGGCAGTGGCAGTAAATTCATGACCATCAATGGCTTGAAGCCGTAGGCAGCTTCAAAGGGCGAGAAACCTGTTGAGGCGTGTTTTGATTTATTGTAAGCAAACTCAGCAATCGGCAATACCTGTTCCCAACTTTTAAGATTAGACTTTATCAGTGCTTGTAACGAATTCCTTACAGTTTGGTTGGTCATCTCAGTTTGACCACCCGTTTGTGGATGACTAGAAGTAGAAAACAACAATTTAGTTCCTAGTTTAGACCACAAAGTTTTCCATAAATAACTCAAGAACTTAACGTCCCTATGATATACAATTGTGCGTGGAACTCCATGAAGTCAAAGTATCCCATGAAACAATAAATCTGCAACATGTCTCGCATCATCTGTTTTCCTGCAAGGAATAAAATGAGCCATCTTAGAAAATCTTTCCACCACAACGAAAAGTGAGTCATTACCTTTCTGAGTCATCAGCAAACCTAGAATAAAATCTATAGATATGTCAATCCAAGGCAGAGTTGGAATAGGCAAATGCATGTAAAGACCATAAAGTTTAGATGTTGACTTAGTTTTCAAACAATTAATGCAACATGAGTAAATTTGTTCTACATCTTTTCGCATTTTATGCCAATAAAAGTGTTCCTTTAACATGTCAAGTGTCTTAGTTATACCAAAATGACCCATTAGCCCCCCATTATGTGCTTCACGAATCAACAATTCCCTATATGAACTACGTGGGATGCATAACTTATTTTCTTTAAACAAGAAACCATCATGTCTAAAGTATTTCTAAAATGCACCATGTTCACATGCTTCATATAAAGTTGAAAAATCAGGATCAGAAGCATACAAATCTTTGAGATATGAAAACCCTAAAGAAGAATGTTCAAGTAGGGTAAGAGGTTCATACCTTCGAGACAGAGCATCGGCCACCATATTCTCTTTTCCTTTCTTATACTTGATAATGTAAGGAAAAGTTTCAATGAAAGCAACCCATTTGGCTTGACGCCTGTTCAACTTACCTTGTCCCTTTAAGTGTTTTAGGGACTCGTGGTCAGAATGCACAATGAACTCCTTGGCTATCAAGTAGTGTTGCCAAGTTTCGAGTGCCCTTACCACAACATAGAGCTCCTTATCATATGTAGGATAACTCAAGACAGCTCCCTTCAACTTCTCACTGAAATAGGCAATAGGTTTACCTTATTGCATCAAAACAACACCTACACCAATACCTGAAGCATCATATATTAGTTCAAAAACTTTATCAAAATCAAGCAATGCTAAAACAGGTGCATGAATGAGATCATGCTTAAGAACAGTGAAGGCATTTTTTTGGGCTTGACCCCACAAGACCGGTACATTTTTCTTGCATAACTCGTTCAGGGGTGCGGCCTTAGTAGAAAAATCCTTCACCAACCTTCTATAAAATCTAGTCAAATCATTGAAAGATTTTACCTGTGAGGCCGAACTTGGTGTAGGCCATTCTCGAATAGCCTTTACCTTGGTGTCATCAACTTTAACACCATCCTTAGAAACAACAAAACCGAGAAAAATAACTTCTTCCACACAGAAAGTACATTTATTCACATTGGCATATAATTTCTAAACACATAATTCAATCAACACCAATTTAATATGCTCAACATGCTCAGTCCTGTCTCTACTATAGATCAAGATATCATCAAAATAGACAACAACAAATTTCCCTATGAACTTTCTAAGCACATGATTCATTAAACGCATGAAAGTACTAGGTGCATTTGTTAACCCAAAAGGCATTACTAACCACTCATATAACCCAAACTTGTTTTTAAAAGAAGTTTTTCATTCATCACATTATTTCATTCTAATATGATGATAGCTCTGTGTGAGATCAATCTTAGTGCAAACTGTAAAAACATACAAATCTTCAAGCATATCATCAAGTCTAGGAATATGATGCCTATACTTAATGGTAATCTTATTAACATATCTACAGTCCATACATATTCTCCAAATACCACCTTTCCTTGGAAAAGTATAACAGGTACTGCACAAGAACTTAGACATTCTCTTACCTGCCCATTGGCGATTAACTTCTCAAACTGACTTTGCAATTCCTTTGCTTCCTCTGGATTTGCTTTGTAGGCTAGACGATTAGGAATAGATGAGGCAGGCACAAAATCAAAATGATGTTCAATGCCGCGAAGAAGGGGCAAACCAACCAGCCAGCAGCTCCTAGGGAAAAACATCTACATATTCCTGCAAAAGAAATTCGACTTCCATAGGGAAATCCCTAGGGATGTTGTCACGGTTAGCACAATTATCTTTAGCAACAAGTATAAGTGCACAACCATTCTGAGTTAACACTTGCTCAACTTCTCCTATACTAGCAAATAAACTAGTCTTAACGTCTTTTGAAGGCTTATTAGAGTTCGTCTTACTACACTTTACAATTTCTTTACCCTTTCCCTTAGCTTACTGCTTTTCTATACCCTACTAGGCAAGCTTGTCCTTCATCCGAACAGATTAGCACGAACTTCCTGGGGCGAAAGTGGTAGAAATGTATTGATCTTTCCCTGTTGACAGATCGAGTAGGTGTTGGCAACTCCATCATGCATCGCCTTCATATCGAAGAGCCAAGGTCGTCCTAGTAGAATATGACATGCCTCAATGGGGAGAATGTTGCATGTCACCTATCCTTCGAACTTTCCAATAGCAAAAATTATCCGAATCTGCTTAGTTACTCTATTGCCATCTGAGTTGTTGAGCCATTGAAGCTAGTACGGATGAGGATGGTTGATTGTGCGAAGTTTCAGCTTCTCGACCATGTATTCATTGGCCAAATTTGTGCGACTTCCACCATCAACTATCAGAACACAAATTCCATCACTAACTTTAGCACAGGTATGGAAGATATTGGTCATTTGGTCAGTATCTTGGACAACAATAATAGTCAAAGTATGAGTTACTATTGCCAGTTGAGTGTTGTCTTTGGTCGATGAACATCTTCTTCAGTATCAGACTTACCGTGGTTAGTCAATTCAGAAAACGGATTGACAGCATCACCATCCCTTTCTTTTGAGATAAATTAATATAATCGAACAAGAACACATAATAACCCAAAGTGAATGCCAGTACTGTCTCCATGAAATCGAAAAAACTATTCGTTTAGCAATAATCACATCCATAAAAGATTCTTTTTCTCCCCTGCGCACCGAACTTGCCCCGAAAGTTGATTCCAATAAATATCTAGAACAACCAAGAATTTTGAGAGGGTAAGAGGAACTAGGTTTGGGTTGGTGGATTTTCTCGACATTAATAGTGAGAGAAAAGGGCTTGAGATTGAGGGAGTTGGGTGGTGCAATTTGTCGAGTACACAATGGGAAGTCCAAAGAAAATCAAAGAGACATGTTTTGTTTAGGGTACTGCTCCGCAATTCGGTTTGATTTTTGAGCAACTGCCATACCCTGTCTAATTTAGGAGGAGGAGGGGGATGGGAGGCGAAAGACGGACGGTGGACGACGTAAGAGGGAGGAGCTAGGAGGAGGATGAGGAGGAGGAAGGGAGGCGAAAGATGAACGACGGATGACAGAGTAGGGAGGAGCGAGGAGGAGGATGAGGAGGGGGAAGGGAGGCAGAAGGCGGAGGAGAGAGGAGGGAGGGGAAAAGGCGTAGGAATTTGGGGCAGAAAGTTAATAGTAAATTTGGGGCCTAGGCTGAGTGACGAAAATACCCCTTAAATTGGGCATGTGAGATGAACGGGGATGGAGTTCCGTCAAAGGCGTTAGGACTTAACAGCAAAAGTACCTTTTTGACCCGTTAAAATTACTTTAGATACATTCCTGACTAAAAATAATTAAAAGTACCAAACTGGACACAAATGAAAAGTAAAGGTATATTAAATGCAGTTCACTCTAAGGAAAATACAGAAGTACGACTGAAAACCTAAGACCTAACTGAGGAGTGGGGCGTGACAGCAACCTAAGGCTATAATGGCCATAGAGGGAGAAGATTAGTACTCGAAAAGTCTGTGAATAAACTTGCAAGAAGTCAACGATAAAATATGCTTAAAAGCAACCTAAGACTATTATCCTTGTTGATCTGGCTATCCAAACAAATAGGAACAATAGCACTAGATTCCTTTCCTTTGGATTTTATTGTCAGATTCTTAGTTCATTCGCAACATTTTCGGCATGAATTCCTCTTTCGACTACTCTTTGGTTGCTCTTGAAGCCACATTTGCCATTTTGGGGTTTATTTTTCAGTCTTACTTCCCATATTTTTCTTCCCAAGAGAACTATTTCTATTGAGTAGGAGAACTGATGATTGTCAAAGAATATGGAGGATGACAAAGGCCAGCCTAAAGTGGGAAATAGCCTTTAGAGAGGATGAGTGTACCTCCCAAGGAGCGAGAAATGAAAACAGCTTTTCAAAGAGAAAAGTGACGGGGTAGAAGACCAAGAGAAAGATTCAAAAGAGGGGTAGAAGTGATAAAACTGCTTCTGTGATGAAGAGAAAGATGGCGCAAGAGTGATTCTTTAGATGAACTGTCAGACTAGTTATCTTTATCATCTTTATCCAGCTTCTAGCATTGAAGTAAAAGATGCATATACAAATACGAAGAGTTGAATGTGAAGTTAAACACGAATAAAAAGATGAATATGTAAAAGATATAGCATTTAGATTGTAGTAGAAAATAAATTATTGCGTTTTCTGATTTGTAAGGTTTATATATGTAAAAATTAATTGTTGAGTTGAAATATATATTATTGCACATTTTTATATACAATTTTTACTTAGTTGATTTTTTAAATATTTTGCACAGCATTTTTAGGCATTATTTTATTTAATTTATATGTTGAACACTTTTTTTTCCTTCCAATTTTCTAATTTTAACACCGGATTTGAAGATAATCGGTGTTGAAGATCCGCAACCCTTAACACTCAATCTAAAATAACCGTTGTTGATGAGTCAAGATCATTGCCACCGCATATCATTCACACCGTAATGGAATAAGCAAATACCCGTTATTAAAGTGGTCAAAAACCGAAGTTTGAAAACCATTTTGTGGTAGTGCCAGCACATGCATTGACTGCCACTCTAAAAAAGGTTTGTCTTCGTCTGATTTTATTGGTATTTTTTTCCCCACATGGATACTAGACTTTAGGGCCTCTGATTATATGTCTGTTATGCTAGTTCTTTTATAAATTTATACTCTAATTCATATGTGCATGTCATGATTTTGATTTCACCCCTATTCCCACACAAGGCAGTGGATCTATTTATACCTCTCAATTGTCTCTGTCGAATGTTTATTACATTCCTAGCCTAACCTTCAATCTTGCCTCTATTGATCATTTATAGGATTCTTAGTATGGTTTTCTTCCACTGCTTTGTATATGAAGGAGGTGCAATCTGAAAGACTGACTGAGATTGGCCATAAGCAGGGATACTTTATGTTTTGGATTAGCTTAAAACTTCACATGTTGCAACTTCTAGTATTGATTTGTAATTATTTGAGTTCATCTTCTTCTTATTTTTGTTTATGGTATTCATGTTTTAGGCATGTTTCTTCTTCTTGTTTGAAATACTTAGCATCCACAGGAGTATTAGAACAATTAAAAACTCATAATATCACTAAGGGTGCGCTTGGTTCGTAGGGGGGAGTAGGAATGGAAATGGAATGATAGTAGTGAAGAATGATAGTAAAGGAAATGATAGCATTGGTGTTGTTTGGTTTGTGATAAGGAATGACTATCATTACCGTTGATGGTCTTTGGTTCACAAATAAAATTTTTAAGAATAAAATTTAATTTTTTTTACATTAAATATTTAATATATTATGAACTATTTATGTTTAAATATAGTATAATGATAATTTTTACTAATTAAAATTTTTAAAAATAAAGAATACACAAAATAAATAATTTTTGGAAGGAATGAATCACATTCCCCCAAAATAGAAGGGAATGAATGATTGAAAGAAAGTAGGATATGGGATTGGGGTCCAAGGAATGAATCCCCTCAACCAAATATTTCATTACCATATCCATTATCTACCCCAAAAACCTCCAACCAAGCACCCCCTAAGTGTTGTAATTATAAATTTGCTAAGTTTCCTAAAAATAGCATCATACTTTGCCATAGTTCACACTTATGTCATCATACCTTTTTTTTGCTTCCAAAACATCACCATATTTTAAAAAATGCATCATTTAGGTCACTGAATCTAACAGATGTGTTAAGTTGAACGACCAACACTGCACATGCAATTCACATGACTTTTTTTAAGAGCTGATGTGCATAAAAAATAACTAAAGCCATTGGGCTTGGCCCAATCAAGACAAGGAAAGCTTAGGTCGGGAAAGCTTGGGTCACGAAGGCTTAGGTCGGTAAACAAGATATCAAAGCTCAAGGAGCTTAGGTCGGTAAAGCTTAGATCAGTAAAGCTTAGGTCGGCAGAGCTTAGATCAGTAAGGCTTAAGTCAGGAAGAGCTTAGATCAGTTAGGCTTAAGTCAGGCAGAGCTTAGGTCGGTAAATCTTAGGTCGGTAAAGCTTAGATCAGTAAAGGTTAGGTCGGTAAAGCTTAGATCAGTAAAGCTTAAGTCAGGCAGAGCTTAGGTCAGCAAATCTTAGGTCGGTAAAGCTTAGGTCAGGTCGGGATAACGGTAACATTGGCATGACAGTTAGACATCATTGTAGGGCCATGAATCTGATATATGCAGGAGCAATAATGACAAAGGAGCCAAATTATAGCCGTTATTACAAGAACATTACAGTCATCATAAACAGGAGAGTAGTTGGAAGTGCAGGTCATCATGGCACAACGGACATATCATACAGCTCATCACAGCACACAACGGATATATCAAGATGAGCCTATAAATACTCAGTCACCAGACTCATTTCAGGTAAGTCATTCTTGATGCAATTTCTCTCAAGCTCTTGGTCAATACCCCTTTCTGCTTACATGTTGCTAACTTGACCGTCGGAGTTACACAGAGGGGATAGCCCCGCTTCTTTTTGATTGCTTGTCTCTGTCACCGGAATATTCTTCATACAGATCCAAGTCCTCACTAATCCGACCTCCATAGCTCTGTTTCCATCTTTGCCTTCATCCATTTTGTCCGTCAATCTCTATATTGGGCCTGAACGTTCAAGATCTTCATTAGGCCAGCCGAAGCATCCATACGCCGGACTTTTTACGTCACATCAAGAGCATTTATGTCCAATTCGTATACACATAAAAATACCCTAATATATATTATCTTATCTCCTCCCACACCAAGATAACAAACAATTAATATTTTAAATTGTCAAATGTTTCTGTCAAAATTTTTATTAAATACGTTTTTTAATCTTCTAAAATATCATAAAGATTTAAGATTGCCAAAACCCGAAAGCCTTGTCATTCTTGAATGTCAGACCCAATATTCATCCTTTTTATTCCTTTTCCTTTTTTTGTCTTCTCCAACTTCTTCTTTTTTCGCTTCTTCTTAGTTAATTCTTCTTATTCTTCTTTGTCTATACATTGATTAGGATTTTTTTTCGTAATCCTTCACAGATTGTTTAATCAAATAATAATAATAATAATTAGAGATGTTAAAATTTTTAATTAATCTTTCAAATCCAAATAATTAAAACCATCAGCATCATCAACGAAACCCAGCGGCATCACAGTCAAGTGAAACCAACGGCATGATCATTTAATTGAATTTGAAGGAACAGATTGTAGGGAATGAACCCAGCACCAGAACATCGAAACTTTAGAGGCCCCAATTTTGTGTCAAGGTTCTTTCAATTGCTAATTCTCTAAACAGATTTTTTTTTAAAACCCAAATTGAACGTAAATGTTTCTTTTAAATGTACCTATCAGAGCAAAAATAAATCAAATAATATTATAAATAGCTCCCACTGCTGTACTTCTCCTCTTTCATTGCTGCGAAATGTAAGAGGAATCAATATGGGTCTCTTTTGAACTTGATTCTGTAATGAGATTTTTCCGAGACCTGCAATTTTTGGCTGTTTTTGTGGTCTCCTGCGGCTGTCTGATCTCCGTTCTCGCAAACTCCAAGGTGAATTTGTGGTGGTGCCTGCTCCAGCACAAATGGATGCCACGGATCCGGAGTACGGTGATGTTTTTATTTGATCTAGCAAAGATGGATCCCATTGGAGGTGGGGATAGATGCTTGCTAGCAAAGATGATGAACAGTGACACTATAAACAAAGAAGAGATGTATACTTTGATTAAAAGACAAATATGACCTCAAAAAATATATGAGTTGCAAATGGTTTGGCTGCCGTTAGAGTTAATGTCTTAGTTTGTCAAAATGACCTAAATAACACATTTTTAAAAGTATGTTGATGTTTTGGCCTCAAAAAAAAAAAAAAAAAGTATGAGGGCGTAAGTGTGAACTATAGCAAAGTATGATGATATTTTTGATCATTCACTTTTGTTATATTATAAGTGTGTTTCAGTTTCTGTTGCACCATTTGATTTAGTTCATTCTAATGTATGGGGAGCTCATCACCTCTTACCAAAGGTGCACTACTGCAAAATTATACATTGGAGGCGGGTTTCGTGTGTGCCCCACATCTAGTAGGAGGAACCCGCACCCGCCTCCTTTGATGGGGGATATTGGAGGCGAGTGCCCGTTACACCCACTTCCAATACTCTTCCAATACAAAATTTAATTTTCCTTTTCTAATTTATGGCTTCAGTAGGAATCAAACTCGCGCCTGCAGAATTACTTTACTTTTGCACATTAAATTTACTACTAGGCTATATATACTCATGTATTTAAAGTTAAAATTGAAAGTATATATTTATAAATTTCCTTCTAAAATTTGTGATTTTTATTACCTACCAATTTATCGCCTTACTAGAATCTCGATAAATTTTCAAAATTATTTTCAACTTTTACAGTCCAAAACAAAGAGAATTGTCGAACACTATTAGAAAATTTGCAAAAATGCACCCGCCTTCTTTTGGTGTTTTGGAGGTTGCACTCGCCTCCAATAGACATGATATTAGAGGCGGGTGCATGATAGATATCTATTGGAGGCAGGGGCAATAAAAAAGCTTTGTCGGCCCCTTTGGAGGTGGGTGTTCCAAAAGGGCACCTCCATTGATGAATTTTGTAGTTGTGGTGGTCGATATTATGTTTCCTTTGTTGATGATTACACACGTTATTGTTGGGTCTATCTTATGAAACAACGTTTTGCATTCTTTGGTGTTTATCACATGTTTCGTGTCTTAGTCAAAACTCAACACCATGTTGTGATTAAGTGCTTTAGATGTGATTTGAGTGATAAATATACTTCCGCTAAAATTTTTAGAATTACTGGGTTAGGATGGAACTGTACACCAATCATCTTGTACTATACTCTTTAACAAAATGGAGTTATTGAAACGAAAACTAACATATTGTTGAAACTGCGTTGCTCCCTTCTCTTGTCTACACCTGTTCCTAGTGAGTTTTTAAGGGAAAATGTGCTTACTGCCACATATGTTATTAATAAAATTCTATCTTCTATTACCACAGGCTTGTCTCAATTTGAAAAATTACATGGTCATTCACTTGATTGTATTGCCTTAACAATTTTTGGTTCTACTTGTTTTGTTCTTTGTCCTCATGTAGAGCATAGTATATTATCTTCTCATTTCACAATTTGTGTCTTTTTTGGCTATGGTGAAGGTCAAAAGGGTTATGATCATTTCGTTTTGCATAAAAATTCTATCTCACATCATGTTGTGTTTCTTGAGTATATTCCTTTTGTACTTTATTCCTCCTAATTCTCAAAGAGGAATAATCTCACAAAATCATATATTACTCGCATTGATCTATTTCATAAAGATTTGGATATTGTCTTTCATGATGTGCTGTATGAGTCTAGTAATTCTGGTAATGAGTTTGATGATGTAGGATCTCTTTTGATGAAATTCCTCCTACCCCTCCTACTTCTACAACCTCTCTCATATCTCCCATGATTGTGGACCTTCCACCTATCTTAAGTCCACTCAATTCCCAGAATTTGTTTACTCAACTTACTCTCATACCCTTTATTCTTTCTTGACGTCTATTCATAAATCGTCTAAACTTTATTCCTATCGAGATGCTACTTTCAATCCTCTTTGGTATGTGGAACTTTTTTGCTTTGTAAAAGACTGATACCTAGGATCTTGTCTCACTTTCTCAAGGAAAAAGTGCTATTGGTTATTGGGTGTATAATATCAAAATGAAATATGATGGGCCTAAGTGATATAGAGCTCATTTGGCTTCTAAGTGCTTTTCTTAACAGTATGGTATATATTATGATGAAATGTTTGCTCGTGTCACAAAAATGACACTATTCATACTCTTATTGTCATTGCTTATGTTCGTCAATAGAATATATCTCAAATGGACGTTCAAAATGATTCCTAAATGGTCATCTTAAAGAGGAAGTTTATTTGTTTCCCACAGCAGGTGTTCACATTGTCCTGGTGAAGTGTGCAAGGTAAAAAAAAACTCTATGATCTTAACTCAAACAAGCTCCTTGAACTTGGTTTTATAAGTTATCTACTATGATTACTTTTCTTTTCTTTCTTGATAGCTCTCATGGCTTCGCTTTGTTTCTCAGGTACACTCCTCATGGTCATTTTACTCTATTTTTATGTTGTTGACATGATTATTACCGGGATGACATTAATGGGATTGCTGAATTAAAACTTAAACTAGCAAAACAATTAGAGTTCTTTGTTTCCTTTCTCTTCTCCATGGAGTTGCGTGCATATTCAGATGTTAATTGGGTTGGTAATTGTACTAATTATATGTCTACTACAAGTTTTTGCATTTTTCTTGAAGATTCTCTCATCTCTTAGAAAAGTAAAACAGAAGATGTTGTCTCCCGTTCCTCTATAGAAGCTGAGTATGGTGCTATAGCCTCTACTTTTGCATAAATTATTTAGTTGCGTTGGCTGCTTGTTGATATGGGTGTATTTTTCTCTGGTCCGACCTATATGCATTGTGATAGCAAGACTGCCATTGAGATTGCATTGTCTTTCAATGCTCCAAACATACTGAGATTGATCGCCACTTCACTTAACATCACTTTTCGGATGACACCATTACTCTACAGTTTGTGCCTTCCTTTATGCAGCTTGCTGATTTTCTTACAACATCACATCTGACCCTGCGGTTTCTCTTTCTAACTAGCAAACACTCGTTATCTCTCAATACAACGCGAGTTTAAAAGAGGGGTGTTAGATATTTATAATGTAAATAATATTTTAAATATTTTTTTATTCATTAAGGGTAGGCTAGGGCATGCTGTTATTTTTTTTTGCTTTTGTTAGTGTTTTTATTTTTACAATAAATTTAATATATTATAATATTTTTTTATTATTTTTAATACAATATTATATATTAAAAATTATCCAAAACAATATTTGGAAAACATGACGAACCAGCTCTAGTTTTTTCTCTTATTGTAGACATACTTACTCTTTGCCTGAATTATGATGTTGAATATCGTTGTTAAACTCGTACATAGACTCATAGACTCGGACGAGTCTACGAGTCAAATATGCCAAATCGAGCTAAACTCGCTTGGGATTGCTTCCTACCCTGAACTCAGACCAGACTCGTTAGATTCGGCTGGAATTGGTAGACTTGTAAGAGTCTATGAGTCTAATCCGAGTCCAGCAAAATATCCTTGGGTTGTGATTTTTGAAGGCTGGGCCGTTGGAATGGGTTTTTGGCCAAAGAATTGACCCAATTTCAGTCCTATCAGCCCAAAAATCTCAATTTCACTTTTGTTTTGCCCAAATTAACGGGAAACAGACGGGAGTGGAGAGAATCAAAAGTCGAGAGCCTGAGAATCTAAGACAAGATCAGCGATTCAGCTTCAGCTCAAGCAATCGACCATTCAGCAACCGCCAACAAGTCACCATTTTTTCTTCAACACTTTAACCAATTGAAGGCGATCAACGATTTAATTGAAAGTTATTTTCTCCTCTTTCGGTTTTTTTTCCCTTTGTTTACCATAAACCTGCAAATTGCAACTACTCTGTTTTGATAATTTTGGTTGCTCTTGGCCTAGGAGTGAATTCTTCTAATCGTGTTTTTGCATATTAGTTTTTTTTCCTTCAATTTTCGCTTGTTTTGGGTTGCTTGCTTCCGAGCTCAAATCAAGTACGTTTAGCCTCTGAGGCTGACTTGAGTTGAGTCTGATTTGAAGACATTACTTTATTTGACAATTGATAATTTGACACTTTTAATGTGATTTTTATTCGGTTGATTGCATTATGCTATATATATATATATATAATTTAAGTTATTTTCCGATTCTACGATCCAATTCTAGGCCTAAAATGAGTATAGCTAAAAATACGAGTTTAACAACCTTGGTTGGATGTATTCATTTTGTCAATGAGAAGCCCCAGTTCTTTCCATCGCTTTCGTTCTCTTTAATTGTACATCATCTCCCACATTTTAAACCCATAAATCCTAACAATTGAAACCCAAATATTTTATGAAAAGACAACGTTTGAGGGAAAAAAAAAAGAAGTGTTCTTGGGAAATCTATCTAAGAGAGAGTTTTTTAATTTAATTTTATTTTATTTTATTGTAACACAGGCACCTAAGGCTTTGTTCTTTTTATGACTTAGAGTGAGAAATTTTTTGTTTAGAGAAGAAATTTATTTTAGAGAGAATTTCTTTCTGTTTGGTTGTCAAGGATTCTGACTTGGAAAGTAATTAAATTCCTATTTATTTAAAATATTGTGTTTGGTAGTGTTTTTAAGTAATTTGGAAAGTATTCTTATTCCTGAATATGAGGAAAGTTGTTGCAATTTTCCACGATAAATCCTTATTCTGACATGGTATTGTGAATACTTTCCCATCAGATTTAATTACGTGTTCTCAATTTTAAAAGCAGTCTTTTGTTCTCTTTGGCAGCCACCGTGTTCCTCCTCCTGTCTCTGTCTCTGTCTCTTCCGCCATTACGCAATACCCTCCTCGTTTCCTAATAAAAGGGGTGATCCTTGTGCTTCTTAATTTTCTTCTTATGAGTTCATGTGTTATTAGATTTTTTATTCTAAATTACTTTGATAATAATTATAATTTTCATATAATATTTGTTCACAACTCAAATTTTTTTTTATGTTCTTATTCAAATATATTTTAGATTTAAATATATTGACAGTCTCTTATTATCAATACTTATATATAATTTTACATACACGATTTTTAAGTATATTATCAAAAATAATAATATAATAATACACATACACATAAAGTTGTAATTCAATATACAAGTTATATAATTAAAATAATTCGGATTACATTCTTTGGATTTATCGTTTGAATCCGAACACTGGAGTAGAAATGTTGTTAATTTCCCTTCAAACATTCTTAGTCCATCCAAACATAGAAAAATATTCTATTTTACTTTACTTTACTAATAATTAAATTCTCAGGATTTATTTTCTTAAATAACTTTACTTTTTCATAAATCAAACAGGCCTTTAGGGATTTATGTAAAAAAAAAGAAGAAAAAATGTAATGACTATGTTATTTTTTAAATATATGTAAATGAGAATTTAGAAAAAAATTTTAAATTTGAATTGTGAATTTAATAAAAAAAAAATATTATTTCTTTATGTAAAAATTTTAAGCAAAAAGTGATGATTTTTTAAAAATAAAATAGAAAAAAGAGATGTCAAAGACATTTCAGATCCCGACAAGTTATCTTTCACGTGTGAGTGAAAATCATGGTGGAGCCCACTCAAACGCCAACAAGGACAGCGACAAGGACAGCGCAGGTCATCATCCGTCTATCATTTCATTTACGCTTGCAATAACTTCAAAATCCTTCCATCTCCAATGGATGAAACTAGAAACTAGAAACTAGTAAAATAAGTACTCCAATAATATTGTCCACGTCTTTCATATTTGATATCATAAGGTCCATATTTTTTTTTTTGTTGCAAAATATAAGGTCTATAATTCAAAAGTGGGTTGGTCCCATTGGTTGGATGGCCTTTAAAATGGATCATAGGTTTTGTGCCCTATTTATTAAGTCATGATTTCCCCATTCCCATTCCCATTTACAATAACATTTCCCTGTAAAAAGTCTAACATGCCCAGGACACAAAAAAAAAAAGAAAAGAAAAATGCAAAAGTGTGAAAAGGTTATGCAAAAGTCTATAAATAGACTGCAAAGGAAAAGGAATAGACTGCAAAGGAAAAGGAAGCATAAGCAAAGGTGAGGCTGCGGAGCTGTGTGGAGAAGAATGGATCACAAAATTGGCTAAATCGGATAAAAGTCGAGACGAATCGGATCGGCAAAGGTGAGTGCCTAAAATTAATATTTGTTTCGGTATTATTTTATTTGTTGTTTTGATTAATTTGGTTGTACTATGTCCGAATTTATTTGTATTTTGCCCGAAATTGTTAATTTTTTTCCTCGGATCTGCGCAGATCAGGCAGGATCTGTAAAATTTAGGCTGAGGAGAAGGTTTCCTCGGCCCGGACAGGGATGAAATACCGCCGAATACCGCCCGGCGGTATTTCCCTTCAGCAATACCGGCGGTGTTTTACCCCAGAATACCGCTCGGAAAGGGGCGGTATTCTGTGAAAATACCCCGCCTGCGGTATTTCGCGGCCGTAATACCGCCGGCGACCGGCAGTATTACTGCCGAGAAATACAGCTGGGCGACTGCGGTATTTTCTGGAAAAAATACTGCCGTCGCTCGGCGGTATTTCTGGAAAAAATACCTCCGTCGCCCGGAGGTATTTCTGGGGAAAATACAGCCGATGACTGACGGTATTTTTTCCAGAAATACGGCTGGGCGACGGCGGTGTTCTTGGAAAAAAAACCGCCGGCTGCCAGGGGATAATTTTCGGCTGTCGGCTAGATTGTTGGCGGTTTTCTGCCCGAAATGGGCGAGGTTTGAGCCAATATTTTAAATGTTCTTTAACTCTAATTGTGTTCTTGTTCCTTATATGTTATCAATTAATTTCGTATTGATAAATGCGTGTTTATATTATTGCAGATGGCAGAAGCATTTAGGAAATTGAAATTGCAATTAACCAAAAGCAAAAAGGATGACAATTTGCAATTGGTTGAGAGATGCACTGAGGCGACACAGTCCTCCTCTAAGGAAGTAGGTGGCCGAATACCTCCCACTGCATCCGAGCGGCTGAGAAGGGTGGCAGGAAGAGTGCATGGCTCTTCTCGCTTATCAAATGCGACGAGGGAAAGTAACATTGATTACGGCGAAAGAGAATTTGCCCTGCCATACATAGGAAATGCGGAGGAGGAGGAAGCTCGGGAAAATGCAGAAAGATTTTGAGATGTACATGTCTCAGTCGCAAGGGTACATGGGAGGGAATTCGGGGCAGTTGGAGGATGAAAATGAAGGGGAAAATGCACCGAACCAACGAAGGAGCGAAAAAGGAAAATAATTAATGGGCTCCTCGCGTAGGTCAGTGTCAGGGTCTGGGTCCGGTTCTGGTTCCGGGAGGGATGCTGGGTAGAAGGCTTACCGACCTCTACATGGTCCGATTGACGATGGACCTTCAGATCCAGAGTTGTTACGGAGTTTTAAAGGTCATGTTGCCTACTAAGTATGGCATTGACATGTATCGTTTTATGCTTTATTACATATTTCCTGATATAATTTTTATTTATTTCCGATTTATGATTAATAAGTTGGCTTTTAAAATGTGTTATTTTATTTATTCAATTACGTAGGAACGTGTTGCATTGTTGTGCCATAATGCTGCAACAATCTGCAAAGGTGTAGCCGATGAGGAAATAAAAAGTATAGTTGACCAGTCCGGGTTAGCACATTTGGGTTGGTCCATGCATCCAGAGTTAGACTCTGCACTCCTAAGTGCCTTTGTTGAGAGATGGCATCCGGAAACTAATTCATTCCACATGCCATTCGGAGAGATGAGTATCACTCTCCACGACATTACGTACATATTGCGAATTCCGATTGGCGGATCGTCAATTGGTTGGAAAATTAAGCTGGCAGAGATGAAAGAACTGCTGTTAGAATTGTTGGGGATTGAGGAAGACCAGCTCGGGGATAGAGATTTTGCAAGTGTGAAAATGTCCCTCCTTCGCGAGCATTGTGTCAGTGGACAGGTGGAGGCCGCCAATTCTGCCGCAGGGTATTTGCTGTGGTTAGTTAGAAACACCCTGTTCGTGGATAAGAAAAAAAACCCACGTTCTTGGGCATTTCCTGCCTTACCTCCGCGATGTAGAAAGCGTAAGCGGACTTGCGTGGGGTGCAGCTTGTTCGGCGAACCTTTATCGCAATCTTGGTAAGGCCTCTAGGGCAGACGGTGCCTAGTTAGGCGGGTGTCTGACCTTATTGCAGGTTTGTACGAATCGTTTATAAATTATTTCAGTACTTTATACCGGTACATTAAAATGACTAATTTATTTTTTATTTTTTTTAATAGAGCTGGATATACGAGTACTTTCCCTCGTTTAGTCCGCCAAAGCTGAGATCCTGGGATGTCGAGTGGCCAGCTGCAACCAAGTGGCACATTGGAACCGGCAGGAAGCGCGAGCCTAACTGGGATTTGGTATTATACAAACAAGCACTGGACGGAATGAAATCCGAAGAGGTAATATTTCTATGTCATTTAAAATTTCTACTGTTTATTAGCGTAATAGCCGACTTAGTCGATTATCCACTTACTATATTGCACATAAACTAGGTCAATTGACTTCATTTTGGGCAAAATCCTGCAGGAGTGCACCCAATAACCTTGTACAGGGGTCTTATTCATTGCCCTGGAGTCGTAGAGCCATACATGCCTGATCGGTTCCTGCGACAATTTGGATTCATTCAGTCGATCTCTCACATAGTTTTAGAGCCAAAGAGCTATCACAGAGGCCCTGAAATAAAAAGGTACTCCTGCGTGTATGATACGAATCTTAAGGCCCCGCAAATGTACAAGAGTAAGGTAATAAGGGGGATGGAGAGGGCTCATTGGCCCGATCAGTCGTGCCTTGAGTACCTCGACTACTTCCATCTGCGAACGCACGTTCGTGTTAGTCCCGACGACATGGAAGTGGATGTGAACTGGACCCCAAAAAACTATCTGCGGTTGCGGTAAGCACTACAAATTTATGCTTATTTCTGTCAATTAATTATATATTTTCGTCAAAATTTTTTACTATATTTCGATATTTCTTCCAAATGCAGCACTTGCAATATATAGCAAGTAAAATGTATTATGCTCATCCCCTAAACCGGCATACCGTCCCCAGTGACGTGAGGGAGAGTGCCATAGAGGAGGTAGTTCGCCATTTGGAGGATTTGATGCTGGCACTGGAGTAGATTACAGCAAGGTCCCATGTGCTGTATTCACTATTTTTATTCGCTTTTTTTATACATTGTATAAAGTAATATTTCATTCGGGATAATATATATTTTTTATTTGACTTCAGTAATGTTAAAATTAATTACATAAGAAAGTTAAAAGCTGAGAATCTTATCTTGTGAACGTAAAATCAAACCTAAATTGCAGTTAACGTGAAACTGTTGATATGAAAAACATATTATATTAACACTCAGCAGTCGATTTATTCCGAAATTCACCAAATTTTTCATCCAAATGGGATTTCCGAAGCTGCATTTGTTCTGAGGCCCTGTTTCTCCACGTCGGATAGATTGGGGGTAGCAAGATCTTCCATGTTGTTAACAAAGAAATGAAATAATTTTGTCTTATTAAATCCATATTGATGAAACTGCTCGGATCAGTAGAGACGCCGGCCCCCTGCCACAGCAGCGGAAGGAAAGTATTACTCTGCTGGGCATATAATGTAATCACCCTCTGGTATTTCGTTGCGACAAGTATTCCCAAAAGATGAGAATCAAACCAGAAATCCTCATCTGCCGGAACTACATAACAATCTACAACCCTAATTGCTAACTCGTAATCGACTGGCCCAAGAACAAAGCGCCAAAAAGTAGCTTCATCCCGGAGTTCTTGGTGCAAGTGTCTGCGCACTTGGTACCACTGCACCTCATCTGCATCCTGTGCAAAATAGGCAATTACCCTAAAACCACAATATCCATCGGGCACTACATTAACGTTCCCGGTAATGTATTCAAACACGAATTGCTTCAGAAATATGGGAAGGTCGTAAGGCCATTCAGAAGCCTGGGGCCTCACAACCCTTCGTCTTCTCTGCCCGCCTGTGGATCGCCGACCTGCGAGTGTAAAGCATATTAAATTGAGTATGTGTATATGTATTTAACCACAATGACATGTTAAAATTAAATACATATATTCAGACCTCGTTGTAGTGCATTCCTTTCAGTATGCTCGTACCCTGATAGATCTCATTGGGTTAAATTGTGTCTGGGCCATCCCCTGTGTGGCCTACTAACCGGCTCAGTTAGATCAACAGTTTTCGGATAAAGCGTCGAATGCACCACACCCATGACCATGTATATCTCAGAGCTCGGACGCATCATTATATCCACAAACATGTCATGCAGTCGGCCTTCAGCGGTTTGCCTCTTGTTAGACCCGGTTGGTCTTAATCCTTATTTTGATTGATGAGTTAACAAATATGAGAATTAATTTAACGGTTCTTCTAAGTGAAAAATGTAGAAACGGAAAGGAAATGAAGAAAGAAGAAAAATACGACCCGAGTACGTCCCAAAGTGGGACCCACAGTGTTTCTAAGTCATAAAATGAATAGAAGAGTTCACGGGTGAACCAACGCAAAAAACGGCGAAGAAAACGGAGCTAAAACGAAGAAACGGGAAGCAAATGAAAAAGATGTCAAATCTGGCCGACAAGGGCTGACAGCCACGTGCGCATGCCTGGACCTCGCGCACATGCGCTGACAGCCGCGCGCAGAGGCACGCCCAGACGCCCATGCCGCGCGCAGACCTCGCGCAGAGCAGCCCCACGCCGCGCGCAGCCTCGCGCAGAGCAGCCCCATGCCGCACGCCTGCGACAGCGCGCAGCAGCCACGTGCCTGCGACAGCAGCCTGCGACTGTCGCTGCTGTCGCAGAGGCTGTCGCGAGAGCTTCGGGTTTGCCATTTCTTGTCCGTTTTTAAATCATTTCAAGAGCCGTCTTTTTCCTATAAATACCCCCCAAGCTGCAAAATGAAGACTAATGACTCCCCAACATCTCCTACACTTTAACAACACTTTCAAGCTTCATTTCAATCTTTTATATGTCAAAATAGCTTGTTAAGGTAGGATTGTCAAGAGGCATTTGTGCCCTGTTTTTGTGTCAAATTGTAAACTCCATTTCTGGAGTATTTCATCATTATAAAAACGTCTAGAAAAGTCCTAACTCAAGAGTTTGAGTGTAGGCAATTTGTATATAGGGAAAGTCCAACTCTTGAGTAAAGAGTTAGGCAAGAAGAAAGGGGGAGCAAGTAGAAAGGAGAGTCCTAGCTCAAGAGGTTGAGTTTAGGCAATTGTAAAAGTCCTAACCAAGAGTTTGGTTGAGGCAATTGTAAAAGTCCTAGTTTAGAGTTAAATTAGGCAAAGGGGAGAAAGTCTTGATCAAGAGGTTGATTGAGCAAAAGTCCTAGTAGCTAGGCAATGAAGTCTTGAGTAAGACCCTAAGTCCTTGAGGAAGGAGCGGGGGCAAAAGATTCATTGTTAGTCATTAGGCAAAGGAGTCTTAGTCTAGAGTTAGATTAAGCAAAAAGTCCTAAATTCTAGAGGTAGAATTTTGGCATTTGTAAAGGTTTGAATTACACCTTTAAGTGATTCATTTGAGAGGGTTAGAAAATCCCAAGTTGTAGAACTTGGGTAGTGGACTAAGATTCAAGGGGAATCCAAACCACTCTAAATCGGTTGTGTTTTGTCTTCCTTTACTTTGCTTTTATGATTTGCAAAACACTAATCACACACCTCACTTAATTTGTAAACTTTGTTTTTACACTTGCTTTGAAAATGGTTTTTCAAAGTTGTTCTTCATTGTAGAAAATATTTTTAAAAGTGTCAAGAACCTAATTCACCCCCTCCCCCTCTTAGGTTCATCTTAGGTTGCTATTGATAATTGGGTTTTCAATTGGTATCAGAGCTAGTGCTCAAATTTGTAGGTTTAACAACCTTGAGTTTAAGATCATTTTTGCAACCTTTTTGATTTTTAGAGTCTTATTTGCTTGCTTGATTATTTGTGCATTATTTTCCGCAATTTGCACAAAATGGCTAAAGGTAAGAAAGCCATCAAAAAGGTGACCAAGCTAGCAAGGACTTGGGATGATTCCTCAAGTGAGGAAGAGAAGGAAACCACAAGAAGATGCTTAGTTGGAAGTGATCTACAAGAGGTAACCAAATCTTCCAAATCTTCTTTAAGTGGTAGTATGCATGATAGTGATAATCTTGATTTTGATATGTATGAATATGTCACTAAATTGCATGACAAATGTATAGATGCCTTGAAAAAGAATGTTATGCATGAAAAGAAAATTAAATATTTAGAAATTCATGTTGCATCTTTAAATGAAGAAAACTCTACTTTGAAACACGAAAATGATGAGTTGAAAAACAAAGTAGATGAGATGAGTACTTTGCTAGATAATGAAGATGCAAAGTACATAGATTTGAAAATGTATTACGAAAATGCCTTAGATGAAAATGAGAAATTGCATGAAAAGGCTAGTTCATATGATTTGTTGAAAAATGAGTATGAATGCATGAAAAAGAAAATTGAAGACTTGAGTGCAAGTCTTGAAAAATTGACATTAGGAAAAACCAACTTAGAAAAGTTGTTAGGTAAACAAAAGGTAGGAAATGATAAACATGGCTTAGGTTATGAAAGTAACCAAAATTGTGATATGCCTTCCACTTCTACTACTTTTGTTAATGCTTCTAAAAACAGTACTAAACTAGTCTATCCTCCATTAGAAGCTAAAAAGAAGACAAATCATGCATGGTTGTATGAAAAGAAAAGAAAGTCTTCTAATTGTAAGAATGATGTAAATTCATGTCACTCATCTTTTGATATGCCTAGAAAAATGCATGTTTCCCATATGCATAATGATTGTTGTCATTTTCATAAGTTTACTTTATGTACCCCAAAGAGGGATACTTATTTGTTAAATGCTCATGCATCTCATTATGCTCCTAGATACAAAAATGTGCACAGTTCATTTGAAAATGAACCTAGGAGACATTGTCATAAGAAAATTGATTCTAGGAACTATAATGCATTGTATGCTAGTAAGAATCATTTTGTTCATATGCCATTGAATAGGCATAATGTAGTAAATTACAATAGTGTGCCATATGCTTATAGAAGAAATGTTAGGAAAGTTCCTTCATTAAATGCATCTATTGTATGTAATTATTGTGGTAGACAAGGCCATATTTCTTCCAAATGCTTTGATAAGAAAAATGTGAAGAAAGGAAGAAAGGTATGGAAAGTAAAGGAACAAGCTAACCCTTTAGGACCCAATAAGTATTGGGTACCAAAATCTTGTGCTTGATTTCCTTGTAGGTCCTTAATGCTACTTTATGAACTAAATCTCAATGAAGAGATACTTGAAAAGTAGCAAGGATGGTTGATTGGAGCCAAATGGTGAAAAATGCAAAAAATGCAAAAATGGCTTCAAGATTAGTAATGAGCTCATGAATGCTAATTTGAGGAACCATGTATCATCTCTAACTCACTTTGAGTGCTCCATAATTGATTTGATGATTATATGTCAATTGAGTGGAATATGATGTACATGTGTGACTTGTGTTCAAAATGATGGATATGTGATATGAAATGTATGTTATGCTTAAATAAAACTTGTATGTTAAATTCATATCCTTGAATCATTTTGATTGAAAGCATGTGTTAATGAAAGTCTTTATGACTTTATGAGCTTTATTTGAAAATAGCTAGAAGTTTGATTTTATGTTGACTTTTAGACTTTTGCATGCTTAGAAGATGAAAATTGATCTAATGAACTTAGAATGATATTTGAAATGTGCTAAGATCAATTTTGAAGTTAAAAGATTAAAAATAAATAAAAAAAAATCGGCAAAATGGAGAAAATTTGAAATTTGCTTTTGATTGATAAATTTTTGAGTAATAGAATCCTAAAATGCCATGCTTTAGATTTAAAATGATGCATTAGGATCTATGTCATCTTTGGTATCTTAAAATTCTTGTATGTTAAAAAGGTTGAAAACCTTTAATTTGAAGATAGCAAGAATTAAGCATGTTTGTATTCCATGAAAACGGTTGACCAAGTGGTTGACTTTTGAATTATACTTGCTGTAGCTTATTTGATATTTTAAGAATGATATTATTGATGATTTGAAGTTGCTTGCATGAGAAAATTGAGGTTTAATGCTGAAAATTGCAACTTTCAAAGAATGTATGCTTTGTATGCTTAAAATTGAATAAGTTTGACCAAGTAGTTGACTTTACTTATATGCATGCTTTCAATGGTTTGAAACTTTGTGCATAAACTACTTGAGTATTCAAAGTTGCATGAATGATAAAATGATTTACAAAAACTTGAAAATTGCAACTTTCAAAATTACTAGCTTAATGTGTTTAAGCTTGAAAAGTGTTGACCGGTAGGTTGACTCCACACATATGCATGATCTAAAATGTTGCACTGCTTTTATATGTTGCATATGTTGATTAAAACTTGCTCATGTGCTTAGTTTGGATTTACATGATGAAATGGACAAGTTTTAAGAAAATAGGCATTATTTTAGAAAAAGTTTGACTTTTTGTTAACTTTCAAGAGTATGCATGAAAAGTGAATACATGAATTCTTGAAATACTTTATATGCCTAATGGAATTTGCTTGCACGAAGAAATGAAGCTTTTAAACTTAAGAAAAGCAAAGTTCATGAAAAGTTGAAAATTTTGCATGCTTAACCAATACGTTGACTTTGACATGATGCATCCTAATGTGTGTTAGATGTATGCATGATTATCATTAGGGTCATTTGAAGTTGCTTGCATATCTTCAACTTGTTTTGAACATGAGTTAATGCCATATTTCAAAATTCTTAAAAACTCATGTGTTTAAGAATGGTCATTCTTTAGTGAGAATGAATCCTTTAATTGTCATAGCTTAACTTGCTCCTTAAATTGAATGAAGCTTGTATGCTTCTTAATTGATTAGTTAAGCTCTTTGAAATGTTTGTGCTAGAATTTAGGGGGAGAAAAATTTTGAACTAGCATTGACATTAGATCTTAAAATTGGTTAATTGTCAAAAGATCGATTGATTTTGCTTAAAATGTCAAAGGCAAAATTTTCATATTTGAGAGCAAATTCAATGTTCAACTCATGACCTAATCGATTTTATCTATTTTTGAGTTGTACATTTCTTTATTTGTATGCATCTTTCACATTTTATTATGCATGCTAAGTCCTTTTTGTGATGTCAAAAAGGGGGAGAAAATATTATGGAATTGAGGGGGAGATTATAAATTGAGGGGGAGTTACTCAATTTTATAAAGTGTTGATTTATTGTCATGAATTCCATATTTGTTTTGTCATCATCAAAAAGGGGGAGATTGTTAGACCCGGTTGGTCTTAATCCTTATTTTGATTGATGAGTTAACAAATATGAGAATTAATTTAACGGTTCTTCTAAGTGAAAAATGTAGAAACGGAAAGGAAATGAAGAAAGAAGAAAAATACGACCCGAGTACGTCCCAAAGTGGGACCCACAGTGTTTCTAAGTCATAAAATGAATAGAAGAGTTCACGGGTGAACCAACGCAAAAAACGGCGAAGAAAACGGAGCTAAAACGAAGAAACGGGAAGCAAATGAAAAAGATGTCAAATCTGGCCGACAAGGGCTGACAGCCACGTGCGCATGCCTGGACCTCGCGCACATGCGCTGACAGCCGCGCGCAGAGGCACGCCCAGACGCCCATGCCGCGCGCAGACCTCGCGCAGAGCAGCCCCACGCCGCGCGCAGCCTCGCGCAGAGCAGCCCCATGCCGCACGCCTGCGACAGCGCGCAGCAGCCACGTGCCTGCGACAGCAGCCTGCGACTGTCGCTGCTGTCGCAGAGGCTGTCGCGAGAGCTTCGGGTTTGCCATTTCTTGTCCGTTTTTAAATCATTTCAAGAGCCGTCTTTTTCCTATAAATACCCCCCAAGCTGCAAAATGAAGACTAATGACTCCCCAACATCTCCTACACTTTAACAACACTTTCAAGCTTCATTTCAATCTTTTATATGTCAAAATAGCTTGTTAAGGTAGGATTGTCAAGAGGCATTTGTGCCCTGTTTTTGTGTCAAATTGTAAACTCCATTTCTGGAGTATTTCATCATTATAAAAACGTCTAGAAAAGTCCTAACTCAAGAGTTTGAGTGTAGGCAATTTGTATATAGGGAAAGTCCAACTCTTGAGTAAAGAGTTAGGCAAGAAGAAAGGGGGAGCAAGTAGAAAGGAGAGTCCTAGCTCAAGAGGTTGAGTTTAGGCAATTGTAAAAGTCCTAACCAAGAGTTTGGTTGAGGCAATTGTAAAAGTCCTAGTTTAGAGTTAAATTAGGCAAAGGGGAGAAAGTCTTGATCAAGAGGTTGATTGAGCAAAAGTCCTAGTAGCTAGGCAATGAAGTCTTGAGTAAGACCCTAAGTCCTTGAGGAAGGAGCGGGGGCAAAAGATTCATTGTTAGTCATTAGGCAAAGGAGTCTTAGTCTAGAGTTAGATTAAGCAAAAAGTCCTAAATTCTAGAGGTAGAATTTTGGCATTTGTAAAGGTTTGAATTACACCTTTAAGTGATTCATTTGAGAGGGTTAGAAAATCCCAAGTTGTAGAACTTGGGTAGTGGACTAAGATTCAAGGGGAATCCAAACCACTCTAAATCGGTTGTGTTTTGTCTTCCTTTACTTTGCTTTTATGATTTGCAAAACACTAATCACACACCTCACTTAATTTGTAAACTTTGTTTTTACACTTGCTTTGAAAATGGTTTTTCAAAGTTGTTCTTCATTGTAGAA
This sequence comes from Leptodermis oblonga, assembly GCA_016801395.1. Lineage (NCBI taxonomy): Eukaryota > Viridiplantae > Streptophyta > Magnoliopsida > Gentianales > Rubiaceae > Leptodermis > Leptodermis oblonga. The sequence continues at coordinate 15,563,587 of CM028759.1, forward strand.
AATATTTTTAAAAGTGTCAAGAACCTAATTCACCCCCTCCCCCTCTTAGGTTCATCTTAGGTTGCTATTGATAATTGGGTTTTCACCTCTCCTCCTGAGTTTCTAGAATATCATTATCTCCCAAATGCAGCGTCTTTTAGAACGCGTCAACGTCGATAGGATCAATTGGACGGTACGCGCGCACCAACTGTTGCATCTCACATGCACATGGCGGACCGTAACTTGTTCGGAGTTCGCAACCACAAAGCGCACCATCGTCCCCGATAAGGCCAACTCTTTTTGTATATTCTTCCTCCACATTGTAATACCAGCAAAAGACATTCTACCGTTAAGCCTACTATACAGTAGGTAGTCGCTCTTCAGGTATGTTTTGCTGCGCGAAAATTCCACTTTAGTCCGAATTTCATCGAAGTGCAACCCTATCATAATATAAATGTCGTGAAAATACTTAGAAATGCCTTTCTATCCATACCAATGGCCTTCTTCAACTGTGCATTTGCACTCTCAACGCTAAAAGACAATTAACATTAAAATTTTTCATATAACATAAAGCATTATATTAAAGATCATCATGTAATTATACAATATACAAATCATAAATGAAATCAATAAATAACTTACATATTCGTTGTGTGCCCTCCATAATGCTTTATACTTTTCGTCCAACAATATACAAACTTGTCCTTGTGGGGATCCAACTATGTCTTTTTCAAGTACGGAATAACATTTCTGAATCTAGATTTATTTTCATATTTAGTATCAATATAATCCACAGCTTCCATGAACTATTCATATGTCAAGGCTTTAACCACTCGCCCCCAACGATATAGAAACACATCCGTTGTAGTTTTGTCATTGCCAGCCGATACTACATGTTTCTTGACATCCATTTCAATGTGCCTCCTACACAGTAGTTGAGTAGCATGTGGGAATACTAGTTCAATAGCATTCATTAAGGCAATCTCTCGATCAGTGATAACCACGTGTGGGTATTTGTTTCGCTCGAATAAATTGCTCAATTGCGCCAATCCCCAGTAATAGCTCGGGGTAGTCTCATTCTTCATGAAAACGAACGCGATATGAACATACCGAGCTGCTGGTATGTGAGCAATTATTTGCAGCAGAGGCATGTCATACCTGTTTGTCTTATACGTCGTATCCATAAACAACACGTAAGGAAATAGAACAAGTAGACGAGGCGTCTTCTTGTGTGCAAAGAAGATGTGCCCGACTGCATTACTGTCGTCATCACCTGTGTACGCATTGAAGTATTCGTGATCATGCAGAAATTTGAAAAAATACTGCATGTTAGTCATACCTCCCCTCGCATCCCTTTTACTTTTTGCTGATTTGTTGTACACCTGTCTTATGTGGCTGACATTTTTCGGATCGTCCACTCGCAATTGGGCCAATATATGCTTCGGCCTGATGTTAATACTGGACATGTATGTAATCTTCTTCTTCTCCAATTCTGTTAACCGTGACTGCGCTGAATGCCAATTTCGAACTTCTTCTAATTCATGATTGTGCATACCGTTTATGGCCTCTAACTTCCAATTTTCCCCAGCAATTTCTCGTCCCTTCAGGTGAAATGGATAGTTTATCATCTTGCTGCTTGTATTACTCCGCCTGCTTTTCCCTTCAGGTAGGGGTGCCTTCTCTCTAACTTTTTCTGATCTATCGCACCCTATCTCAACTCTACCTTTTCTCCCTCTTGTAAGGAACAACCCCAACATTTTCGAAGAGGAAGTAATTTTTACCTTCATATTGTTTTCAGCTGCTCGTGCTTTAACCCATGCAATCATATCTTCCCTACTTCTGAACTCTTCGTTCGTCTGAAATACTTCGGTGTGGTCAGCATAAATGTCATCTCTCTGAATACGGAAATCCTGTTAATACAAAAAAGTTGGTTCAGCATACTTAAACCTAAAAATTTAGATGCAACCAATAAATTGTGCAATAATCTTGTCGCCGAGAGCCAAAGTTTTGACAGAATTACGATTAGCTTAGGTCAGAGGGATATTGCGAACGTCACGGCATTTTCGGGCAAAAAAATCTCGGGAAAACCGCCTTTCTGCAGAAAAAACCGACAGCAGCCGCCGATTTTTTTCGGGCGAAATACCGCATGTGTCCAGCGGTACCGCCAACGGTATTTGAGTCATAAACACCGCCGGGCGGTATTTCTAGGGGAAATACCGCCGGCGTCCGGCGGTATTTCTAGGCGGTGTTTCTCACTGAAATACCACCGGCGGTATTTCTGAATGAAATACCGCCCGGCGGTATTAATCCAAGAAATACCGCCCGGTGTCTAGCGGTATTTCTTCGGTCAATACCCCCGAACGCCTGGAAATACCGCCGGCCATATTTTTAGGGGAAATACCGCCACGCACATAGCGGTATTTCGACGCCGGCAGTATTTCCCCCCGAAATACCGCCAGTCGCGGGAAATTCCGGCCGGGGAGACAGTCTCCCAGGCTGAAATGTTACAAAAACGGCCAGATAATGGCAGATCCGAGAAAAAAAATCCCACTCAGAGGGGGTTTTTTTCGAAAAATGAAGGGGTATGCAGAGTTTTTTTTAGGCAAAGTAATTTCAAGTAAAAAAATATATACAGTGTTTACTTACAGTGTAATATAGATCGAACTCGGGTATACCGGCCATATTTGAATAAACGTGTCAGTGATGAAATGGAAAACAAGTCCCTTCTGCAGTTTAATGTAAATGAAAAACAAGAAAACTCTGGATGTAAATGTAAGTCATCAATGCAGTTTTATAGGTGCAAAATGAAAAAAAAAAAAAATTTAACCAAAAAGGGCAAATCAGACTTTTCATAAAAAAAGGTTACTGTGAATAGTAAAACGGTTACTGCGAATAGTATGCCCCAACAAAATAATGAAACAACTTTTGGTTGAACTTGTATAACTGCGAATCAAATTTAGCATACCATGTAAAGAAGATGTGGAAGAATTACTTGTAGATCACTTTTAACAAAGCATATTCTTGTGGTTTCCTTCTTGAGGAGTCATTCCAAGTCCTTGCTTGTTTGGTTATTTTCTTGGCCATTTTTTTTTACCTTTAGCCATTTTGTGTAAAGTAGAAATAATGCAATAATACTTAAGCAAGCAAGTAAGACTTAAAAATCAAAAAGGTGGTTAAACCTTCAAATTGAGCCCTCGCTCTGATATAAAATGAAAATCTCTTTTTGATGTATGCAACATAAGAGAGAGAGAGAGAGAGAGGGATGAATTAGGTTTTTTCAAATTTTAAATTTCTTATAAAAAGAACAACTTTGAAAAACCATTTTCAAAGACAAGTTTTAAAATTTATTTAAAACTAATTTGCCAAATGAGAAGTGTGTGAGTGATTTGCAAAATGAAAGCAAATAAACAAAGAGACAAAACACATCAAATTTATAGTGGTTTGGATTTCCCTTGAACCCTACTCTACTCCTTAAGTTCTATAACTTAAGATTTCCTAATCAACTCTAAGAAACACTTAAAGGTGTGCTCCAAACCCTTACACTTGCTTAAGATAAATGCTTGATCTAAAGACTTTTCCCCTTTGCCTATACTAACTCTAACACAGGACTTTTGCAAACTCTAGATTAAGACTCCCTTGCCTAACCTAACTCTAGACAAGGACTTTTTCCTTTGCCTAATCCAAACTTTGGCTAAGAATTTTAACCCTAATGCCAAACTTACCTCAAATTAGGACTTGTACATTTACTCATACTCAACCTCTTGAGTTGCGACTTCTCCTTTTCTTCTTGCTCCCCTTTTCTTCTTGCATAACTCTTAAACAAGAGTTTAGAACTTTTCCTCACTTACAAGATGCCTACAACTAGGGGTAATAATGAGCCGAGCTTTAACGTGTTCATTTATTTATCGAACTTAAAATCTTGTTCATGTTCGTTTATTTATTAATCGAGCTTAGCCGAGCTTGTTCGTGAATATTCGTGTGCGTTCTATCTCGCACTAACTAACAGAAAATCGTAATGTTTAGTTACTTTAATATACTATATCAACTTACATAAAAATCAAAATTCAATTTAAACTCATATATTGATATCTATGTACATATAAATATATATATATATATAAAGATTCAATTATTTGTATTATTTAAAATTTTATTATTGTATATACTTATTTTATTTATATTATATAGTTAATATTTTAATCGAGCCTGTTCATGAACATTAACGAGCTTTCAACACCTTGTTCGTTTTTGTTTATTATCGAGCCTAAAAATTATGTTCATGAACTTTTTTATCGAGCCAAGCTCGAGCTTGTTCGTGAACGTTCATATTCGTTCTCAGCCCTACCTACAACACTTCCGAAGTGTTTTGAACTTTCCTCAACGTTTCTACAAGAAAGGAATCTTCACAAATGGAATTTACAATGAAATACAGAAGATGAGCACAAGCTTCTTTCTAAATCATTCAATTCTAACTCAAATGACTAATCTAAGAAGTAGATTGATGAAAATGATCTCTCAAATGAGTCTTGAGTGTAGGAAAATTATTTGGGGAAGATTACCCTTCATTTCCATGTATGGGGGGGGGGGGGGGGGTACTTATAGGAGTGGCCAAATAGCTCCCAACGACTCTTAATGGCTAGTTGAAAAAAACTATCAGGAACAGTTATGTGAGTCACAGCCTCATAGGGCGTGTTGCACGCAAGTCGCAGCAGACATGGATTTGAAAAATCTGTGTCTAACGGACGCCTACCTGCAATTGGCTTGCGACATCGCAGCTTCTCCTCCTATTTCCTTTTTCTTCTTGTCTTCTCTTTTCTCTTGGACGATTGGCTTTTAACTGTCATGCGACTGTACGTGCGATTCGGACACCATTTCGCACCTAACTCGAGGATTTTGGCTGCTTTCAAAAGTTCCAATGGCTACCGACTCCAACAGCTATTTGTGACACCCCCAGCCCCGACCTTCCTGATTCATGCGGGAGTCGCGACCGAGATGCTGCCTGGTTCGCACCAGGACTTATTCACGATACACAAAACACTAACTAATTATAAAATATTTAAACACTGGATTAGAATAAGATATATTTTATTTCACTAATACAAAATGTACAAATGTAGTTCTATAACTATTACAAAATTCTTGCCTTACTTCTATACTTCTGACGCTTTTTCACACGATATCGCCCTTAATTTCTGTTACATGCAAAACGTCTAAGGGGTGAGCTTCCATAAGTTCAGTGAGGTCGTACTATAAAAATCATTACCAAGTAAATAATTATCGACACATAACACTTAATTCCTAAGCATACAAGGGGGAACACATAAGGGATAGAAAGAGCGTAATCAGCAAGCTATAACGAGGATCGATGAGACCCTTTGAAAAATATTACCGATTCTACTTTACTTAAACTTGGACATTGTATAATGTAAAATAGTACTGTACAATGTGGACCGCTTCCCACGCCAACACTAACAACATTAACATTGAACATTGTGGTAAATCTTGAAATATTACCGAACATTACCTATCCAGTCATTTAGTCGGGCACTCCAACCCGACGCTGACATGCCCGATTTTAATAAACTGAATAGGGTTTGGGATCCCGACTTTCATCCATAGTTAACATTGAACACTGAACATTGAACATTGAACACTTAACACTTAACACTTAACATTGAACATTGAACAATATACATTGAACACTGAAAATTAAACACTAAACATTTAACATACACTATAATGACATTTCATTCATCCAATAAAGTTGAATAGATATACACATGATTCAACATTTGAGAACATTACATGCATATAACACAAGTATAAACATTGCACCTATCACACTCAAATATCACAGTTATACATTATTTATAACACATGCATTTGACTAAATATAAACTTAATATTAGTATAAATAAAACATGATAACTCATTTAATTACTCATTTAAAACATTTAACCCATTTAGTGATAACACGCATCTCGTATATATATCGCTAGTATTTTGTAAATAAATTTGCATTACATAAATATCATAGTTTAGATATGACTATTAAATCTAGATAAATCATTAGACTACAGGTTTCTATATATCTTTGTCTTTAAATCCTTATATTTCTAGTCATTTAATGAACCTAAATTAATTATTAATTAAAGTGTTTAAAATTATAAAAGAAGTTGTAAAAGTTTTAGTTTGACTCTTCAAAAATTCATGTTTTAAGTGTCAGATCAGTTTTACCCGCTTTGAGATCGGTTTTACCCGCTCTAAAATTATTCAGAAAAATCAAGGATCGGTTTTACCTGCTCTGAGATTAGTTAAAACCGCTTGAGCAAGAGCAATCAGTTTTACCCGCTTGTCAATCGGTTAAAACCGATCGCTGCCTAGAAAAGTTTTCTTCAAACTTTTGCTTCGGGTTTTGGCTAAACTTTTGCATAAAACTTGTTTTGCTTCGGTTCTTTTTGCTAAAAACCATTTCTACAATACCTATACAACATTCCTGTCAATCCATAACACCTAATCAATGTTAAAACACAAAGATTTGGATTAAAAATCCTTAAGAAAACTAAAAACTTCACTTTTCCATTTTCATGCATCTTTTCTTTAAATCCTAACATGAAAGTAAGTAGAATTTGTTACCTTTACGTTCTTGAGGTTCCCTAACACGAAATCCATGGTAAGGAATCCAAATTCCTACTCCAAACTCTTCTTTCCTAGCTTCCCTTCCTTCTCTTCTTCTTTCTCCTTTCTTTCCTTTCTCTCCCTTTCTCCCTCTTTTGATTTTAATTCTAGTGGATGTTTTGAGTTTAGGAGAGTGAAGGGACGTATATTTATACTTCTTGGCTGCCTAATACTCCAAAACCTAGGAGGCTAGACCCTTAAGTCGTAGCTCTCATTTCAGAAATATAATTTTTTCAATTCCAGCACACGATCAATTTTACCCATTCAGAGATTGGGTAAAATCGATTGGAACGGGTTTACCCGTTTTAGGACTGGGTAAAAGCGGTCTGTATTTTTGTCATCTTCCTTGGATCGATTTTACCCACTCTCAGACTGGGTAAAACTGCTACTTTAGGCGGTGAGATATTTTCTCCTACTGCCGGATCGGTTTTACCCGCTCCAAGACTGAGTAAAACCGCTCCTACCCCTTTTTTTTTTTCCTACTTTTCATTTATTTTCTAATTTTCTTATTTTATTCCATATTCCGAAAATTAAACTAATATATCTACTTTCATATATCCTTAAACATAATCCTACACTTAAATTATCACCTTAACTTTAACTTAAGCATCAAAACATTGCGATTCAAAAAATTAAAATTTCTTAATGAAAATTCTCAGGAAAATTATACAACTTTATAAACTAACATAATTGAGTTCAAAAATATGATTTTTATATAAATTATAAATGTTAAATTAATATGAAAATTTGCTGGGTCTTACACTATTGACTCGTGCTTTTGTTGACCCGCATTAATTGTTTTGTCTTTTAGTATGTGCCACACTCTACGTGACGCATGCAAGCTTTTGTACACGAGTCTTCACGACGGTCAAATCTCCAACGGCTACTTCCTTTTCTAACTTGCTTCTGATCATGCATTAATTGCTTCATCAATGGTTTGTGCAACAGTGCATACAATTCGTATGTGGCTTCGCACACCTTCATTTTTCTTTCAGCAGTTTTTTTTTTCTTCAGTTTCGCGACTGCCCGTCCGTGTGATTTGTGTGCGATTCGACAGCTCTTCGCACCTTGCTTTTCTGCACTTCTTCTACATTTTTCTACAAGACTCTTCAAGTGAAAAACATTAACCGAAATCATATATTTGTTGAATTATCATCAAAACTAGGTCTAACACCGCACCAAAACCTCGACTCTTGGGCCCCATAGAGCTTTGATAAAAAGCACTTTTGGCCTTATTAATTCTCTGTCATATTGCATGCTCATAAAGCTCATGCAATAGTAAGGGCCTTGAACGATTCCCGATCCCAACGACAGAAAATTACTATGTTATCTGCATACCTGAAATGCAATATCTAAGGACATCCCCGCGGGAAAGAGTAAGGATGGACCGTCCTGCTCTCAAATAAAGAATTCAATCCCTGAGATAGGTCTTCTGATAGCATAATGAACAAATAAGGTGAAAGTTGATCCCCCTATTTAATTCACCGCCTCGACTGGAAAAACCCCTTCGGAGTGCCATTCACCGAAAACCAACTTCCTCCCAGATTCTTCATTACAAGTTCCAGCACTTGCCCATGGATCTCCATTGTCAACAATAACTTTAGAAGTAAATGCCAAAATACCCTATCAGACGCCTTCATAATATCCAACTTGAAAATTACATTACCCCCATGCAACTCCTATCCAGATGGTGTACCATCTCCTGGACTAGTAAAACATTATCCGTCATCTCGCAACCTTGCGAAAAAGTCGCTTGCTCTTTTGAAATGAAAGATGGCAACACTTGCTAAGCCTCTTCGTAAAAATGCGAGTGAAAATCTTATTTAGAAAGGTACAAAGGCTGATGGGCCTATAATCCGCAAATGTTGAGGGTGACTCTTTATTGGGAGTTAAGACAATTACTGTGCAACCCATGGATCTAGGCAAGTGAACGCCATATTTTTGAAGTCGATTCCTCAACTTGAGTAACTTTCGCATATCAATTGCTTGTCGACTGACTTTCAAAAGTCATCCACTCAAAATTTTTTTTTTTTGTACCTGTTTTGTTAAGAATTGAAACCCGAACCACAAGGCATGGTTTTGGTTACGGTTCCAAGAACCATCCCCCATGATTACAACTTTAAAAATGAAACCGCCGGTTTGATTCCGGTTCGTGATCACCCCTACTTATAGAAATCATTTTTAAATTCTATAGCTTTAGAAAACTTATTTTCTTTTCTCAAATTACTCTTGTTTTCAAATTTTTCATATTTTGAAACACAACTGGCAGTTTTCTTTCTTAGAGACATCAACAGAAGTAAAGAATGTAGAAGGCTTATAAAAATTTTCATCAGTGGAATATCCTAGACCATATTTTTCATTTTTGACTTTTGCTTTCCTAAAAACTGCCTAATTTTTTTTTAAACTTTCACTTAAGTTTTAAATTTTCTTTTTCATGCAATCATATTCATTTTTCAATAAATCATATTATTTTTCTTTATAATGCAACTTTTCCTTTTTCATTTAATAAAAACAATTCATTGCCCCTACTTCTTAGTTTCCCATTTTCAAAATTAGAGTAATTTTCCATATTTCAAATAACAAACATTATTTTCTAATACTTTGTTTTTATTTTTAAGAACACTTTTCCTTTTAATTCATCAACTGGATTGACATGTATACATTTGACAAAATCAATATCATTTTCACTATCACTATCACAGCAAGAAACAGAATACAAGAATTTGTTATCTTTGTTCATTCATGGAATCCCAAGTAGCAACCTAAAGAGGAAGGGGATAAATTAGGTTCTTGGCACTTTAAAATTTTCTTCTAAAAAAACTTTGAAAAATCCTTTTTAAAAACAATTTTAAATTTGATTTAAAAGTAGCTTGCCAAGTGTGGTATGTGTGAAGTGATTTGATAAAACATAAAAACAAATAAATAAGAAAACAAGACACACCAAATTAATAGTGGTTTTGGTTTCTCTTGAAACCTAATTCACTACCCAAGTTCTACAACTTGGGATTTCCCTTATCTAATCTAAGAAATACTTAAAAGCGTATTTCAAACCCTTAGAAGGGATTAAGATCAAACTCTTAAATCCTAAGGCTTTCTCCCTTGTTTAAATTAACTCTAGAATATGACTCTTGCTTAATCTAACTCTAGATTAAGACTCACTTGCCTAATCCAACCTCTTGGATAGGATTTTTTTTTCCTTTTCCTAACTTACTCTGAGTTAGGACTTTTTCTCTTTGTCTAAACTCAACCTCTTGAGTTAGGACATTTAAAAAGGCCTACACCAACCTCTTAGTTAGGACTTTCACAATTGCATACACTCAACCCCTTGCGATAGGACTTTCTCCTTCTCTTCTTGCTCTCTCTTTCTTCTTTCCTATAACTCTTTCTCAAGAGTTTATAATTTTTCCTCATAAAAGATTTCCTAACACACTCTAGGTGTTTAGGACTTCTCCCTCTTTCTTTTGCGCAAGAAGATTACCTCTCAAAGATGAGGTTTACAATGACGTTCATTGAATTGGGCACAAAGGCCTCTTTCTTGAATTCTACTCAATTCCTGTCAAAATATGAAATAATTTTACTCTTTGTTGTTCTTGCTTGTAGGAGAGTTTGACTGACTTCTTCTTGGGGATTCAAAGGGAGTGTTTGAAGTGTTGAAAGTATTTATAGAAGAGTCCAAGTGAAGTTCCAACAACTGTAAACAGCTAGCTGTGAATTTCGCAGGCGGTGTGTAGGGGGCGTCGCAGCAGACACATATTTTGAATCTGCGTCTAAAGGAAACTTTGTGCGACATGGGGTGTGAATTTCGTACTGGTTGTCGCAGCCTCGCCACTTTCTTTTCTTCTTCTTTTCCTTTGGAATTTTGGCCTCGGGCTTGAGTGTAACTGAGGGAGCGAATTTGCGGCTGGTGTCGCAGCACCTTTTCTTTTTCTTGTTCTTCTTCTTTGCTTGTTCTACGACTTTTTTTTTTTTTTAGGGTGCGAAATTGGTTGCTAAGCCCAACTAATGTCGCATCCTCCTTTGATGCACTTTTTCTTCAAAGCTATTAAACTAAAATTATATATTTCTTAACTTATTATCAAAACAATGATTGAAACATAGGTCTAACATTTCATAACCAATCAAGCTTTTCCTTCTCGTCATCATCTCATCTTCAACAAATGTAGAATCAGTTCAAGTCTTTACTTTATTAATAACTTTCATAACAATCTTACATTTTTTTTTTTTTTCATTTTAAGAGTAGGAGAATTAAATTCATACACAAACAAGGAGAATCAAAAGGTAAGATAGGCAACCTTGATTTTTTATTCAAATCCAGAGCCAATCTTAATATCTTATTCTCCTTCGCCTTGTGTTTAATTGACAAAAAATAAGGTTGCATAAGGATATTAACTTTAATTGGAAATCTTACCTTTTGCTATATTAGAGTCCTTGCACTCAAACTATTTGAAATTTTGATATGCAATTTAAGTTGGGTAAATTAGGTTTTTACCAATTAAAAATCTTTTAAAAAATCATTTTCAAATGCTTTAAATCAAAAGGCAAGTGATTAGTGAGTGCGGTCTGTGAATATGGTTTGCTAAAATAAAATAAGAGACAATTGATTTATTTGGGATTTCCCTAATCACCAAACTATGAAATACTTGTTTAAAAATTTACAACTGTCTAATTCAAATTAGTACTTCAACAATTGCCCAATCCAAACTCATGGACTAGAACTTCATCCTTTTGCCCAATCTAGAGAATTTTCGGCTTTTGCATAACTTAATCTCTAAGCTAGGACTTTCTGAAATGCCTAGAACTTTAGGATTTTTTTACTTTTTCAAATGCCTAATGCAACTTTTAGATTTAGAAATTTTACAATTTCTCCTTTTTTCAAAAAAAAAAATATTTTTATTCTTATTTTTTATATTCTTGCATTTCTAAGGTTCGAACTCATAATCTTGGGTTACAAGGCTCTCCCATTATCCACCCCCTTTACAATTTTCTCCTTTCTCTTAGCTTCTGATCATTTCTTCTTGCCTAATTCAATACTGAGTTTAGATCTTCTCCTTCTCTTTTACACATTGCATGTCACACCTCTAGTTAGGTGTTTAAGATTTTTCCCTCTTTTTTATTCAATATTGTAAAAAAATTTCAAATAAAATTTACAATGAACCCTAATAATTGGGCACTAAGGCCTTTTTCTCAAATAACTGAACAACTGGGCACTGTGGTATCTTTCTCAAATCCTTGCCGAAATCTCTCAAAATGATGATTCTAAATGTCAGGTAATGTTGGCTCTTCAATTTGACATCCCTAGTTCTCATTTTGTAGCTTAAGAGACATTAAGATGAGTTTGGCACGCAGGAATTATAATGGGAATGTGAGACATTTTATATCTGAAAATAGATGATCTAGTTATTCACTAAAAGAATTTTAATTTGTGGTTTAGAGGATAGTAATACTCATGTAATCACTTTCTTTTCCTATTTATGTGAACCAAATTAACATAGAAATTGTAATTATAAAAATCATTTTTCCATTCTCTAATTTCCAATTTTCGCGCATCAAAGTAACATTATAGTTTAGTAAAATTGCTCCCAACGTCTCTTTAACAACTACTTTGTTTTTTGAGCGTTAGACTTACTTTCGTAACCTTATAGTTTAGTAAAATTGCTCCCAACGTCTCTTTAAGAACTACTTTGTTTTTTGAGCATTAGACTTACTTTCGATATCAAAAGCACCTTCGATCGGCCTTGATAGCTGGTCCGAGTTACTTTGTCTCTGACAGCTAACTTCTTTTGGTATCGAGTCTATCGACGCACTATCAATTGGCCTTCAAAAGGCCTTAAACTTGTCTTTCGAATGTCTTTTTTCGAAGTCGATTTCTAAACTAGAGTAACTTTCGAGAATGGGAAAATCACATTTTTAATTCTTTTTTTATACCCTCGTTACATTTTTTTCCCTCTTTTATACCTCATTGCACTTTTGGTCAATTTTCTTTCATGTTTTGACACTTTTAGTTCACATGACGCCAGATTTGTAGGTCATTTGTGGGTGGTTATGTAAATTTTAAAATTACATTTTGTTCCAAAATGACCTACAGAATCAGCTACAGCAGGTCACTGGGACTAAAAATGCCAAAACATGAAAGAAGAGGGACCAAAAGCGCAACGAGGCATAAAAAATGGATCAAAAGTGTAATTTTACCTGTCAAGAATCAAAACCCACTTTTAATATCAACTCTGTGTCCAGGGCCGGCCCTAAGGCCTAGGCAGGTTGGGCGACCGTCCAAGACCCAAAATTTTTGGAAGCCCAATTTTATATTAGTACAGTGTTATGTAATACTCCCTTCATCTCACTCAAAGAGTCCACTTTAATATATGTACAATTTATTATGGGATGTGAGGTAATATCGCTAAAATAAGTAATTTAACACAATATTTTCCACTTATAGCTAGGGCCGGTCCTTAAAATTTTGGGGCCTGAAACGATACAATAAAAGAGGCCCCATTTTTAATTTTTTTAAAAACATGACATTTTAAAAAAAAATTAGATTAAAATTTATTAATGATATAATATTGTTTTATTTTAAAATTGTTCAAAATTTCTTATTCAATAAATAATTTTCAAAATTTTCAACTTTTATTGCAACACAAATAATTTCAAGTACTTTTTTAACAAACGTAATGTATTAGAAACTACGGTGATGAAGATGAATCACTATTTATCATTATTCTAACTATAATTAACATTATAGAATAAACCATTAAATGTAAAAAATTTAAAATGCATTTTGAATATGGCAATAATTTAATATTTTTACTATTTCTGCGTGCAAGTCGTAGATCCACAATACACACTTCGAAAGTCTCTTTCATATAGATCAAATGTACTTATTTGGAGTTTCAATGTAAGGAAAAAAAACATGATGAATGTGTAAGGTGTTAATAAATTAAAAATAATAATTTTAATCACATTAGTTAATAAATAAACTTTTTGTGTAGTGTCATAAAATATGTAGGTCTTGATAAATATATAGAGGTAGTACTATGATATTTAGTCCATCAAATGAATTAATAATTTTTTTGTAATGTTTCATTAAAAATGTGACTTTTAATAAATATATTGAGTTAGTAAACATTACATTATTTGACCTCTAAAATGAATTAATAAATTATTTGTACAATATTGTATTAAATATATGAAATTACTTTTATAATATTTGGGCCCCAAAATAAACTATTATATTTATAGGGTGAAACAATAGTCCCTTAAGAGAACCGAATTTGGCCTTGTATAAATTAACTATGCAATTGCATGCTCAATTGTATTAATCAAATCCAATGATTAAATGGTCCTTGAAGATACTATAAATTTTTTTCCTTATTTTATATGGTATTTAAATTAATTAGGTAACTTTAAAAATATATAAATACTAATAAAATAGGGGCCCTAATTTTTTTGGGCCCTACATGTGCAACCTCAAGGCTGGCCCTGCTTATATCTCTACTTTATAAGTAAGGGTTAATTGTGAATCACATATTTTTGTATCAGTAAAGGTATGTAATGTAAATAAATTCAAAATGGACTATTTGAGATAAGAATTTTTTTTGAAAGTGGACTCTTTGGATGAAACGGATGAAGTAATTATTTTTGCTCATATAAAATTAAATTAAGGCTCACATTTATTTTTATTTGAAGGAGTCTCATGCAAAGATTGGTCTTTATTTATATATATTTTTTTATTTTTCAACCAGCAAACATTATAAAAATTTATGTTTTTAAAATAGAAATTACTCACTTCTCACATCATAATTTTATTTGAGGGCTCATGGTTGTATTAATACACAGCAATTTTTGCTAATAATTGTTTGAATGAGATCCCTGCATGATTGTGTCTTTGTTTTTTCAGGTCAAACTCTATATTAATTAATTATATTTTTTGTAATTACATTTGGTGATCGAATTTCACCTTGCAATTTTATTTAGGGGGCTAAATGTGATATTAATACACCATAATATAGTAATAATTTTTGCTCATAAAGTTTTTAAATTAAATAGTTTGAATGGATTGAGCTCATGAAAGAATAAATTTTTTTCTTCTATATTCCTACTCTTGCTCATGCTCACAGTATAAGCTTTTAATTTTACTTGCTGCCTCGTTTAGCATTTTTTTCTTGTGCCTCGAAATGTTTAGGACCGCCCTGTCTGTCATGAGTGGTAACAGTGGTATTCATGATTTCTCCGTGTCATGAGTGGTATTCATTTATTTGTAATTTATTGTTAAAACCATAGTAGATCTAACAACTTATTTTTTGTTTACACAATCATTTCCAATCAAACACATTTGATGACGAATGCGGGTAACTGTTGCATGACACTCGGTTAAAAGGTGACAACAACTATAAGATTAATTCGCTTAGTAATGTTGATAAATATGTAGTAATATACATACGTAAAAGTAATTCATCCACCTAAATGGATACTTATTCTGTTTTTTAAAAAGTATCTTTGTATCTTATCATTTTTATTTTTTTTAAAAGTGTCATATTACAATTTTTAATGCAAACAATAAAAAATAATAATAATAATTTTATCCATGTAATAATAAATTTAAAAAAAGGAAATTTTACTTTACTTAAACACGCAAGTTGGTGTGATAATTAATTAAAGGTGACATTTTTATAATTTAATTAAGGTTTAATCACTATTTACCCCCTGTGTTATTGGTCTTTGACTATTTGCCCTCCCCCCCCCCCCCTCTCTTTCTCCATGTTTTTAAAACTAGCTGGTTGTTCCCTCGTATTTCTAAAATTAACTGTTTGCCCCCTCCCCCCTTTTACAAGTCAAACCATAAAAATTTATAAAAAGACAAAAATACCCCTATGGAATGCTGACATCACACTCTCGAATTTAAACAAAAAATTTTAGACGAATATACCCCAAGTTTTAATTGCATATTACTTAAGAAAGAAAAAAAAACGGGTGAAGGTTTCTCTGATACACAATCACCGCTGCAATTTTCCCGCTCCAAACCGCTACCATTGTCGTTTTTCCGGAGTCGAGTCGCGAACTCCATTATCGACAACGGCACTTTTCCCGCTCCAATCACAGTTCTCACAAAGAACCCGCTGCCATTGCCGTTTCTCCAGAGTCGAGCGTTTTTCTGAGGGAAAAAAATTATTGCTGGCCATTTTTCCCAATGCTTGAGGGTATATTCGTATTAAATTTTTTACTTCAATTTGAGAGTGTGATATCAGCATTTCAGATGGGTATTTTTATCTTTTCATAAATTTTTATGGTTTGACTTGTAAGAGAGGGGTAAATAGTTAGTTTTAGAAACACAGGGGGGCAAACAGTTAATTTTAAAAACACCGAGGGAGCAAATAGTGAAAAGTCAATAACACAGGAGGTAAATAGTGATTAAGCCTTTTATTAATTTATGTGCTTTTTGCTCAAGTGTTTTTTTTTTTTTTTTTTAAGGTGACCGAAGGGCTGTGCGACCCTATATTAATAATATTAGAACAACTTTGGAAGAAGGGAGGCATAGTACCTGTTTACAAGCTAATACTGAAAGAAAATTTAGACTAGAATCGCCTAACATATGGTATCTCAAACTTTTTTGCTTGCAAAAGCCGCCGGAGCTCCAAAGGTAGTGTCTGACATATTGTGGAAAAGATCCTGACTACTACCTCTGTCGATTTTCGTCATGAAATCTGCTGCACCATTTGCCTTTCGGTATACATGCCTCAACTTCCAATTCCTTTCTGCTAAAATATCTCGAATGTGATCAGCTTGACTCATAACTCTCCATGGACTATTGCCTTCTCCATTCATCGCCACTACCACTCCTTGCGCATCACTCTCCATTTGCTCAACTAATACTCCCTCTCGTCAATGAAAAGAGTTGCTAGGGAAAATTTCACATAAATTAAGGAAGTTGTTGACTCACCTAGTTACCCCTATTTAATGGCAAATTTTATCCTCTCATATACTGTAATGTAATTTGTACATGACTCCGCTATTAACAAATATTTATAATTGTATGTACACAATGCATGTTAGTGTTATTTATTGTTTTGTTAATATCCTACTTCTTTTCTTATTAAATTTTTTTAAAAAAATTTTGACGAATACTTTTCAGAACTATTACTTACAACTAAAAAAAGTGCCAAAATTTAATCTTTCTAGACAGAGAGGATAATTTGTTTCTTGATTGGATTTGGATTGATTACAAATGTAATTTTAAATCCCACTAAAATACTAATTGCACTATTTTAAAAAAGAATTGAAGAAAAATATGAAGGATGAAAAATGCTTACAATTAGTTACTAATTGGACTGATTTATACACGAGTTAATTTAGTATTTGAGTTAATTTTATTTCTTGGTTACTCTAACAAAGACCATTTTGGAAAATGAAAGAGTACTTTACATCTTCCTAGATAAAAATTAATTATAGAAATAGTTAAGACCATTTTAAAAATTAAAAAGTCTAAATTAATTATGTTGGGTTGATAAAAATGATATAAGGATAAAATTAAAAATTTTCTTACTTTTTCATTGAAATAGTAAAAATAACACTTCTAAGAGAATAATTTTTTTAAGGTTAAATGACTCTTTTCAAATAACAGAATGAGTACTTACTGATAGAGTACTAGTTCGAAAAAAAAAAAAAAAAAAAAAAGAAGAAGAAGAAAGAGCTGGCATGGCAGTGTATTTTTCAAGGCAACTGAAATATTGTTGTCGGTCGTGCTTGATTTAGAACTTTGAGAAACGCCTCCAATGATTGAAACTCTTTCAGCTGAAATGGTGGGGGATCTATTAATCTCCTTTGTTTTTTAGTGTTTTTATTGATCACTGTCCTTGTTCTTCAGGGCCTCTCTCCCATCCCTTCCACATCTCAATCCAATCTCAGAATCTGAAATTAATATATTTATAATTTTCTGCCACCAATGTTATACATCATATTCATCATAATAAACTAAAAGAACTAAAAATTAGAGCAATTAATATAGCCAGGGCCAAGAGCCATAAATTCAGACTAGAGAGGATATGACTATGCATTGGTTTTTATTTTATATGTATGTTCATTTAGGAAAATTATTCAGTATAATAATAGATCAATCAAAATTAAGATAAATAAAAATGACTCCCTTTTTTTTAAAGCAAAAAATTTGCGCTTTTACCATTAAATAATACATGCAGCATAGAGTCAATTTATACAGCGAATGCATGAAATAATTTCTCGATCACGAGGATGAGGTTGAGACTTAAGGGAAAGTTGGAAATTTTTGACCTCGTGAACTTTATACCTAAAATGGCGATTTCGATATTCATCTCCATCTCTTCAAATACTTTCTTTCTTTCATGTAAGAAGAAACAGATAGTACAAATACAACGAGAACGTTAGCAAAACATTTATTTTAGGTTAAATTATTCAATTATTCCCTTAATTTGTGCTGCTATTACCTTCCTTTTCTTTCGTCACTTAATTTAAAACAAATTCATTTTGGTAGCTTAAATTTCAAAAATTGTTTTAAAATAGTGGCAAATTATAATTCTAACAATATTTGAGTTATTTTGAGCTAGCACGTATATAAGTTGCTTCAAGCCAAGTTAATGTAAGAACAAAATGACGAAACTTTTTTTCCTATTTGTTCCTATTAATGTATGTGAATCTCATGTGTTGGACAATAATAAGTCAAATATTGTCAAATTTTAATATGCAACTATTTTGAAACTATTTGGAAGTTAAGATATTAAATTTTATTTTATTTTCAAGTTGAGAAATCAAAGTGAGACAATAAACCAAGTTAAAAGAGCAATGGAATATTGATTATATATATATATATATATATATTAGTTCTAATTATTTTTAGTCTCTCTTTTCCTCCTTTAATATTCATGATTCTTTATTTTCTACGTATGGGACATTTAAGAGATTTCTTGGTAAGTACATGTCCAAACTATTTCACTTATGTTTTTCTTATTAATTCTTTCACCTATATTAGTGCTCCTCTTACTTATTTTTCTTTCTTTCTTTTTTTTTTATTTTAAATTCAATGGTTACTTCATTATTGTATAATCCCACGTGTCTATTTTAACAGCTTATTTATTTCACATTATTTCATCCTCTCTCAATTCCACTTAAAAACTCAATTTTAAAAAATGTTCAGCTTATTATGGGTTGTGAGGTACAATATCTAAAATAAATAATTTTGCACTATATTTTCTAAATATATACTTATTTTATAAGTGAACCACATATATTATATTAGTAAGTGAATATAGCCTAAACAAATTCAAATGAACTCTTTTAGTGGGAGAAGAACTTTTTTTGAAAGTGATTTCTTTGAATCGGACATTTAAGTATAATTTAGCATATTATAAATTAAGCATCACAGTCTAAAAGGTATTTCGTAGTATAATTTTTCTTTCAATTTTCATGGTATGTTACAATTACCGTGTATTCGACCGATTTAAATCCTGAGTGTAAAATCTTTATCAATAACCCTCTTTTCTTCCGTGATAAACTCAAATATCTAAAACTTTTGTGTTCATTTAGTTTTTACCTTTATCCTATTCATATTTGATTATTTTTAATGTGCAACACAACTGATAATATGATAAATTTATCAAAATTTAATTAAAGGATGGATAGATTCTAGCTCTGAATAATTTACTAAACGTTTAATGTGTATCTCATATAAAATTATCACCTTCCAAGGATGGGAAGAATAAGAGAGTAAGAGAAGCTGCAAATTTTAGAGTTAAGAAGTTAAACAAAAATGGAATTTTATGTTTTTTACTCCAATCGAGAGAGAAAAAATAGGGTAAAAAGCTTCTCTTTCCTTTTTCATATTCTTTCTTTGATTCATAATCAATTTAGTAGTGAAATTAATTAGTCAAGGAACTTTTTTTATAATGGAAAAATAGCAATTTTGGTCCCTTTCGTTTGTACCTATCGCACTTTTGGTCCCTCCATTTCACTAGTGCAAAAATATTACCTTATGTTTGCATGTTGTTGCAGTTTGGTCCATGTGATCTGTTATGCCCAGTTTTAAAAAATCAAATGGGAGGTGAACGATTTCTTGGGTCTTTTGAAATGAAAAAAAAAAAAAAAAACTAGGATTGTGCTACGCGCGAATCGCATAAGCGATCGCACCGCAAAGCTTTCGAGGATTGCCTTCAGCTTTTGCTTGCAGGATATGTTGTGCGACGCTGTGTGCCATTGTTCAGCAATTGCTTTCAGCATGGCTCTTAGCTTTTACTCTCTGGCTTTCGTGCGATGAAGCATGCGATTCGCACGTGTCGTCGCATAGCTTTTCTTTCAACGTTTTGGTCGCAGTGCTTGCTTACTGGACCATGTGCGAAGCTACGTGCGATTTCGCATGATGTGTCATACTGCAGTTATAAGTTATGCTCACTTCTTTTCTTTTCCAACTGTATTGTTAATTTCCCAACACTTTTATTTGTTGTCAACATTATATATAGTTATTTGAGTAATTAAAAGGTATAAAAAAAATTGATTAAAAAAAAAAAAGAATAGAAAAAAATGTTCTAAGCTATATCTAATCCTAAATGAGGTTATTACTAACATAAATGCTAATACCATTGTATCCAAAAAAAAAACAAAAAATTGTTAATATCACTCTTTTTAATTTAAGAGGAAATTCACAAAAAATGTTTTTGTCAGACTTCGATTCTTTCTTTTCAACTCCAAGCTAGAACTGTCTTCTCTTATCTTTCCATCACGATAGGAATAAAAACTAAAATATGTCTATTTATAGAAGCACTATTTATGTTAAGAAGACCTTACTTGAAAAATAACCAAATTAATGAAAGAATAGTTGTTTTCCTAAACCCTATTTTGTGTGCTTTCATATCAAGTATATATATATATATATATATAGACTATGGGCATTGAAATTATGGCTACCTCGGAAGAATTATGCCATGCATGTATGATAAGACAACTCAAGCATTAGTTCGAAACTTATTTTGTACACAGTATTATATAACAAATTTTCATTATTTACAATCATTTTTTTATAAAAAAAAAAAAACGCAGCACACTTTTAACATTTTTAATCCATATTTTCCCTCCGTCCCATTTAAAAAATTCACTTTGTATTATTAAAAATAATTATATAAAGTGGACTTTTTGAATGGAGCAGAGAAAATATTCATACATTTTTTTAAAAAGGCTTAATCACTATTTAATTACTGTTTATATTTGCAAATAGTTAGAAGCCATTAACACTGGTAATAGTGATTAAGCCTTTTAAAAATTTTCAACACTTTTAAAAAATTTTAAATAATAATGTGATTTAAAACTTTCTGGATGCATGTGATTTCGCTACATGCGTACGTAGTTCGAGCCAGTTGTTGCTTTCTCATTTCCACTATATTATTTAGATTTTTGGCATTAATTGCATCGATTACTTATTGTATTCGGAAGTGAGGTTAATTATGTTCTCTAACTTTTAATAAAGGATCACCATGTCTCAACCATTTAATCGACTGTTATTCTAAAAGAAAAAAATATTAATTTAAAACTTAAACCACAGCTTTGATACTATACAGAAATTTAGAAACTCACATGTAACAGTTAAATTAAAACAATTAGAAGATTACTAATTGCTCTCTTCATTCCAATCCAATGGTAGCTAGCGTCTTATACATATCTATCTTTTTTTTTAATATTTTTTTGTCCTAATGGGAGTTCTTTTTTATTTTATATATTTTGTATTTTCTTTACCTCTACTAATTAACATGATTATGTGTGATTTAAAAATTATATTCACAAGAAATACATTTTAAAAAAAAGTAAATATATAAGTGTAAAAATAATAATAAATTATTTATTTTGTGTTATACCTTAATTAAAACCCATAAAATGTTATACATTTTTAAAGTACAATTTTGTTTTTTTTAACGGATTTTCAAAGTATAATTGTTCCATTAAAACAAAGGACTAAAACTTCTGTGTGGCTTTCATTTCATTCTCCATCATCTATAATACATGTACATCTCATGTCGCACTTTAAGTAGTCCATTTTTTTAAATTGTATAACTAATTATGAGGTACAACATCTGATATAAGTACTTTTGCACAATATTTTTCACTTATATTCTTACTTTATAAATAAGAGTTAATTTTTGACCATACATTATTATATGAGTAAGAGGTATTTAATATAAACAAATTCAAAGTGAATTCTTTAAACGAGACTATTTTTTTTTTAAAGTGAACTCTTTAAATGGAATGGAGGAAGTATATTTTATAAGGTGATCTCATATAAAATGGGTTCATATATGATTCCACCTTTCCTGTGCAGAGATGTGTGAGCAACTTTTTATTTCTTGAATATGAATTTATAAGTATTAAAAAATAAATAAATAAAAGCAGTGATATTCATTAAGAGTGTCAACGTTATTTGTAGAGAGTATTATTACAAGTTTTTTTTAAAAAAATGATATTCATAAATAGTATGAGTGATGCTCTTATAAGTTTTAAAAATTTTGTACGTTGTGCTTTCAAATTACAAGAGTATCAGTATTACAAAGAAAAAAAAAACAAGAGAAAAAACAACTGCATGGGATGCATGTCTTTACATATAGGGAAGCGTGCATCCAGACTCATGTATGTACCCTGTCATATACATAAATCGAGTGTATACAAGTTTTTGTGATTGTTTATTATATTAAGGACATTCTAAATTAATAAAAATATCACATGAAGACGAAACTTTTGATAATATAGAAAAGGAAAAAATGCAAAAGTGGTCCACAATCTTTACCCCTGTTGCAAATGTAGTCCACAATCTTTAGTAAGTAGCAAATGTAGTCCACAATGTATCCATTTTGTTGCAATTTTAGTCCAAAAACGGAAAATTGACCTTGACTAACGGTCAACGGGTTTGACCATCTAAAACCACCCCACCCCTTCCTTCCAAACCATTTCTCCACATCAGCACCACAATTCGCCACGTCACCTTCTGCTGAAAATGAAAGGAGAGGCTAAAAACTTCAAAATTTGCTCCAGTGGGGTTTCGAACCTGTGACCTTCCCTCTGCGCGCGCGAGAGACAACCACTAAGCTGCAGTCGTTTGTTTGTCTTTAGTTGCTGTTCCATTTAGTCATATAGAATCACACTTTTCTTTCATACTTTATACACAAGGCCGTATTAAGACTTTCAAATTCCTTTCCATACCGTCAAATTAATTAACTTATTTAATTAAAATTACTATTCTAACCTTATTAAATAATGTCAAACATATAATTACCTCTAATATATATTTTTAACTCTTTCAAAAATCTCATACAAATTAATTCAACATCAACTATAATATATTTTTAACTCTTCCCCTTCCATTTTTGGGATATTCCTATTTGGAAAGATATTTCACCAGTGTCTGTAAGGTAAATCACAGCAGCGTTGCCTTGGTGAAATATCTTTCCAAATAGGAATCTCCCAAAATGGAAGGGGAAGAGTTAAAAATATATTATAGTTGATGTTGAATGAATTCGTATGAGATTTTTGAAAGAGTTAAAAATATATATTAGAGGTAATTATATGTTTGACATTATTTAATAAGGTTAGAATAGTAATTTTAATTAAATAAGTTAATTAATTTGACGGCATGAAAAGGAATTTGAAAGTCTTAATACGGCCTTGTGTATAAAGTATGAAAGAAAAGTGTGATTCTATATGACTAAATGGAACAGCAACTAAAGACAAACAAACGACTGCAGCTTAGTGGTTGTCTCTCGTGCGCGCAGAGGGAAGGTCACAGGTTCGAAACCCTACTGGAGCAAATTTTGAAGTTTTTAGCCTCTCCTTTCATTTTCAGCAGAAGGTGACGTGGCGCGGGTGACGTGGCGAATTGTGGTGCTGATGTGGAGAAATGGTTTGGAAGGAAGGGGTGGGGTGGTTTTAGATGGTCAAACCCGGGTTTGACTGACGGTCAAACCCGTTGACCGTTAGTCAAGGTCAATTTTCCGTTTTTGGACTAAAATTGCAACAAAATAGATACATTGTGGACTACATTTGCTACTTACTAAAGATTGTGGACTACATTTGCAACAGGGGTAAAGATTGTGGACCACTTTTGCATTTTTTCCATATAGAAAATGATCAATATGGCTCTTAAATGCAAATTGAGTTCACCTCTCATCAGTTTTTTTTGCAGGTTTTCTTTTCTTGAGAGTCTGATTTTTGTCCATGGACCCTACCACTCTTGACATTTTGGTGTCGGTAGTACCCTTCGAACTTTAACAAAGTACAAGAGGAAAAGAAAGGGAAAAAAACACACACTTGGCAAAAAAATTCACACTCCAATTAATTTAAAAAAAAAAAAAATTCACACTCCAATTAATTGGTCACTCTTTTCAAAAGGGTTCTATATATTTTTTCTTATTTCGTTGTCGGAAAGCAAAAATTTGAAGATGTCTTTACAGATAGGGTACAAGGTGGTAATAAAAATTATGGGATTATTTAATTAGAAAGTTACATGAATTTAAGAAATTCATATAAATTGAGAGACGAATATAAACAGAATAGTGAAGAGAAAATGGAAAGTTTTCTTGAAGAAGCATGGTTATCCATACCTAAAAAGATATCATTCGTATGTCATTTAAAACAACGTTGTTTTGGGTCATATATTATCGTTTCATTAAATCCAACAATGTCCGTTTTTATAACAATAAAAATTATCCTTTTATTTTATTATATGAAGTCAATTATATAATACGTGATAGATCTTTTTAAATTGCGACACAAAAAGTGTAATACGTTATCAATTTCATCAAATTTTATTGTTTTACAAGTCATTTTATTTTATATTTGAGCTTTATTTGTTATCAGATAATTAGTAATTATTATTATTATTTGATGCATACTTTTATACTATTAATATAATTTATTATGCTTTAAATTGAAATCGAAATCAAACCATAAACAAAATTCACAATAAATTAATATTTTTAGATATTTTAAAACGATGTTAATTTATATCTAATGAAACTATTTTAAATTACGTTATGATTCAAAAGGACATCAAAGTATAAGAGTACACAAGAGATACTTGGGACAACTTAAATAGTTTTAGCAATATTATACTCCCATTGTTTCATTAGAAAAATTCACTTTTAAATTTTCTTTTTGTTTTAATAGAAGAGTTTACTTTTAATTTTTTACTCTTCATTTCATACATTTCCTAATATAATAATGTGTGCTTCATAATTAACACATACCAACAAATTAAGGGTATTAATGGATAAATAACGATAAATTAACTATTTTATGTATAGCACCTCGAAATTCCATAATAAGTTGTAGCTTTTTGAAACCGAGCTCTGCTAATAGAACCGTGGAAATATATGATGATTAGAGGGAGAGGTTTGTGGGACTGTATGCCATCAAATTTTTCTTGAAGCTGCAAATCGATCGATTAAAGAATGAACAAGGACTTGTGTCTAAATCTAAAGGTGAAAAGGATGGACAAACGGATTGATGAATTAATTAAAATGGTCCCAAAATCATGAAAAAAAAAAAAAGTTGTTGAATTTCAGCACGCAATGAAAGGAACAAACAGTAGTATTTAATATCCAAGGAATCTTCATTTCATCTTTCACAATGATGTGAATGTCACACGTTTTCAATTTGGGAAAACAGTAAATAGGTCATCACATCTCACAGCGCTTTTAAGCTGTACTTGAAATATATACAGTCCAATTATTATTATTATTATTGAGTGAATCACATAACACATCACAGAACTATTCATTAAAGCAAAAATGATCATGAATTTTTAGAAAGCGATTTATAATCACGCGACTTTCATTTTCGAGCGAAAATGGCCATTCTGTGAAGTGGCTCCATTAACTCCCTAACAAAAGCAAACTTCTAAGGGCAAAATCATTGAGGAGTTAACAAAGCCACTTAACTGGATGATCATTTTTTCTCGAAAATGAAAGTTAGGTAATCAGAAATCTGCTTTTCAAAAATTCGTGATCATTCGTGATCATTTTTTCTCATTATTTTTGTGAAAATATAGTCCAAATTTAGTTTGATTAATATTTTGTATTTGTTTCCGCCAGCCTACTTATACTCCCTTCATTAGGTGACAATCCAGTAATATATTGGGTTGTTATCGCGAATTATGTTCAATTTAGATTTTTGTATTGTGTTAGAAATTCTCAAAAATTGTTTCTTAGTAGTGGCAATTTAGATCGTGCCCATGGTAATAATTATACTCATAACGTGTTAAGTTCGTGTATAACTTTCGTGTCGTGACAGAGATTACCAAACCAATGAAAGAATCTTATTTAAAATTTATACAAGTTTTATAGATAAAGTTATAGTACATAAAATAACTAAATAATTACTTCGTTACTGTTCAATTATGGGTTAATTATAGAACTAATATTATTATATTAATAATTGTACATATAAGTAGAGTAAAAAAAATTTAAAGCATGATTCTTGTATTAAAACAAAAATATTTTTATACCAAGACTTTTCCATTTACGGAAAAAAAATTATTGCCGGGAGAGTAGTGTCGGAAATATCTTTATCTGAGGAGGAGGCTTCTTTGCCCTCCTCTTAAATGATGTTAGGATTGGCCGGCTCGTTCTAAACAGATAAAGAAGTAATTCATCTGATGTTGTACTAACATTGTCGACAATGATTCAATATAAATGTAACATAAGTATTGTTGTATTGAAGTTGATATTGATATTGATATAACATAAGCAAAATTATACAGTAATTCTACTACATCTTAACAAAAAGTGCAGTAATAGTAAAAATGATATGTTAGGTCCCACAATAGCTCACTCAAATAACCGACGTGTAAATTTTGAAAGTGCGAGGAAACGAAGCATTTTATATTTGTTTTTACCTATTCAAATTCCATTTTGAATTCTCCGTCACATTTTATGTGACATTTTGTAGTCGAGAAATTTTTTGTCTTAAATCCCTCAATTACCAATATTAATAAATATATACATAATATTATTTTTAAAAAGTAAAAAAAAAAAAACATAATAGAATTACCACGTACACAAGTCTACACACATGTATACCGTATTATTGTTTATACTTGTAAATTACTACAAACGTAATCGGTGGACGCTGTACAGAACAGACCACAGTAGTGTATGATAATACATCTGATGAATTAATTGCATCCAGAGAATTATGAAGATATCTTAAAATCTAATCCATTCCAGCCCAAAAGCTACCATACCAAATTTGCGTTAAAACCACTTGATTACTTCACCTTCCTGCTGCACGGGCCTATTCTCTAGATCTCTCTCTTTCATTCTTAGCTTTCGATCTAAGTCTAAATTAAACATCTTATATTTTTAGTCCTTCACTAAAAAATAACCACAATTTTTCATTGTATATATTATCATCATTTTAATAGTAGAGTCTTGTTTTAATTTTATCTTTACTCTCCATTCACTTCGTCATATAATTATATGTTGCTCATAATTAAATCAAAGAAATGGGAGTAAATATGTTCGGCATCAATATATTATTTCCTTGAGGTGTTACTTTACCTTAGCTTAGCACCCATAAAACGTTATATACTCTTTCTACTTTATTAGAGTAGTTTTATTTTAAAAAATAAAATAAAGTAAATATATTTCAATAGAAGAGTTTAAATTTGACTTTTTTAACTTTTCATCCCCAACTCTAGTAATATAATTATGTGTAGTCTACAATTCACTCACTTTTAAAAAATAATTACTTAAATGAAAAAAATAATGACAAATTACATATTCTGCGTGTTATACCTTATGATCCAAAAAGTTAGTACATATGTTAGAGGTAACTCTTCTAATAGAAATGAATAGTATATTTTAAAAGATGACTCTTCCACAAAGCCCTGTTGGTTTTGAAAAGTTTTGAAATAATTTTTTGATGTGAAAAGTGTATTAAAAATATAAAATTATATTGAAAATAAAAACGAAGGGAGATCAATTATATGTATCTATTGGTAAAGAAATGGTGACAAAAGATATGGGGGGCACAAACACAAAAGTGAGATGGAGTCTCAATCCTATATATAAATGATCGCTGGAGGCATCATCAGTCGAGTCTGGAGAGGTTGTTACTGTTAAGTCTTCATCAAATCAATCTTCCCTCCAACCATTAATTTTGTTTATCATACCATCCATATCCAACGTGGCCTAGCCACTTCTCATCATCATCTTCATCTTCATCTTCATCTCCACTAAATCCAATAATAAGGGATCCATCGATCATCCATACACAACCACACCTCCTCAGAACCAATCTCTACTCTCTCTTTTTTTCCTGTTAATTTCTTCCTTCAAATGGGGCGCCACTCTTGTTGTCTGAAGCAGAAGCTCAGAAAAGGCTTGTGGTCACCAGAAGAAGATGAAAAATTGCTCAATTACATTACTAGATTTGGCGTTGGTTGTTGGAGCTCTGTTCCTAAACTTGCTGGTATTCATCCCTTTATATATCTCTCGATCAGTGTATGTGTGTGTGTGCGTGTTTTTTTTTTTTTAATTTTGGTTTTGTCAATTGGTTAATGCCATGATGAACTGTTTTCTGCAGGGCTGCAGAGGTGTGGAAAGAGTTGCAGGTTGAGATGGATAAACTATTTACGGCCTGATCTCAAGAGAGGAATGTTTTCTCATCAAGAGGAGGATCTCATTCTTAGGCTCCATGAAGTTTTGGGAAATAGGTAAAAACTTTCAAGAATTGGAATTAATCTAGTTAGTTTTTGTCACTTCCAATTAGAAATATTGAAGGTTTGCAAACGGCAGGTGGGCTCAAATTGCAGCACAATTACCAGGAAGAACAGATAATGAGATAAAGAATTTCTGGAACTCATGTTTGAAGAAGAGGCTATTGAAACAAGGGATTGATCCGAATACTCACCACCCATTATCGGAAATTGAAGCAAGAAATGAGCTCAACTCTGCAAATCATGAAAAGGGATCATCATCATTTCAAATGCCATTTCCAATTCTTGATGAAATCCCACTTGTGTCATCATCAACCTCAACATCATCTGGAAGATTGGATAAAGAATTTCAGATGAAAAGTACTACTACAAGTCACAATGTTGGTGGAGAAATGGACACTTCAATGGTGAGCAAACAAGTGTTTGACCCTCTGTTTTTGCTGGAATTCCAAGCAAGTATTAATCCAAATGGCTACCATTACCATACCAATTTTCTCACTCAATGGCAACAAAATGTAAGGCCTCGTCAGAATGAATTTGATGAAGGGATCAATGGGAGTTTGGGTTTTAGCTCAATGCCAACTCTGGCTAATTTTGACCAAAAAAGTGTGACAGAAACAGATTATTCTGATTCTTCAACCTCAAGAATGAGCTCAGTGATGATCAATGAGGCAAATTTTGAGTATCATCATCATGTGAATGGGATCAAGAATGAAGAAGGGGGCCTTCAATTTCAAACACACAATTCAGAAGATTTCAGTAACTTTCCATTGACATCACTATCTGATGAAAACTTGAGTGGGGCAAGTCTAGATGTCTTCCACCAAATTTAAACTGTAAATTCCTTCTCTTTTCATTTTTTTACACAGATGTGTTGGTTGTAAAGGACATCAATTTGTCTATTGAAAGCTTTAACTTTGAGGTGAGAATCTCTTTCTTTTCAACCTTTTTAATCATAGTTTCTGGAGTTGAAAACATTAGATATTTTTAAAGTTTTCTTGCAATTATGGAGAGATGAAATATTCTTGTGGTTCTAATGAGTTCATAATCCATGGTTTCTAGCCAATTAAAGTCATTGTGAAATCTAACTCACACAAAAAAATACTGTAATTACTTAGCAAGTCATCGGACAGAGAATCTCATCTAGAAAGATGTAGCTAAATATCCATTTGAATAAGGCTTCTTAATCATTGGAAAATTGACCATTAAATTTTTTTTTAAAATTTACTGAAGTTGTAATTTTTTCTTCTTTATCCAAAGAAACACCCAAAAGATAGTTTTGACGTGTATGGAGGATATCCTAGATGCTCTAGTAAGTCAGGCAACAAATCGAGATTTTTTTTTTTAAAGGTGTTAGAATTCGTTCAGCTAAGATTGATTTGTTTTTTTTTAGAGTTTTTCCACCCATTTTGGGGCATCTACTCTAATCAATATATTCGGGGACTTGCTCTGCTTACACATACTCTGTCAATATATTTGGGGACTTGCAATCTAACGTTCGATTCATATCTCAGTCAATTCTAATTATTCACCACAGCTCATGCCTTCAATCTAATGGATATAAATTGGAAAAAAAACAAAAAAAACATCTTACTCCTATAATTATTGCCCAAACCAAAATTGAAATGTCTCATGAAGTCTATGGACTTTAAGGTACTTACTACAAATCACAAACTCATGCTCCATTAACACTGGGCCGACCCATTCAGCATCCAAGCTTCACAAGGCGACCCAACAATTAATTCGCAAGCTAGGCAGCGATTCAAGCCCACGATCGCACGGTCCAAACCCGCAATTGCAGCCCAGCTCCATTGGATCTGTGCGCGACTCAAACGGCCCAAATCGTAGGCTTCTGTGATTTCCGCCCACTTCAGTGAATTCGAGAAGGAATTAGATTTGCATGTTTCCTATTTCTTTTATAGTTGTAATTTGGATTAAGTCAAGTTACCTAATTTGTTTCCAACTTGACTTAATTCGTTAGTTTCCTAATTAGTTTCTATTTCATATTTGTTTTACAACTTGAATTTGAATTTACTTAAAAGGTACCAAATTCAGGATTTCCTTTAATTTTTCAAGGGACAATTTGGGTAACTTCTCGTTACAACCCAATTGCCCCAACCGAATTCATGCTCCTTTTGTTTTCAGTTTTGTAATAAGAAACTAACTCTTATTAGTTTCCAATTCTCGTTATATTCCTTTTCTATTTCTCGTACTTCAAGAATTCAAACACCTCACCTATAAATAGGGGGTTCGAGTTCCAAGTTCAGGGAGAATAATTTGATAGTTAAATTGAGAGGTTTATTCCTTTTTATTCTCATTTTCGCATTTATTCACTATATTGAGCTTGGGTAATTTTCGTATGTTAATTTAAACAAGTTCCGAATTTTAGAAGGGTTTATGTAATGCTCCACCTAACATTCTATTGATTCACCTCTTAAAATCTGGTTAGTTTAAGGTTAAAGTAGACTAGATCTTGCTTAAATTAGCTACTGTTTTCTAGTTCAAAGTGAGTATTGTAAACCGGCATTTGTGCAACTTTCCTTGGCTTCAAGTCTTCCGCCCCTGTGAGTTCTTTATAACTGCTCACATCAAATTTGGTATCAGAGCCAAGGCAAACATGTTGGTCCGAGGAAGGTCGTAGTAACATGATCTAGCTTTCAAATGTTGTTTTCTTTTCTCTTTTAATTTTTGGGTATGAAAATCTTTTAGATGTTTCTTTGAAAATCTTGAGAATTCGAAGGCAGCCTATGCGATTTGAATAGAATTGCATGTTACAGGGTTTTTGATTTTTTGCTTAAAGAGTTGCATGCTTAAAACCGAAATCTTATTACTAATTTTCTTGCTGGGAACATTTTTGTTTTGAAGAAAAATTGGTTGAAGAAAAAGAAAAGAAAGAAATCGAAAAATAAAAGGTTAAAAAAATTGGATCTTTTAGATTTTTGGCTTCTTTTTCGGTTTTCTGTCCTTTGATTGTGATAGTGACACTCCTACTGCGTCACAAACTATTAGTGTAATTTACTGGCTGTTTTAAATCGAAAAGTGTGAATTTTTACGACTAAAATTCTTGCCGCTAATTTTTTTGGTTTTCGCTTAAGGGTTGCGGCAAACCCTAGCTTCCTGCGACTAAGAATTTGTGTTGCTAGGTAGTTAGGTTTCTTTTTCGTCACCTCTTTGTGGCTTAATTCAGTTGACGCTTATTAAATTGTTTGCTTAACCTAGGGTTGAATTTGCAATAGTTATTAAGGATACGAATTTTCGAACCTTAATTTGCCCCCAGCTATCAACCTTCGTTTTTCTTAATTTTAAAATTCAGAAATTGTTCACTACGGTTTAAGGTTGCCTTTTTGCAAAGTTAGTAGGACTATGAACTCCGAACCCCTACTGGCCACACAACTACGATTTTAAACCTGTGTGAGTTTTTCTAATTGGAAATCTTCTGATCTTTGAATTCTTGAAAATATATTGAATTTAAGGGTTCAAATTTTTCTGTTTAAAGTTGTAAGTTTTTGTTTTTACATAACCCTAGCTATGAAATTACTATTTTGCCCTTTTGGCTAAATTGTGATTTTTTCAGTAAAATTAAGGGACTGTTTGGCCGAAACTTTATGTTAATTTTGGCATCACTTGCTTGAAGTAATTGCAATAGTTGGGATTGGTTTATTGACTTCCCATTGGGACGGTGGTCACATCTTGGGTTGTTTCCAAATTTGTTTTCAACTCTGCTATCTGTTCTTGAGTCTATTCATCTGAATTGCCCTGCAAATTGCATAGCCTAAGAATTTTCTTTTTTTTAGAGCTACCTTGAACATCAGATCTTAATATTAGTTGAAATTTTGTCTTCGTGTGCATTACATTCATTTGCCGAGATTGAGGGCTTATTCCCGAATCTCCTTCTTGTGCACTTTCCTTATCTGAATTAATTACAAAACTTCTTTTTCAAGAGTCATCAAAACCGAAATAGGTTCAGCCCCTAATTTTAGAATTATTTGTGTTTTTGCCTAAAGTTTGCTACTTGTGTGATTTAATCTGCTT
The DNA here is from genome assembly GCA_016801395.1 of Leptodermis oblonga. Lineage (NCBI taxonomy): Eukaryota > Viridiplantae > Streptophyta > Magnoliopsida > Gentianales > Rubiaceae > Leptodermis > Leptodermis oblonga. The sequence goes on from CM028759.1 coordinate 15,595,991, forward strand.
ATTTTACTCTTGTTCAATTGCGTGAATTCTTATGCAAAGGAGTCGAGAGGAGCAGAGAGTAATCAATCAAGAAAAGCCAATTAGAGTGAAACACAGGAGTGCGTAGCTTTAGTTGAAACATAGGGGACAAGGAGTGAGGTTACTATCATCTAGTTTTAAACTTGTCTGTTGCGGGTAATTTTCAAAACAAATATGCCTGCTAATTATGTCAGACCAACCGAAAACCGACGCGTTCCAGCAGGCCATCGTGGCTCTAACTGCACAAATGGAGGCCCAATTCACCATCCTAAAGGAAGGATCGAAGGTTTGGAGACAGGTCACAGTGCAAGGCCCAACCCGGCCAAACTAAAATTATCTATCTGACAAATAACTATAAGAACATAATAGTTATAATTTTAAAGAAAATATAAGTACCGCAAAACTAAAATTAAAGGATCTTTAACCATTATTTTTAGGGTTAGATACCAATAACCCTTATATGGTTTCAAAAAATAACCAAATATCCTTGTATGGTTTAAAAAGCTACCAATAACCCTCTTATGGTTTGTCAAAACTCGTACATGTTAACTTTTCAGTTACATTTAACGGTCAATTGAAAAAGTCAACTATTTAATTAATTTATTTTTATAAGATAACATTATTACCCTTAATCTTAAAACTTCCCTTTCACTATTTTTTTTAGTGTTATTAATCAAAATTTCAAAAAATCAATTTCACCTTTCCCTTTCCTTTTTCAAAAATTTATTTTTCAAGTTAACTTTTCATCATCTCTTTTATTTTCTGGCGAACTTTTTTTTTTTTTTTTTCTTGATCTCTCTCTTTTATATAAACTTCTAGATTTAGAAACTTAACTTTTTTTTATTATATCAACTATTCAATTAAATATAATTTTATGAATTACAATTACTTTTTTTTCTCTCAATAATCCTATTATTACTTTGCTATTTCTTTGGGATAATTCAGGATTTTTTCCGCCAATAAACAAATAGGAGCACAAAATTACCAAAATGAGCAAAAAAATTTTTTTTTCCGGATCTATAGAAAACGAATCTGCCAAATTCGTTTTTCCCGAAAAACGAATTTGGCAGATTCGTTTTCGGTAAGATCCGGGAGGCGCAGGAAAATAAAAAAAATAAATAATAAAAAGGCTGAAAACGAATCTCGGAAATTCGTTTTCAGAGAAAACGAAATTCCGAGATTCGTTTTTAGTTTGGATTTTTTAAAAAGGAAACGAATTCGCCGAATTCGTTTCCTATCGAAAACGAATTCAGCGAATTCGTTTTTCTGAAAAACGAATTCGCTGAATTCGTTTTCCGGCTAAAAAATTTAAAAACATGGAAAACGAATTTCACAGATTCGTTTTCCATGAGAAAAAAAAAATTGCAAAGGTATAAAAAGCTGCGTGAAAATTTCACGCAGCAGAAAAACAGAGCAACCGAACCCGCTCGACTAAACGGCGACCCCCCACCCTCCGACCACGACCAACTAACCGGCGAGCCCCTTCCCGTTCCGGCCGAACCCGCGCCACGTCGCCGCCTCTCGCGACCTCGCCGGACCGACGGCCATTTGACCGGAAAACGAAGGAGAGTGTAGAAGAAACCCTAGAATTTGGGGATTTCTCGAAGGGTACCAAAATTCCGCCATTAGAAGCTCAATTTGCTTTGAAATTGCTTGAGGTTTGTCTTAGGGTTATAAATTTGCGTATAATTTGTTTTGTATTTGTAAGTTAACATTTTTTGGGTGATATATATTTATGAATAGTAAGCAAGAAATAGGAATCAGTTCACATTTGCTGGGTTGGGCTTAAAAATCAGGAAATTTTATGAATAGTAATCAGGAAATTCCTTGCCATACGGGTTTGACTTCCAATTTGCCATACGGGTTCCACAATTTCTGTTTCTTCCAGTCTATGCCCTTGTTAAATGCAGTTTTTTTGGTGATAAGTTAAGTAAAGAACTATTTAAAAATGAAAATGCAAGTTAGGACTTTTAAAAACATCAATCATGTTAGGACTCTTAAGTATTCGTAGGTAGGTTGATATTTGGAAATTATGGCTTACAAATTAATCACTATATGAAGATGCAGCCTAAGGTTTTCCTGCGTGTGCTGTTTAGATTCCCAAGGGGGCTCAACATGGACAGCTTCTGAAAGTAATAGGCGTAAAAGGTATTATGTACTCATTTGATATGATCCTCCAAACTATTATTGATTTTCCTTTTTGTCCACCCTGCTTCTTTTGCTACTTTCTAGTGGGATTGTATGCAGGCTTGCCGAGGTGTGGTTTGTTTGTAGATCATGGAATTCACTACGTGCGGTTTCGCATAAACTTACCTGTGTCCGTTCTGTGATTTACTCTCTTCATGGTTCTCTTTTACCGGTTTGACTATATCATATTCTTGTATATCTCTTCGTGACTAATGCAGTATACTTTAAACTGGTAATGCTTCCTTACGAAAAAGATGTCTGAATAGTGATTAATTACTAAATAAGAATGACAAGTGAAGCATGTGTTTGCATATGAATGCTGAAATTGTTTCGTAAGTATTTTAGGATACAGCTAAATCCAAAAACTTAGCTGTTTTTTTTAGAGACGGAAGCCACGGTTTCTGAAATATCTTATACTTTTGCGTATTTGCGAGAGGTAGAATAGCCGATACTTATGTTTTTATGAAGATACTAATGACCACAAATTTGCATTTCAGTTCACATAAGCCTGCTTTGTTATTTGAGGTCCATGGACACATAAAACATGACATCAGACATGCATCTTTAAGTTCCTAATAGGCTGTGTAAAAAAGTTGCCTCTTTGAGGAAATAGAGATGACTAAATCCCCATATTCTTTCTCTTTCTTAGTACTCAACGAAAGTGTAAAGAGAATTCTATGGGTGATTAGAGTTAGACATTTCTGCATACCTCAATTTTTCCTGGAAATCTTGTGTGGTTAGAAATGGGGTTTATGTATCATACAAATGGTCTAAATCTGCTCTATTTGCTCTAATTTCCATTTACAGTGATTCACATGAGTGCCATCGTTCAATAACTGAGGAATTTGGCAAGGAGGAAATTTCCAGTGAAAATAGGGTGTGAAGTGAAGAAAGCCGGTAAGCAGTTTCTGAAATTATATAATGCTTCTGAATTATGTTTCAGTTCTGATATGAAGACTTGATGACATGAAAATGACCATAAGACCTGTTTACCTCTCAATCTGTACATATCTTAATTATTGTTTGCTAACTACCACAGTAAAAATTTCATTTTTTGCCTTACTTTGTGGTGTGATACTGAAGTTTGCGATAAAAATAAAAGGTAAAAAATAAAGATGAATTATGCACCTGTATCTGCTTGTACACTGGTGAAGGTTACACATAATATTACCTTGTTATTTGGTGCGCGACTTGATAGCTGAAACCATTTTTCAGGGTTACGACTTTGTGGGCATAAAATAAACTGAATATAGATCTAAGGAAACAAAAGAGACACCCCCTCACTGCAAAAGTTTGGTTTGTTCTAACAAGTGAATACATATACCATTGCCACCACAAATGGAATAATCAGTATTATGCGTAACAATAGTTTAAAATGTATGTGATAGCATGAAATGACCTTTCTGTGAGTGTGATTTCCATTGCTTTTCTTTGCCTTATCATATGTAGCATTTTGTTTTGTGGATAACGTCTCAATAACAGTGATTCTTTGCCTACATACATCAGTCAGTGATATTTCAAGTAATGACTATATTATACTTGACGATAGTGTTGCTATCGCTTGCATGGTGAACACTTCTTGATTGAGATGGATTGACGAGTGTGTTTATTTTGTGATGATTTTAGGGCTGATTTTTACAAGGTCTAGCTTATGTACTTGCTTGCTATAACTTACAGAATATAACCTTGAGGGTGGTTAAAGGGACTGGGAAACTTCTCTGGTTGAACTGCCTTGATGCAAATCGCCGGGCTCATCGTTTCTTCGCTAGTTTAGGGTTAGCATATTACAGTTCCAGTAGCTATTTCTGCATATTGTAGCAAAAGATTCTTACAAAGGCCGTATGAGATGCCGATGTTATTGTTAGAAACTCTATTTTATTGCTGTCTCTCCGCATGGAAATAGATGAATTGATGACTTTTTAGCACAAGCTGATAGTTTGACTGCTATTTTTGCTGCTATAAATGATGATTTCATAATCATTCTTTACATTTATCTCCAACCAAAATGCCCTCCACATCCAACATTGAGTAACAATAGGGTTGAAACTTCGAACTCACATAGAAGCATTAGTTTAGACGTGCAATCGGTCATATGTTCACCTTGTGAAGCAAATATAATAGTGTAGAGAAGCAGCCTAATATCTTCAGTTCTGAAGTAAACCACATAAAAAATTCTCTATTCAAAGAACCTTTGATATTCAGTAGCAAAAATAGATAACAGTTTCATCGTTTCTTCGCTAGTTTTTTCATTTCAGTTTTACAAACACACTCTCATTGACAGAAATGTATATTTTTGCTTCTGTCTAGTACATGTATGCAGTTCACTTATTTAGTTGTTCTGTCTTCTCTGTTCCTTCATCTTGTGGAGATGCGTCTTACTTTTTCATACGTTTTTTTTTTTTTTTATATTTCCAGAAATCTTTCTCTTTGCCCTATAGTTTGGATTGCTTTGCTATCTAGGCTTTGTATCTGTTTTCTTGATCTATGAATGTTATAGGTTTCAAATCAATAATGGAATTTCTTAACTTTCTTCATTCGGGGCATTTAAGATTCATGGACTATGATATATGCTTCATAAATAGATTACATTTGATTATGCGTATATTCTTATAGTGGTTGTTTCATATTTTAGGAATATGCCCTATTTTTTCCGTGTTCCCTTGTAGAAATGTTGCTGTTGTTATTTATATCGATATTTTCTGTAACTGAAGTAGTCCGGTAAACAGTTGAACAAGAGCTTCAGCTGGTTTAGGTATATTGTGCTTTGTGGTACATCACTGCTGCACTGCAATGGCAGGGAAATCCGTTAGACTTATGTTATATTGGGATGGGAGAATTGTGCGGGGTCCCAATGGTTCAGAGTACAGTTCTCCTCCACGGCGAACTATTTCAGTTGCTGAGACTGTGAATTTCGAGGTCATTTCCCGGAGGTTTTACGAAGTCATCAAAACATCGCCTCTCCACCACAAGCTGCAGATTTATTGTAGAACTCCAGTTCTCGTCCCTGCTAATGCTCCCGAACGGAGTGTGTTTGAGCACATTCTCATAGATGATGAAGAAAGCCTCCGTGATATGCTCCATATACCAAAAGACTACCCATTTGTTGCTGCCGTACAGGTTTATTTAATTAAGGAGCGACTTCCTATTGCACCCCACCCTGATGACGAATATGACTTTGACATTATCGGCTCATCCGTAATGTCATTCACAGAACTATTGAATAGTGGACAAGGAGAGGAAATTCCGGCAACTGTTAACCTCAATTCTTTGGCCGATCGAACCCCCTTCGGTTGCCCTTCCCCACAACCACCCCTCGATACGAAACCTCACCTAGAAGCAGTTCATGGATTGAGCACTTCCGAGTATTTAGTACAGGATAACCCAACCCCCCTTCAAACCCCTCGTGAGGAGGATGTTCTTGATGTCGTGCCGGGGGGTAATGCGTCAGTATGTGGAGTCCGGGAACACGTCGTGGGTCATTGTGAATTGGGAGACATGCCTATTCCATTGTCAAAGTCTGCAGTTCATGTAAGGACGCGTGTAGACGTCGGTGCAAGTATAAAATTTTTCAACTCCATTGGGGATGAGGCGCAGCACACGATCGATCAGTTCCACGACGGGTCATGCCCAGTATGGAAAGATGACTTGTCTGCAAATTTGGAGAAGGGAATGGTCTTTGGGACGAAGGAGATTCTTCAGAATGCCGTTAAGCTATGGTCGGTTCGGGCCAACCGATACTACAGAGTACTGTATTCTACGCCGACGCGTTGGACAGTTATCTGCGCATACAAAGATGAACAGAAGTGTCCATGGAGCGTCCACGCAACATGTAAAAGTGAACGTCACTTTAAGATTACCCACCGTATCTTCGACCACTCATGCTCTCCGAAGCGAACAGGCCATGATCATCCAAATGTGGATTGCAATACCATTGGGAAGCTTGTTAGGGGAAATGTGGAGGCAAATGCATCTTACAACGTTCGGGATGTGCAGGAGGATGCTAGGAAGCTTGGGGTGGATATTTCATACAAGAAGGCGTGGTTGGGGAAGAAGAAGGCCGTCGAAATGGTTTATGGAGGGTGGGATGAATCTTATAGGGAGTTGCCTAAATTTATGCAGGCTGTGCAACAGACAAATCCAGGCACAATTGTTGATTGGAGACACGCCGATGGTACCACAGAAGAAAAGAGTATATTTCATTCACTTTTTTGGTCTTTTAGGCCAAGCATAGAGGGATTCAAGCATTGTAGGCCAGTTATTACCATAGATGGGACCCATATGTGTGGGAAGTACAATGAGAAGCTGCTGATTGCGTGTGGCGTTGATGCAGCGGGCCATATATTTCCATTGGCCTGTGCTCTATGCGACGAGGAAAACTTGGCTAATTGGTCTTGGTTTCTGTCCAATCTTGTACGACATGTAGTCGGAGGCCGCCTTGACGTTTGTCTAATTTCTGATAGGCACAGGGCTATCTTGGCGGCAGTTAAGAACAACCCATTGTTGCAGCCCCCATATGTCCATCACAGATTCTGCTCCCGACATGTTAAAGCCAATTTCAGTAAGCAGTTCAAGGATGCCGATTTGAATAACCTCATGGCAGGGGCATCTAGTGCGCGTCAAATTCGGAAGTTCACTGCAATAATGAGGACAATTCGTTCGGTTGACGAGACTGCGTATAAGTGGTTGGCTGACATCCCATTTCATCAGTGGACTCTTTGTCACGATGGCGAATACCGGTATGGGATAATGACCACCAATAACAGTGAGTCGTTCAATGGTGTACTGCTGGAGGTCAGACAACTACCGGTAACCGCTTGTGTGCGGTTTATTTTCTTCCGCCTGGTTAAGTACTTTGAAAGGTACCATGCAGAGGGACTTAACTACTTGAAAGAGAATGATCATTGGCCTACAAAGGTCACGGAGAAGTACTTGAACAATCAGCGGAGGTCAAAGTATCACAGAATAACACAATTTTATCGGGAGGATGGGTTATACCAAGTTCGCACTGGCGTTCGTCCAGATGGGAGAGGTGACAATTCACACACGGTTAACTTACGGGAGAAAACATGCAGCTGTGGTAAAATAAATATCTACAAGATTCCATGTTCCCACATAATCAAAGTATGTGAAGATTTGAAAAGGGATGACTTGGATTTGGTTTCAGAATTTTATTCCTCACGTACAATGGTTGACACATATTCATCACATTTCTTCCCTATAATGCATGAAGATTATTGGCCTGCGTCTCCCTTTATGCTAGTGCCAAATCCATCAAGGGTGAATGATAAAAGGGGAAGGCCCCGCAGAAAGAGAATTACAAATGCTATGGACAGTCAGCCAATGAGGCAGTGCCGTGCTTGTCACCAACACGGGCACAGTAGGAAACAATGTCCACGCATTGCGCAACTACGCGAGAGGGCCAACGCAAACGCTTGATGTTATTTATATTTCCCTCAGAAGTGATATGTTTATATGGTTGGACAATCTTATATTGCCATTTTATGTATCCTCCAGTTCTCCATTAGTTGAACTTCATCCAAGCAGTTTCAGAAAACCATTTATCCATTCTCAGTAAATTCCCAATCTGTTTTATTTTTGTTGGTGATGGGGATAAAGTTGGTTGCAAAATTTAGAAGTTTATGCTGGTGCTTTTCTGCTATGGCCGTGATTGTGTTGCTGTAATGTATGTAACATACATTACATACTGTTTTTGTCACCTCTTCATCATTCTCTTTGCCTAATTAAGACCCTCATATATCTCATTTCCTGCTTTTCTTGTTTCCAATAGATGCTATTTCAATTTTCAGGACTGACTCTTGCTGCATCATTAGCTCCATTAAGAAAAGTTTTGATTTATTGCTATCTGTCTTCGTAGACCACATAATCTGCTGTCCTATCTTAAGTGCTGTGCAATTGCCATATTGCACAAAGAGTTCCTTTAAAACCAAAACATCATTGCAAACATCTTCAATTTTTGTGCATTGAAACAAAGATGATTTTGAATCGCATCAAGATCGTGTCATAAAGTGCTGGAAACTCATGCTTTGCTATGTAACCGTATTATTTTGGAATTTCCGGATCGGTTTGAAGGATAAACATTGCATGGTGATGATACATTGCTCTTCCCCGGAGGTTTTTTTTTTCCCACTCATGTTAAAGCCCATTAGGTGTGTGGAAGTGTTTCAAACTGCTTGCTCCCTCTCTGTTCCAGATCCATGTTTTTAATGATTAGTTTAACATCAATGGTGGTTATTCCAAATGCATCTTTTGTTCGTGTTTTTTTTGGGAGCAACACTATATTAGTTTTTAGCTACTTTGGAATTTTTGTATATTTGTGGAAGAGAGAAACACACGTGACTTTCTACATGAGGTGCCCTCTAGTCACATACCAAATCATAGTTCTTGTGCTCATGGTATCATGTATAACTTTTTTTTTGTAGAAATTTTGGAAAATTTGTATAATTCAGTAATTTACTAATACTCTGATAAAATTTGTGCTACCATCCACTGCTAAAAAAAATCTGTATTGCCTGTTTGCAGTCACGGAGGGATTGAGGCATTGTGCTCAGGTCTGTGAGTGGATCAAACTGGGAGACATGGATAACGAATTTCGCTTGTGAAAAGTGTTGGGTTGGCTGGTGCAGCATTTCAACAGGAGCAAACAATTTCGGTTGAAAATACCTTTCCATTTAGAGCCATTTCTACAATCCCATATTTTCTTAAGGTATGTTGAACAACACCATTTTGTGCTGGATCTCAAGTAACCTGTATCAATGACTTAATTAGGATGTTATATTAGTCTGAAGCTTCAGTAGCAAAAGAGTACAGAAATTAACATTTTAACTGTATGAGGATGCCTGGAAAAGAAAGGAAAAATGGATTATGAGCCGTGTATGTAGCCATTTTCTGTAAAATTGCAGCAGTTTTCCAGCAGAGTCCCGCACTGGAAAATTGCTGCTGGTTTCCAGAATTGCCTAATTGCTTTCGGTACTTTTTGTCCTCTCTTCGGTACTTAAATGTCCTTGTCTTCACATGCTGCTCTTTGTTCTTGATCCATATAAAAATTAGGCCAACTTACCAAATTCTTTAACATTTCTTTAGGTATTTACTGAGCCGTAGTTTTCATCGTTTATTCGCTAGTTTAGGGTTAGCATATTAGAGTTCCATTAGCTATTTCTGCATATCGTTGAAAAAGATTCTTACCATTGTCCGTAGCAGATGCCGATGTTATGTCTCTCTCCATGGAAATAGATGATTTGAATTTTTAGCAGCATCTGATAGTTTGACTGCCCACCTTTTTTGTGTGTTCTGGGGGTGGGAAGAGGAGGGGGGTTAGATATTATTTCGAATAATTGCTAGCTTTATCGTTTTACCTCATTTCCTTAATTTTTTTGTTATATTTTATTTTAAATATAATCCATATAACTGACCCAATCGCGTGATTCTTTGTTTGTTCTGTTCTTCTTAGTTAAAAGGTGTTATCTTTGCTATGTAGTTGAGATAAACAAGTAATCTTGGTTTCGAAATTTTCTGCTGCTTTTAGTTTTTCCAGCGCTGAACTGTAAACCGCTGACAAAGAATACTTGTCCGAATGTACTCGTCAATGGTTATGTGGTTTCAGGATGTTATGGATAGAACTTTTTGTTTATTACCCTTACCATTGTGATTGTGTTGGGTGTTTTGTGGATATTGCTTATTTGATAGGCTGTGGCTGCTTGTGTTAATCCCAAATGGTATGCGAAATAAAATGATTTGATGTATCTGTATGGTTGGAAAAATTGCGACCATTTGAAAAGTAAATAATTTTATTTCAGTTTCAGTTAATTGAAATTGGCCTAAATGTAGCTCAACATTTTAAGGGCCTACTTGGAGCTTTTTCAGAATCATTCCCCAAAAAGAAGAGATTCAGAATCAGGGCTTGCCATTTCTAGTCTTGTAGTTGTGTTCCTCTCCTTATAAGTGTTTGCATTGTTTTTCCACTGGCTTCCCATTTTCCTCCTTTCTGGATCTCCTGAATTTTAAAACTGAAAGTAACAAGAACATTCATGGAATTATGCAGACATAAGATAGATTAACTACCATACATTTCTGCAAATTTTAAAGTTAGCGGTACTACCTTTGTTTTAAGTTTGGGATTATATTTTCTTTCTCACATGTCCATAACATAGGAGGTTTTGTTTGTGCTGCCTCTTTTTGCTTGAGACCTCATAGATGTTAGACCAACATAAGTAAAAGGTGTTTTTATTTTATTTGGATAATTATTGAGCATTTTTTTCTTCTGTTCTGTGTAACTCTGCTTATTTTACCTGCATTCATGCTCTTATTATTATTATTATACTATTATTTTCCATAGATTTTTGCATATATTTTTGCATCAGTTGGGCATGCTCCCAGTCGGCCTATAAATGAGTAGTCCTGAATTTCCTATAGTTCCAAGCCTCTTTGCTGCATCTGCGTCGTTGTAGTGCTGCTAATTTGTGTACCGTGGCATAAGAAAAACAAGATAGCAGCCTCATCAAATGCAGTTTCTGATACAACAACTATAGGTTATGTATTATGCAACAACTACTTTCTGATACACTATTGAACTACAGTCAAAACAACAAATTCAGAAGTATATTTTTTGTGCCACAATAATTCCAACTCTCTTAATATAAGTTATGAATAAGATGATTTTTTCAGGTCATGATTTATTCAAAACCAAAGATGAATGTAAGGGCGAATTTGTTTTGTAGTCTAAAGACTGTTGGTATTCTTCAACCACCATGCATTTACTCTGAAAATGCCTTCTCCCTGCACAAGAAAATTCAGTTTATAGTTTGGTGGCTTCTTGCAGTTTGCAGGTCCTTGTAACGTCATATGGTATGACCAGTCTGTTGTAACACCTCGATGGTGAAAATTAGTAACATTCCAAGCTTTTTTTTGTTTCTGATCAATAACCATCAGAGAAGGAGGGGATTCTTACGGCACAGGAACCATCATTTAGACAAGTGACTAAAGAAGTTTTAAACTAATAACTAAGTAAAACAGTTCTTATTGTCTTATTTAGAATGGACGGGTTAAGAGTATAAAATGCAGTATCGGGGACCATCGATATGCCTCCATATGAACAGCCACATCTTTTGTCGCATTTTGTAGGGTAGTTGGATCTTATGAGAAAACATACGGATATCTCTTAAATCCATGTCTACTTTATTGGAGTAATTATTTTTTGAAGTTCCCTTTTCTGTTGCTTTATTATGCACAAAATATGCTTCTTCTTTTTCCTTTGAGCGTGAGGTTGGGTATTACTTGATTGGCTTACTCGCTAGATTGGCTTACTCAACATGCTCACTCGCTAGATTGGCTTATTCACCGTAATTAAGTGCTGTGCAATTCAGTGCATTGCATAAAGAGTTCCTTTATACACCAAAACATCATTGCAAACATCTTCAATATTTGTTTCATTGACACAAATATGGTTTTTAATCGCATCAAGATCCTGTCATAAAGTGCTGGAAACTCTGGCTTTGATATGTAACCATATTATTTTGGAATTTACATTCTGCACATTGAAGAATAAAAATTGCATGTTGATGATACATTGCTCTTCCCCGGAGGTTTTTTAATTTTTTCCACTCATGGCAAAGCCCATTAGGTGTCGGAAGCCACTCAAACTGCTTGCTCCCTCTCTGTTCCAGAGCTATGTTTTTAATGTTTAGTTTAACATCAATTGTGGTGTTTCGTGCTGTTGTTTTGTTCGTGCTTTTTTTGTGAGCAGCACTATATCAGTTATTAGTCCCTTTTGTATGGAATTTATTTACATTTGTGGAAGAGAGAAACACACATGACTTTCTATATTTTGTGTTCCCTACAGTCACATATCAAATCCTAGTTCTTGTGCTCATGGTATCATGTATACCTTAATTTTTTGTAAAAGTGTTGGCTAGGAAGTATAATTCAGTAATTTACTTATACTCTGATAAAATTTGTGCTATCATCCACCTCTAAAAAAAATCTGTTTTGACTGTTTGCAGTCCAGAAGGGATTGAGGAATTGTGCTCACAGGTGGGAGTGGATCAAACTGGGAGATTCGCTGAATTCAATTTTGCTTGTGAAAAGTGTTGGGTGTGCTGGTGCAGTATTTCTACAGGAGCCAACACTTTTGGTTGAAAATACCTTTCCAGCTCGACCCATTTCTATAAATCCATATTTTCCGTAAGGTATGTTGAACAGCACCCTTTTCTCCTAGAGCATCATTAACCTGTATCGATGACATAAGTGAGGATGTGATATTAGTCTCAAGGTTCAGTAGCAAAAGAGTACAAAAATTAACATTTCATCTGTATAAGGATGCCTAGAAAAGAAAGGAAAATGAATTATGAGCCGTGGATGTTCATATTCTATGTACAAGTGCAGCAGTTTTCCAGCAGTTCCCTACTGGAAAATTGCAGCAGTTTACCAGAAGTCCCTACCATGTTTTGGTACTTTATGTCCTATATTCGGTACCTAAAAGTCCATTTCTTGACTGGCCAATAAAAATCTAAAAAACAGAGAGAAAAGGGATTAACGTACGCTGTTGGTACTTTGATTTGGTACTTTATGTCCTATATTAGTTATATTAATTCTTGCTTCCTCAACCTCAATGGGCCATGTTTTATAGAGTATTGTAGCAAGTTGCCTAAATAATTAACTACATCATAATATGACATCACAAATTAAATTGAAGGTAATCTTCAGCGTAGGGGGAATTCAATAGGTAATAAAATTGTTACAAAAAGGGTTTCAGATACCTAGAGTGTTTGAGTGGTTGAATTGATGTCATGGTTTTTCTTTTTCAATTCTGGATATACTTGTTGATTCTTCAGAAATTTCAGACTTTATGGATCACGACATGAAGCATGTTGTGACTTGCTCGCAATCTCTTCAGTTCATAGCCTTCAATTTCTGTTTCCTGGCTGACTTTGGGACTTAAAGTTATATACTGAGCCGTTATAAGATAACTTCCGTTAATTGGTACCTATCTTCTTCTTAATGGATATATGAAGTTGCAAATGCAAAAAATGCAATGATTGCATTTTTCCTTCTGCAGCATTCATCATTTGTTGCTGTTTGTTTGTTGATATATATGAATGAAGGGTTACCAATGTAAGCTGGATTGTTAAGGCACATAAGAGCTTCATTTCACTATGAAGAAAGCTTCTCAATGGAGTGAAAGATATTTAAACAAAGAAAGCATGCAGCATTTGGACTGAAATGTTATATATATTGAAGATATTTTGTGTAATGTAGATGAAGATATGCATAATTTCTTCCTGATTTTATGCATGATTGATATTTTTGATGATAGTTTGAATGCTATTGTTTGCTGCTATAAATAATTATGTCATAATCATTCTTCACATTTATCTCCAACCAAAATGCCCTACACATCCAACATTGAGTAACAATAGGGTTGAAACTTCGGAATCACATAGCAGCATTTGTTTAGACGGGCAATAGGTCATATGTTCACCTTGTGAAGCAAATTTTATAGTGTAAAATTGCAGCCTAATATCTTCAGGTCTGAGGCAAACCACCTAAAAATGTCTCTATTCTAAGAACCTTTGATATTCAGTAGCGAAAATAGATAACATATTCAGATTTTCCAAACTCCAACAGATCCATAAACCTTTCCCCATGGCGAAGCTCCAACTTAATTCACATTCAGCTCCTTTCACATTGCTTATATTATCCCTCTTTCAGTTTGTATATATTTTTTTTTAAAAAGAAACAGCGAAGGAGAATGACGTAACCAAACAGAAACAGCTGTATAAACATAGTTGCACAAACAGAATGCATTTACTTGATATAATTAAAGGCTTGCATTCATATGACAACATACTGTTAAGGTAACACATATTGGCTGATATACGAAAACCGAATCCTTTATTTTGGCTGCTCTAAATTTAAATCACAGTATTCAATGGAAAAGAAACGAATCATTTATTTGGCACTTGTATCTCAAAACATAATGCATTTACTTGATATAATGAAAGGCTTGCATTCATATGTCAACATACTGTTCAGGTAACACATATTGGCTGATCTACAAAAACTGTCCTCATATTCAATAAATTGATACATATCGCTTACTTTGCCTAAAATCTCAATGTTCATTTTCATACTTCAACCTGCGGCGGGTCTCATGTTCCCATTTTTTTCTGTTTTCCATTCGCAGGCCGGCTACGATGGAAATGAGAAATGCAAGCAACCCGTTGGCATATTTGGACCCAGGCCCTAAGGACCGCAGTGTACTGACATTGCAACCCAATCATCGATCGGAATTGATATGGGCGGACTCGGCCACTCCTCTCCTATCTTTCAAGTCTAGTAGTCACGATATATGGAATTTTGGTTCCTTGCATCCTCGCGTCACTTCGCTCCTGCAATATACAGGATTTTATGGGGTATTCAGAGGAGGTGATATAAAAGTAGACAAGCATTTAATAAATGCATTGGCTGAGAGGTGGCGACAAGAGACTCACACATTTCACCTTCCCGTTGGTGAAGCGACGGTGACGCTGCAAGATGTTGCAGTTATATGGGGGTTGCCCATAATTGGGTTACCTCTTATTTCAGACGGCGCCTCGCGGACGGTTGATGAGTGGCAGGATTTATGTGCGCATTTGTTGGGTTACCGGCCGGAAGCCACTGACATTAGGAATGGGCAGCTGAATTTGGTGAGTCTAAATACGCACTTGAATGAGTTTCTCCCCGTGAGTGATGACTCCACGGATGATGATGTTGTGCAGCACACAAGAGGCAGAATTTTGCAGTTGATTGCTGGCTTATTCAGTGATAAATCTGCTTCCGGGGCCAAACTTATGTACTTACCTTTTCTGGCCAACGTGCATGCCATAAGAAATTATAGCTGGGGCAGTGCAACATTGGCTTCGCTATATCGCAATTTATGCCGGGCTACGCGTATGGCCACGAAAGAGATAGGTGGCCCCCAACTACTGCTACAACTGTGGGTATGGGAAAGAATCCCTAAACTCACGCCGACTGTTCGACCAACAGTCAATGAGCAGAATTTCATGGATGTAGCCCCCCTCCCTCGTGGTGCCGCGTAAGTCATGTATCGTTATATGTATTTACTTGCATCCTCCAGTTGGTTCATTGTTTTCTAACCATTTTCCAATGTTATGTTCATTATGTAGATGGAACAAGCGCCGCAGTTTCGTGAATGTGGGATCACATTTAATATATCTATTTCGGGACCAGTTAGATCATCTGGTCGAGGGAGATGTGAGTATTTATGTATTGTAATGGTTGCTGAAAATTTGATCGTCCAATATTGCTTACTAATTGCAATTTAATTTTATTCTCGTAGTTTATTTGGAACCCATACCAGGAGGATGAATTGCAGAAATTGCCCGATTATTGCTTAACGGGCAGAGCCATTTGGCGCTCACATGTACCGCTCGTTAACTTCTGCGCGGTCGAACTACATGCTCCCGAGCGGGTTATGCGCCAATTTGGGTTTGAGCAGGTTATTCCTCCCAGCATCGACACAGGCGAAAGGCTTCATAGTTTGGATTTCAGAGGGCGAAATACTGAAAAATGGGCCCTAAAACACAGAGACCATATAGCTCTGTGGGAACAAGCTGATCGTTCCGTCATTGTAGGGAATATTAGTAATGCAGCAATTGATTACTTTTCTCCCTACATGACGTGGTATCGCAACATCACTCGGCTTCTGGTGGGTAATCCGGCTAAACCTCCAGATAGATCGATGCGCCCGTACGGAGCTCTGACTGAATATTATGTAAGTTTCGACCCTTATACCCAGCACTTCTTCTACATTCAATTCAACACCGGATCAAATATAACTTACTTTATTAAAATACTTTCAGAATCAGTCTATGGAGTCGATGTATCATGTTGTGGGAGAGATGCTTGACAACCTGCATGTGGGAGGGTACCCTATGGAGGAGAAGTTAGGTTATGTGCGTGACCAGATACATGCTACTCTCACTTGTTCTGGCGAAGGACATCGACTCGTCGCTGGGTCCTCCTCGGCATCGACGCATGGAGGATGGATGAGCGGAAGATCTACCCATGAACACAAATCGGGTTCCACTCAGGGCCGACATCGGTCATCCACGTCCAGACAGCGAGAGGGGGGAGAAGTTGGTTCTCAAGACTCCGGCGACGATTGGTCATATCAGCAAACCTCGCATCATGAACGTGGAACGCCTGACAGCAATACATTTGACGCGTTCGCTAGACCCAGCACCTCCAGCCGTCATGTACGCGGTGCACAGGATGATTTGCATAAGCGGCGTAAGCCCCATCACGAGTTCGGTGAAGAAGCCCGGAACCTTTCCATGCGTAGCGAGCCCACGACCGAGACGCATGGCCATCCTCCACCGGGCCAGCATCCCCCGCGTAGACCGCGTAGGCATACGCGTCCTCCTCCGTGTGGAACATAGAGAGGCGTTGATTGCTAACATTTTGTATGTTCAGCATTAGGGACTTGGAGACACCATTGCTGCTGTTTCTGTTTGCTCGCGCTAGTATATTGCTGGAATGTGGCTGGTTTGGAATGCTGGTGGATTGGTGTTGTTGGGTATGGGTGAATAAAAGGAGGGAAGAGGTATGTGGATTCTGTTCAGTCACTTCTTCGAAGGTTTTGGCTGCTGAAGTTCTTTCGCGCATCCTCGTATTTCTTTCATTCTGTAAGGGTTCATTCAGTTTTTCTGTTATGATTTTGCTTGTATGTTAAGTGTTACATTTTAAGATTCGTTAGGTGTTACATTTTAAATTGGTTGTTGATGCAGGTTGTGCAAAATGGAATAGGGTTTTCCCCTGAGCAAGTCAGTACAGCTCCTGCTTCTTCAAACACCAGTCAAGTCAGTCAAATGAAGGAGACAGTAAAACAGTTTCAGATTTTATTGGTTAGTTTTTGAGGTAACATTAAAAAAGCTTCTCATGATTTAGAGCAATTGTTCAGAAGTTCAATAGGTTTGAGCTTTTTCATATGAAATTTTATATAGTAAGATTCAAGGATCAAAGAAAGACTTCCTCTTTTTTCAATGTAGACTACTACTATGATGTATGGGAGAGGTTCAGAATAGTTAGAAGCAATAGAAGAAGGAAAAGTGGAAGGGTTGTGTTTGTGAGTAATAAGGAAGACACTGAAGTGAGTACTACCAGTGCTGGTTCGTTATCTACTTCCCCTGCGGAAGAAAAGGATGAGGCAGAGAGAGCAGATCCTCAAGACCTTGAATATGTCTCTCCGATTGAAGGGGTAACTAAAGCTTTCAATCTGTTTTCGTTTGCTTATAGAATCTATGTTCTGGGCTTATCCTTTGCACCATTTGTTCTGATAAGATAAATAATTGTATGCTGCAGCTCAAGCCAAATTATTTTTTTTTTCCATAGCTGTTGGAGCTCCTTAAAAGAAACTTGGCTGCTGACCTTTAACGAGGTGTGTCTCCTCATTCTTCTTCCTTCTCGTTTTTTCTTTGCTTTTCTTTCCTTTTTTTTTTGGTGGTTGTGGGTACCTTTAGGATATGACAAAGGTTCTTAATTTTATCCCTTTTTTCGTGGGAACAGTTTCTGTAAGGTTTCTGCAAGTTGTAGCCTAATGGTGTTTCTGAGAACTGGAAGAGACCAATCCCGAAAAGTGTACCCTTTTAGTCTTACCTATACTTCATTGTGATGATTAAGACAGTCCGCACATACTATTTCAATTTTTTATCTGCTAGTAGTTCTTTGTTACATTATGGCACAATTATCAATTAGTCATTCATCATTGGGAGTATCACCAAAGGACCGACTTATCCATACTCTAATTGCTTTAAATTTTATTGTTAAACAGGTTGGCTACGACGGACAATCTTCTTGTCTCAATTCAGGAGAAGATTAAGTGGGCGGATGCCATGCCTGAGTTGGATAAGAAGCATGGTAAAGAATTTGAAGAAAAAGTGGAAGAATCAAAGAAAGCACTATCACTCGAGGTCAGTAAATTGCAGTTTAGTTTCTATTTATTCATTGAATGTTTATCTTTGTAATTCAGCATGTTAGTTCATTGTAATTTTCTAGAAAAGTGATCAGTACAGATATATTGTTGATCATAATTCATGTTAACTGTTGGGCCTTTAAACTTTGTTTAGTGTTGCATTTTAAATTGGTTGATGCTCCAGGTTGTGCACAATGGCATAGGGTATTCCCCTGAGCAAGTCAGTACAGCTCTTGCTTCGTCAAACACCAGTCAAGTCAGTCAATTGAAGGAGACAGTAAAAAAGTTTCAGATTTTATTGGTTCATTTTGAGGTAACATTAAAAGAGCTTCTCATCATTTAGAGCATTTGTTCAGAAGTTCAATAGGTTTGAGCTGTTTCATCCGAAATTTTATATAGTGAGATTCAAGGCTCATCGTGGGAGCTTTTCTTGTACACTGACATCTTGCTTTCCATAGCTATATTTTACACTAATTTCACAATGATGTTAACTTTTAAACCACTTTAAAGTATTCTTAAGTATTACTCCTAGATGTACTCATCACTAGAGAAGATTGAAATGGAAATGTTGTCAATCACATTGGCTGAGAGTTCGGTAGTCTTCTTAGTTTTGTTACTGGCCTGATGGCATGCATGGATTATCTGCTGTGTGTTTGGTTGTGTACACTAGCCCGGAACGGATGGTGGAAAGGAAGAGAATACTGAGCTATACAAGCAAGGGGAATAGAATGGATACAATAATACCACATTGCTTGAGACGTTGTGATTATCTTCTTGAAAATTTGAAGTTGATTTGTTATCTTTGTTGCTGCATGGATATTTTACTTTAGTTATGCATCTTCTATTTAGTCTAAATGAAGTTGGGGCGAGGGTTGGGGGATTGGTGAAACTTTGAGGTCATAGTTTCAAACTTAAACTAGTTAAATACTGGGAGTATGTCATGTTCATTTCTTCAATACATTCATATGCTTGAGTTAGAGATATATCCCCATTTGCAAATTATTGAAGCCATTGTTGGTCTGATGGCAGGGACCAATGCAGATTGAGATTACAGAAGAATCCTTGTTCCCGGTCGCCTCAGAAATGCACCAGGCCTGCTCAGTTTCTGATGCTTGGTTGCTGCTGCAGAGGGACAGCCCCCTTAGTTCGGCTCATTGACATGCTGACCTCTCATTTGAATGCTACCAAATTGTCTCCTTGATTTTGAAGAAGGATAAAGTTAGGTCATAAGGCTTTGATTTTGGCAGATATAACCGTATTAATCTTCACTGTATTAAAAAGCATAATGACCTTTTTGGTTGTGAATTCGAATTATTCTAATTAGTATTCTAATTTTATATTTTGTTTGAAATTATCTCTTAAAAGTTAAGAATTCGAAATTGTGGATTTTTTCCTTCTGCTCACAGGGAGTTTGGTCCATGTACAGGGGAAACTCTGGCAAATTTTTTTTCCCCATCAAAATTCAACATCGCCTATGCAAATTGAGTCACCTTGCCATTATCGTCTGGTCCATGCATTGCCCCGCATGTTCACATTGTGATGCATAACCTTGTATGGAAATTATCTGGTTTCCTTATTCGTTCTGTTTTTTACAAAAATCCATTTTCATGGTAACTTAACATAAAACCTATACATAATCGAAATTCCTACATTTACGCACGGAATCTTATTGTTAACGCATAAGTGCATGTTTCTTGTTATTATTGTAACTTACGTAACTTTGTTAGGATTAGTATGTTTCCGCTACCCTTGCTGTTGTATATGAACATGCAAATTTAAACTAAAACAGGCATAAAAAACAAAAAAAGTGCATTATATGTGTAATTTAATAAGTCTGAGGTGATTACTTGTGTTACAAAAGTCGTTTCACTTAGTAAGATAACGAATAATGGCTTGGTACAATTACATAACAAATAGAAATCATAATTTTTATTATGTTTAATCTAACATTATTTCACTTACTCTACAATACACCCTTATGTAGTTGGCGACTTTACCTAATCCTTTTTCGCTTTCCAGTAATTAATTATTCCATACACTGCTTATTTCAAACTTAATCCTTCAAAACCAAATTATGTGTTGTCGGCAAGTAAAATTTGTTTTCTCAAAAAACTCATTTGCGGAATTCGAATTCTCCAAAATACTAATTCGATGAATTGGTTTTCTTCAGACGACGAATTCCCTACATTCGTTTTATAGGAAACCCTCACTCCAACATGGGGAATTCGTTTTCCGAATGCACCGCATTTTTCCCTTCGGGGAGAGAATTCGTTTTTCTGGAGTACTCAATTCGTTTTCCAGATGAATTCGTTTTCTGGAGAAAACGAATTCGGGAATTCGTTTTCTGAGAAAACGAATTCGGCGAATTCGTTTTCTGGAGAATTCTACGAATAGCGAAGTTTTCTCAGAAAACGAATTTGCCGACGAAAATAGCGAAGTTTTCTCATTAAAACGAATTTGCCGAATGTTTTCCCAGAAAACTAAACAGCTGTAATCGCCTTATTACAAAACGAATTCGGGACATGCCTTCTCTTGTTCGTGACAATTCGGTGACTCCCGAAATCGTTATTAGGGAAAACGATTTCGCTGATTCCCTGAATTTCATGAACACACTTCTACGACTCCCAGGGGAGTGCTTTTTTTTTTTCTTATATCCTACCGGAATTTCACTTACTCTCAAATACACCCGCACCTAGTTGACGAAATCCCCGAATTTCACTTTATTTCACTAAACCCTACACTACTTTTTTTTCGTAATTTTATTTCTCTGCATTCATTTTGTAATCAAAAAAAAATGTTCCGTGCCAAACGAAACCTAATTATAGTTCAAGCGAAGTCATGGTTTGAACGAAGTCATTTCTTTAGAAAACGAATTCCCCGATTTCTTTTTCATTGCCAACGTTTTTCCTAAATTTCTTTCTCCAGATAACGAATTAATGGAATTCGTTTCCTTCATAACATATTTCGCCGACTTCGTTTTCTCACGCAAAACGCTTCTACGACATGAAGTCATCTTTTCTACCGATTGTAATTTCGAATTCAATTTTACATATTACATGACTCTTTTTCCATCTTCTTTCCTTCAAGTACAATCATATTTCTTCTTTTCATAACGCTATTATACAATGCACTTGTTTCTACTAGTAAATTATTAACTAACAGTATATCGCTTCTTTTATAAATACGAATATTTCATTGAATTGATTTTCTACTAAAATTACGGGTCTATTTCCCCACATTCGTTTTCCATGAATACTAATTCCCGTAATAAATCCTTTAAAAAAACATTTAAGTGGAAAACGAATTTGGTTGATTCGTTTATAGAAAAAACGAAACTACCAAATTCGTTTTCCCTGCAACTAGAGTTTTGAAAAAACTACATAAGTACTAAAAACGACTTTGGCGCATTCGTGTCTCAGGAAAACCGACATCGGTCTAATGTTATTTCTTTTTAAGCGAAAGTAATTTATGAGTTTTGTTTTTAATGGAATTCATTATTTTTAAAATATAAATGTGTGACTAAAATTTTTACAAATAAATAAATTCCCCAAATTCATTTATACGAAGATTTAATGTATTTCAAAAAATGCCGTAAATTACTTCTAAAATTTTGTTGAATTACAAATTAAAATTTCAATTATATAATTATGTTTTGCCTTTTTTTTTATTTTTTATAACAACTCAAAAACTATTTACGGCGATTCGATTCAATTATTTTAATAATTTAATTTTTACAAAATTCTTTTACATATCAATATTTTTATTCATTTTAAAAACCATTGTAGTGGAATTAGTTTCTTAATGAAATTAATATAAAAAAAAAGGAAAAAATAAATTATGGAATACGTTTATTAAACCAAAAAAAAAAAAAAAAATTCAATTGAAAACGAATTCACGGAATTCGTTTTCTTTTGAAAACGAATTCTGTGAATTCGTTTTCACTTGAATTTTTCTTTTTTTTTTTTGGGTTTGTTCGGTTGAAAACGAAGTTGGGAGATTCGTTTTGAAAACGAATCTCCCAAATTCGTTTTCAATAGTTCGGGAATTTCAATTTTTTTTTGCTTATTTTGGTAATTTTTTCCCCAAAAATGAATATTAAGGTAAAAAAAAT